>JBBMEF010000025.1:13827543-13839785 GCA_037832685.1 Sicyos baderoa
CACATAATCGCTGCTTCGAGCTTTTCTTTTTCAGATAAACGATTTATCACAAAATACCTTTCCACCCGATGAAGCCACCCTATTGGGTCTTCTCCGTTCTCGCCCTTGAAAACTGGCATATCCAATTTTCGAAGCCTCATGTCGAACATCGGAATCTCCCTTGGGTTTTGCGTATCTAACGGCTCGTTCCCGGCGAATTTCAAGCTCCCCTGCCCAATTTTTTCCGCTGCTGTGAATCGGCTCGAAACAGCCCCTGCCACGCCGAAATTTCCGACTCCTCCCGAGCCCTCGCCCCATTCCTTCGCAAACGCCCCTGCCGTCGTTCCGCTCGCCCATTGCGCGTCCGTCAAGCCCGTCGCGAACGACCCACCTCCCTTCTCCATCGCATCGCTAAACCCCTGCTCGACCTTCTCTTCGACGTCGCGTTTTCCTCTGTCGATCACCGAAGCAGAGTCGCGTCTGTGCGTCCATTCCGCGAACAGATTTCGCAAGTCGTCCTTCAATCCTTCTCGCGTTCGCGTCGAATCCTCCTTCAATTCCTCTCGCATTCGGATCGTTCGGAACTCGTTCTTCTCTTCAGCTTCAATGAACTGGGCTTGAATGCCGATTTCGATCGCTCCACACCTTGCTTCGATGGCGTCGCATTTGGCTCCGACAGCCTCTGTTTTCGCCGAAAGCTCACCTAGTCCTTCCTCAAGTGCGATGACTCTGACCTCCATCTTCCCTACCATTGGCCGAAGATCGAGCTCTGATACCACAATTGATAAGAACAAAGAAACTCTTTATTTATGTATCAATTCCAAGCCATTAAAGAGGGCTTGATCTCTCCCATTCTCTCTAAGAGAAATATCCAGATTTAGCTATTCAAAAGATAAACCCTACAATTCCAAAATGAGGTTTATATACCTCTCCCTAAAATAGAATAAAGCAGCCAAATGAAATAAACAATAAAGCAATAAAACAATAAAGGATATATGTGTGGGTCCCTCCATATAAAAATCCAGCTCATTCCTTGCTCTTCTCATTCTTCTTCCTTCTACTATATGTCTTCAGCTCCTTGTCTCTAACAGAACTCTGATATCCTCTCCTCCTTGCAGGATGGTCCCCGTTATTGTTTGGTCCTCATTTAGTTCGTTTTGGCATTTGGCCTCAACGGTACTACAGTTGATATCCTAGAATGGTCTAGCATTATTGCCACTGGTGGCTTTCAACTAATAGAATATCGTGGATCAACAAGTTGTTCGGCCAGATGAAATTCTTGTTTGATGATTATTCAGCTTGAAATTATTTTGTTGATGTGGTTATTTTGAAGATTTCAGATTCAAGTGTTTTTCTGCTTTTTATAGTCCTCTTTGTTGTGCCATAATTGGATTCGCTAGGCTTTTTGTTTGTTGTTTGGATTTTTTGATGTACTTGTCTTCTTTTGTTGTTTGTTTGTCCTGAATACTTTGTCACTTGTATCATTGTCTAATTCTCTTTTGAGTTATGACTTATGTATTCGAAGCTTTTGCTTCTTTCTCTTAATGAAAATTTCTTGTTTCTTGTTTCAAAAAAAAAATTATCTTCACCCAAATACAAATATACATTCTCCCCATAATCATTCTCCTTCTCATTCTCCTCCTAATTCTTATCCCCCCATAATCATTCTCCTCCTAATTCTTATTCTCCATAATCATTCTCGTTCTCCTCCCCCCAAACATCCCCTTAATGGGGAATCATTGCAAGGAATATGGGCATATTCATACGTACACTTACACATATTCCATCTCTAACATAAGTATTTTGTCTGAAATCTTACCAAGATCTAAAATATCCATTCCAAGGTATGGAATCAAAGGCTTTGGGATTAGAATAGTCGTATGTCCAGCATAAGCCATCAACAAAGGAAGAGTGGCAAACGATGGCAGTAGCAGTTTCCTGCTCTTTACATTAAATAGAATAAGGAATGTCAGAATAAAAATTTAGACTTAGTAAAGCAGCATGCTAGAGGATCATTCTTAGAAATGGAAAGAACACGAACACCGAGTAGCAAATACTCACACTCTCCAGGGGACATCAAGAACATCATCTACAAATCCAAGCAATGTCATAAAGCAAATGGATGCCAAGGCTGCATTGTACTCAACAAGCCACTGCATTGTCACATCATTAACAATTTAGTCTTTGAAAATTGAAAATTACATATATAAAATTTAAAATTTATGCAATAAAGTTGAGCATGATATACTTAAGCTTCAACCATCAACATGTCCTCACCAACCAAAATACAAAGAATAATAAAAGAACCACTAAAGCAAATTTACCAATAAAAATAAACAAACAAAAAGAAATTAATTCATGGTCATGAAACAAACGAAGCAAGCTGCCCAGCACCAATGAAATGGTAAGCATTTGAAATCTGCCAATCCAAATTCAAATGGTGAAAATTTTAAAAAGCTCGGGGCTTACATTTGAATCTGATGTGAAGTTAAAATACTGAAACACAATTGCCACGATCAAGAAGCAAATCCCCACAACAATTCCCAGCGACTCGGGCCTGCAAAACACATTGAAGTATCAGAAACTGCATCAAAAAGGTTTATGCAGTTTAAAATTAGCAAATAAAGATGTATAATAACAAAAGATTAAAAACACATCATTAGTTAAAATAGCGATTCTTCATAAAAGTATATATCAAAAAGCACAACAGAAAACTAGCTTCTTTAGTTGTCTAACTAATTTATTTATTTTTATTTTTATAAGATATCGAAGTAATGAAAGAATATACACAGGCATACAAAAAGACATCTACATAGGGGGAGCCCAAACCTATTAAGTGTCTCCACAAAAAAAGAATAACCCCTAACTGATAATTAAAAAAACCTTGAGGCCACCAGCCACAAAGAGGTATAAAGTATTAACCAAATGTTTTTCCAAATAATGTCCCAAGATCGATCAACCCTTGTGAAGATCTTACAATTTCTTTAGACCCAAACAAGCCTCATAATTTATAAAAGCCTGCAAAGAGCTTTTCCTTTATCTTCAAAGGGAGGGAACATACAACCTCTTCCATCAAGACCTACCATCTCTATTACGAACAAAAGAAATCCTACAAGAGTTCAAAAATCGTCCCCAAATTCTGACAGCTCTAAAACAAACGATCAATATCCTCCTAAGATCATTTGCACAAGATGCACCAGTGAGTACCCAAACACGATAAGAGTGCCTCTAATGCAACTCTAAGTGTTGAACTTTCCATGATCATTTTTTTTTGAAACCGGTAAATCGAAGCTTCACTCCACTATAATCGGGGTAACCACTCCTCTCCCTAAGCCAGGCACCAAGAGACATCGAAGGAATGGAGACATGGGAGGTGTCTACAAATTAATGTCACAAACTCACAGGTGAGTCTTGAACCTAGGACCTTGAGGGAAGCACACCCATGAAAATTACAATTACAAACTTTTAACTTCGTAATTTCAACCCTCCGAAGAAAGGATTGCACGAAAGCCCCCTCGAAGGATTAGGGAACCAAAACCAAGAGTCTCTTCTCCCCTTGCCAATCCGAATATCCCCAACTAACCCCAAAAGGGCTAGACCTCCAAGTCTCCCTCTCCGTCCTGAATATCCCTAATTAACCCCAAATGGGCTAGTGCTTTTCAGTCTCCTTATCTATTAAAGGACAGGAGAACCCAAAAGTGCTTCCTCATTTATATGTTCCACCACATATTCAACTGTCTAATGTGTTGTTACTACTAATTATATGAATACAGTAACTGCTTGAGAATATATCCCTACATATCACTCACCTTTTGGGGAACTTGAGCATCATTTGGGAGGGCAGACTCCAGGAAAACAATCACGGATGTTTTTTATTTTATATCCGTGATTGTCCGGACCAGCTTTTGCGCACCTTGACTAGTGTCACGGGACATACCAATAAAATCCGTAGGAAATTAATTTCTAGGTAGGTGGCCACCATGAATTAAACCTATCACCTTATGTACCACAAGGCTCAACAATCACGGATGTGATCCCAAAAAGTGGCATAAAATGGGCATGATATCAAGAGATGCTGTTGTATTTCTCGAATGCTCTTTGCACATGATACATCATCTCCTTTGAAGTCATTTGATAGAAATCAGAAACTTTATATATATATATATATATATATATATATATATAGGAAACAGAGACTTTCATTGATGTAAGAAAAGGGAAATCAGAAACTTGAACCCATAAAAATTCCCAAACCCCAATTTAAACTAAAAGTTCACGCCAGATTCCCTGAATTGATCAAAATCAAAACGAGAACTCGGCCATAAAGTTAATCAACCTAAAACAAAATATCTAGCAAAAGAAAACCCAAATGATGCTCACAAAATGACAAAATCCAATAAGAGTTTACAATCTCGAATCGAAACCACCTACACTTTAACAGTGCCTTGAGGGGTACCACGCTTGTTGATATCAAAGCCAAACAAATTACGCCTAATAACGTATCGGGAAGCCACGGGAATCATCCGCAGAGTGACAAAGAAGCCCGCGAGGCTGAGTCCGGCATTGATGAGAATCGATCTTCTAAGCTCGAGGTCGATCTCGCAGCGATGGAAGATAAGGTAAAGGTAAGGGACGGAGAAGAAGAGGATGAGCTTGAAGACAAAACCTGATTTCGGCGGCGCAATGGGCGGATCTTCATCTGTTATTGGGGATTTTCTTTGATGGGTTTTGTCGATTTCTTTTGGAGAAGGTTGTTTTAGTGATGGGTTTGTCGAAGCTCGCTTGCGTGCTGTCATGGCGGACGGCTTTGAGTCTCTGTGCTTCTTCGTCTTCCACTGCAAAATGCAAAGTTTCTTTTTTTTTCTTTTTTCTTTTTTTTTTATTTTGTGTCATTGGACCAATCTAATAGCGACACGTTGGCAAGCTTGCCCTTTCAAGGACTGCCATGTGGCATGGGTATAATTGTCTTAACTCATACCGCCAGGTATAAAAATAGATGAGATGTGTGAGGTGCTACCTGAGATGCACCCTAAAAAAATAAAAAACAGATAAAACTAAATCGAACCAAATCGATCGATTTGATCGGATCAGTTTTTAGTTTAGTCTAAAAACTAATTGAACAAATGGTTTTGCATTTTGTTAAGTATAACCTAAAATAGAAAAAAAAAATAAAAAATAAATAAAAAATAAAAAAATATCACCCCTACTGCTATCATATTTCATTTATTCATACTATGTTTTTTTTTTTTTTACGTTTAGTTTATTTGTAGTCTAACAAAAAATGGTGTAACACCAAAATATTTGGTTGTCAAATTAATTATCAAATGTAGTCATTGTATATTAAATTCAAAAGTCTTTTTTTCTTGGGTAAATTATATATTTGGTTACTATGAAAATAAAATTTTAGTCTTTATCATTTAAGTTATAATTTAATTTAGTTTGAAGAAAATTAAAAAGGGGATTTGCATGTATACCAAAATAAGACAAAATAATTACATGTATAGCAGATTTTTAAAAATAATTCTTGTGCAGCATAAATTAAAAACAGATTAAGTGAAATTATTTAAAAGTCCATAATGAAAAATTGGGCTTATTTCTATGGCTCCACTTATCTATTTCTATCACTAGACTTAATAGATTTCTATCACTTGGCTAACTGATTTCTATCATTTTTAAAATAAAAAAAATTTATATCAACACTAATTTATTTCTATCACTAAACTTAATAGATTTGTATCACTTGGCTAGATTTCTATCAATTTTTTTTTTTTTTTTACTTAATAGATTTCTATCACTTGTTTTTTTTTTTTTTGAAAAGATTTCTATCCGCGCTAATTTATTTCTATCACTATACTTAATAGATTTCTATCACTTGACTGAATAGATTTCTATCACTTGACTGAATAAATTTCTATTATTGGACTTAATAGATTTCTAAAAGTGCTAATTGATTTCTATCACTTGGCTAATTGATTTCTATCATTTGACTAATTGATTTCTATCACTTGACTAATTGACTTCTATCACTTAGCAAACTAGCTAATTTCTATCATTAAAGAAACTGACTTCTATCACCTATAAAAATGAATGACTTCTATCACTTAAAAAAATGATTGACTTTCATCACTAACAAAAATGATTGACTTCTATCACCTAGCTAACTTCTATCATTAAATAAATTGATTTCTATCACTAAAGAAACTAAGTTCTACCACTTATAAAAGTGAATGACTTCTATCACTTAATAAACTAGCTAACTTATATTAGTTACATAAGATTTCTATCATTAAAAAAATTGATTCCTATCACTAAAGAAACTAACTTCTATCACTAAAGAAATTGACTTTTATCACTAAAGAAATTGACTTCTATCACCTAAAAAAATGAATGACTTTTATCACTATAGTAATAGAATTCAACTAGTGATAGATTTCTATCACTGAACTAATTGATTTCTATACTAATTGATTTCTATCACGAGACTAATTAATTTATATACTAATTGATTTATATCACGGAACTAATTGATTTTTACCACAGACTTTTATCACTTAGACATAAACCTTCTATCACCTATGCATAAGTCAGTCTTCTATCACAGTTCTTCAAACCCAATTCTTCATTTTGTTATTTTTCTTCATCTCAAATCCCAGATGAAAAAACAAACATGACTCTTTGATTTCCATCACTGGACTAATTGCTTTCTATCACTAAACTAATTGATTTCTATTACTGGACTAATTAATTTCTATATGTGATAGAATTCAATCAGTGAGATTTCTATCACTGGACTATTTGATTTCTATCACTAGACTAATTAATTTCTATCCGTGATAGATTTCTATCAGTGATATAGAAAACATCAATATATTAAAATTAATATATACATACACAATATGTGACTCTACATGAATGACAATAGCGCTACACCCAAGTTCTGGCCTTTTAGTTGTATCTAACATTTAAATTATATGCAAAAGATTGGACAATTTATCTTTAAAAAAGCATTATGTGGTTATTGTCTCTAATGTGGTTAATTTACAATTAACCAAGCTACTTGCCAGTTATTTGTGACTACACATCTCTAACTTCTATGCATAAGTTCTATCACTTTTAATAAAAATATTATTTATCTTTGTTTTTCTTTCAAATATTTTAAACTGACCTTCACTATCCCTCGTTTTCAACAACACCGAAGATCAATCAAAGAGAGGAGAGATAAAAGGATGACGACGATCTCGTTGCTGCTTGAGGAATTTCACAAGCTATAATTGATAAACTAGAAATATTCATGGTTGTGTATGTGATTTTGATCGATTCATTTAGGGGAAATGAGAGAGAAAAATGGAAGAAGATAAAATTGGGGAAACCAGAGAGGAAACGCCACAGGAATAAATTTTTGCGTGAAGGAAGAAACGCCACAGGAAACAGAGAAGGGTTTGAAACCAATTTTTGCGTGAAGAAAGAAATTTGGAAAAAATTTGCATGCTCGCGTGAAATAAATTATTATATAAAAAAAAAAACAGTGAAGGAAGAAATTTGGGTACGTGAAGAACAAAATTTGAAAAAAGAAGGAAGGGTAAAATTGAAAATTTAAAAGTAGTGTAGCAAACTCAGGTATAAATGAAATATTTTGGAAATTTTGCTATAAATATAATACCCAAGCCAAAATCTGGTAGCTGGAGTAAATTCCCAATAATTTTAAAAATTAGAATTTAATTTTTATGATTTGAAAAACTCTAAAAATATAATTCATGTCACTCATAAATTGCAAATGAATTAAGTACATAAAAGTAATTATCAATGCATAAATTAGAGGTGTAAAAAAAATTGACAATTCAAATCACTCAGACTACTCAAGCAAAACCGTATGAGTTGGTCTAGATTATAATTTGTTTTTGAATTTGGTTGGATTGTGTTTTACTTTATTTAAACAGGAAAAAAATTAAATTTTTTATTTTTTATTTTTTATTTTTTTTGAAAAAGAAAAAAAAAAGGATTGCGTAGGTTCTTAGGTTGGCCAATTCTTGACTGAATTCAATCTAACTCAACCTAAATTAAGAAATATATTTATACATGTATGTAAGATTAATTAACAAGATGAGTAATTAAAATATTAGTAGAAAACATGTACTAATAAGATATGTCCTTAACATATTGGTAGGAAGCATGTACTAATAAGATATTAGATATGAAATTAACATATTAGTAGCATATTAGTATTGGTAGTTTCGGTTCAAATTTATTCATATAATTTGTGTGCAACCCGATAACACAACTCAACCGGAAAACAAATAGAATCAAGTTGCTCTAATATATAAAGTTTGAGAGGTCGACATATTGACTAATCCGACATATTGACTAATCCAAAAAATATGGGTTAGATCAAAACAAAAAAAATCATAATTCAACCCTGACCATAAATACCCGTATGTAAATGATATCATTTTTTATCATTTTTTTTGTCTAGTTAGTTAAATCAGTCCGTCAATAATAAAACTAGCACATTTCATTTGTGAATTATTTTGTAGGTTTTAAAAAATCATAAACACCAACTCTTTTTTAAAAACTTTTCAAATCATAGAATTTTTTTCTAGCACATTTCATTTGTCAACTATTACAAATGTGAATTATTTTGTAGGTTTTAAAAAATAATAAACACCAATTCTTTTTTAAAACTTTTCAAATGAATTTTTGTTTAGTATAAATTGAGAGGGAAGGATTGCATATACCAATTTCAAGAATCACCGTGGAGTGAAAATAGATTAACACCAAACCAACCGCCTACTCAAACCATAAAGATTTAATTAAGTTCGATTAGTTTGGATTAGATTGACTATATCATCGAAATTTGAAATATCTGTGCTCATAAAATTAATTAATAAATGGCCAAATTCATGACCAAAATTGGAATGACATATTAGTCTTCATTTGTTCATATGCTGTGTAATTTTTTTCCTAATTTTTTTCTCTATGGTCTTGAATTGACTTCATTGATATAATATAATATAAAGTAACAAGTCACGCACCAGAACACAAAGCTAAAGAATGAAGATTCCTTTCTCATTAAAAACTATTTCCTTTTTTTTTACAATTTTTGTGGGACACTTAAAAAAAGTAAGATGCACAATATTAAACAAGTGGGGTTTGCAAAAGTTGCAAAACTAACAACTTTGCTTTGTACCCAAGTTACTTTGAAAAAGAAGATTAAAAAAAAACTGCAAATTTTTTCTTTTGCTTATCAACATAATAAAACCTGAAAATGCAAGCTGATCATGAAAGGAAGTTCTTGGGTCACCTTAAGGGTGGTGTAGATTAGACCAAACAAGCAGAGCTACTTCTCAGGGTGATACCCCCCTTCATTAAGAGAAGCTTGAATGAACTCCTCAAATTCAGCTTCCATGGTGCGAAGCTCTTCGTTGGATTCGAGTTCGAACGCCTCCGGCAGTAAATCAGCAATGTCATTGCGGTTGTCTTCACCGTCGAAGTAGAAGTCACTCTCGTCCTGGTGTTGGCTTAGCCAGTAGTCGCGGTACCATGAGGAGGTTGTGACCAGTTCCCACCATTGTGGGGAGAAATCCTCCACCTGGTAGGCAGCCGGGATGAAAAGTGGGGCATTCGGGTTTAGCTTCGAACTTCCTTCAACAGATGCTAGAGCCATCGTTTTCGAGTGTAATTATACAACTGACGTCCACGGACCTACAAAACAACAAACAAAATCAGCCAAACATTGAAAAACCATGGTGCTACAACAAACTTAACAAATGTTCAAAATCAAAGCTACATATTATTCTTTGATTGGTCTAACACAAATCATAATCAATAGTTGCATAATTAATACATAAACCTAACAAATGTGCAAAATCAGGGCTACATATATTATTCTATGATTATTTAAATGTGCTAAGATTAGTATTAACAACTCATAAACAATAGTTAGCACATAACCTTAATCTTTAACACAGAAAACACAGAAAACACAAAAGTTATCAATCATGGCATTGAAAACATATTAGCTATACAAACAAATCTAATCCAGTCCTCCAGATCAATCTAATCAAATACTAAGCAAATCCTAACCAAATCAAAATTAAGGATCCATATCATATTGCCAGGATCTACACGTTCAAACCCTAAATTAGAACGAAACGATGACAAAATTTCCAAATCGACTATACAAAACTAAACTAATACTCAGATCTAGATAAATCAAATCAAAATTCAAACAAAACATACAAAAAAAGAATTCCCGTCCGCTACGATTACATAATCCGGCTCCAGAAATCAGATCGCAAACAAAACAACGCCGAACAAGTAGATTTAAACATCCATCAATGAATCAAAACCACACAGATCGCAGATCAAGAAATCGAAGAAACCACAAACAGATCCATCAAAAAGAACTCGAAAATTCACAATCACAAACATCACCGCTTCTAAAGCAACACCAAACGCACAGATCTAACCCGAAATCATCCGAAATTATCGTGATCGAAACAGAAATTGAAGAACAAGAGACAAAATTCAACAGCGAAATGAAAAGGAAAGGAAAATTTACCAGATCTGAGAGACGAAAGAGAATTCTGATTTTGACGAACTTGGAGAAATGGTGAGAAATTTCCGAGTCTTATCTATGGGGGAGACGAGAGGGTTGTATTTATAGGCGGAGAAAATTGGATTTATTATTTATTTATTTGGCGCGTGAGGTTCAGGTGGGCGCGCGTGGATTGGATTGAAGCGCGTCGTCGGTGCTGTTCATTGACTTTGACTCATGTTATCGAAAATTGTCCCGTGAAGACCGTAGGCTGAAATTTCATTTGCTTTGTTTTGAATTTACTGTTTTGTCCTTTCTTATTTTTTAGTGGTTTTGTGTGTGGGAATGAAAAACGTGGGGTTTTTTTTTATTGTTATTTATTTATGGTTGAATTTACATCCTTTTTTATTTTATAAATAAAAAAATAAAAACCACCTCGTTTTTCTCTAATTTTGATATTTACATCTATTGCGACAATAACCTGACAACTCAAAAAACTCGAACCAACCCAATCTAATTTGACGAATTGGATTAGGTTGAATACATAAATGGGTTGGGTTGAATACATAAATGGGTTGGGTTGAATTCAAAATATGAAATTTTTATGGGTTGGGATGGGTCAAGGGTTGACCTAAAATCAACCCAACCCAACCAACCCGAATTTATCAATTAGTTTAAAAAATATATATTTTTATCAATATAATAATTATTATGTTATTTAATTATTTATATTATATGTATATGTATATTTATTTTATTTTATTATTATTGTTAGACTTTTTATTTTTTAGGATTTAGGGTTTAGTTAGGTTTGAATTTCGCATTTGCAATAACAATATACTTATGTTAATGTTTGTCCTAAGTTTATAGAAATCAAAAAAATGACGTTAGTTGCAAACCTATGAACCCGATAACTCAACCCAACCCAACCCGAAAATAAAAAGTTGGGTTGGGTTGGGTTGTGTCTTTGATTGAGTTGGATTGGGTTGGAGAATTGACCAACCCGAATTTTTGGGTTGGGTTGAAAATCACCCCAACCCAACTCATGTTCACCCTACTATCACCCACTTCCACTAATGTCAATAGATATTTTTTGACCTTACAATATTTAGATGTCAAGAAAATTTGTAGAAAATTAATTTCTAGATATGTGAATTATACACTACAAAACTCTTTTTAATCAATTGAGTCGTTACGATGATTCATTTTCTCTTTAGTTTAAAATTTATTTATTGTTTTGTTTTTTTTGTCAAATTACTTCATCGATTTTGAGTTTGTCTCCATTTCATTCCTATAATTCGATTTGTCTAGTTATGCAGTTGAACTTTCAAAATTGAATTTATTTAGTCTTAAATTTTTAAAAGTATTTTGATGTTTTTTTGTTCAATCTTAGTCGGGTGGATTATTTTGACACGGGACATACTTATGACTGATATTTAATTGAGGAGTTTTCTTTTTATTGATTTCAAAGTCGTAAGGGTTAATGACGTGTTGATTTTATTGTTTGATAGTAAATCAGTTTAACACCGTAAGCACGCTTTGTGGTCCCTAATTTTTACTGAAAAAATTGTTTCCTTTTCAATTAAGTTGTTTTCCAATATCAAAATAATATCACCTCCCCAACTTGGTTTTCCTAACAATTTGGTGGATTTTGTTGGGGTCTAACCAAGGTGTGAATGAACTAAAACAAACACTAAGTTGGCTAAACTAGTTGATTAACATACACAAG
>JBBMEF010000025.1:13839885-13850301 GCA_037832685.1 Sicyos baderoa
CAGCGTGAGTTACAACTTCAAGGACAGATTACAGAACTGGAAAAAGAACTTGCCTTGACTCGCGAGGAACTACAGAAGACTAGAGATGAATCTCGAGAAAATTACAGTCAGCTTCGAGAGATGATGGAGCAGATCAGGAGATAAAAGGACGTGACGTTATACTTAGGAAATTACAGCTAACTCATAGTTCATTTCATTTTTTCAGATAAAATACGACCTGTGGTTGAGGAGAAGGAAACAATGTACGGAGTGAACCTTTTGTTTAGGAACTTGTTGTATTGTGCTACTTTTTAAATAAATTTGAATGGATGTATGAATAAGAACAAATTTTTACTTTTTTTGGTGATTATAAAATTTCGCTGTTTTTCATTCAGTTATGATCTAGTTTACCTTTCAACTTGATTTATGATTGATTTAAATATCATGTGTATATCTAAAAAAAAAAAAAAAATCAGAAAGAACAAACTTTAACCGACGTTTTGAAAATCGTCGCCTAAAACACCGTAGACGACGTTTTGAAAACCGTCGCCTTCAACACCTTAGGCGACGTTTTGAAAACCGTCTCCTTCAACACCTTAGGCGACGTTTTGAAAATCGTCGCCTTCAACACCTTAGGCGACGTTGTTGGAAACGTCGCCGAAAACACCCCAAAACGTCGCCTAAAACACCTTTGGCAACGTTATAAAAACTGTCGGAAAAAACGTCGCCTAAAACACTTTAGGCGATATTTTACAAAAAACGTCGCCTAAAGCTCTTGCGACGTGGTATTGCCGACGTTCTGGGCGACGTTTTATTTATCGTCGCCAAAGGTCTTTGGCGACGTTTTTCAGGTAACGTCGCCTAAGACCTTTTTTCTTGTAGTGTAATCATTCAAACTGATCAGCAAGCTAAAGACTGATCCAAAGATAAACAAGTTAGAGACTGATCATCCAAGCAGATCAATAAGTTAGTGATCGATCCAAATATCAACAAGACAGAGACTGATTATCCAAGCAAATCAACACAAGTCAAAGAGTGATCATCATCAACAAGTGAGAAATTGATCCAAAGATCAATAAGTAAACCTTGAGAACAAGCCGTGAATCTCTCAAGACAAACACAACCTTAAACAAGTTGTGAAGCCCTCAAAACAAGTCAACTTCAAGAACAAGCTACAAAACTCTTGAGATAAGTCAACTTCAAGAATAAGCTATAGGAGTGGAAATTGATTAACACCAAACCAAATAACCAATCGCGCCACCTACCCATTTGATAATTATTATTCATCTTTAGTAAACAAATCCCTATCTAAACCTATCTATTTAGGTTTTTAAATTTTATCTCAACAACAATTTAGTCTTCTTGTCATATTTGAAAAGTTACAAAGAATGGGTCATAGTTATGAATTTGATTTGATCAGATTGTTACTACAATATTTAAATCGTTAATAATATGCTTATTCTTATTAGTTTATTGGAAAAATATAAAAAAATAAAGAAAATAACATTTTTCATTCAAAATTTAAAAGGTCTACTCTTATTATTCAAACAAAATTTTAATATTTTCCATCCAAAATTTAATGATATGATATATTTTAACGTTTTTTTAGTATATACTTAGGGGAGAGGGACAAATACCAATTCTCGGATTCGAATGTATGACGCGGATAAAAGTATTTTAACGTTTCTAAAGGTAAAAGTATTTTTATTTTGAATATTTTAAAGCAAGTGTTTTTGAAATAATTTTTTTTAACTCTTTTCATCCAAATTTATGGGTAAAGATATTTTTGAAATATATATATTTTTGGAAAAACTATGTATTTAGTTCTTAAGTTGGGAATTTAGTTTCTGGTCACTTTATTTTAAAATTGAACACTTTTTCTCCTACATTTCAATAATTTCCACTTTTAATCATCATGTGTTTTTTTAGTTTACTTTTTTACTTTTATTTTCTTTTAGCAAAAAAAAAAACTAAAATATTCACTTATTTTAATCAAAATTACTTTATACAACTAACAATTTTATTATTTCAAAGGGCAAAAGTAAAAAAAATATTGAAAAAAATGGTAATCATTTCGTTTTTAGTTTTATATTTTGATTTTTAATATTTTAAAAACAGATTTATTTGATATGTAATTTTAGTTTTTGTTTTTAAATATTAGGTAACACACTCCTCCCAAACAGTAACCACAACGACGCACAACACAAGTAAATTCTAATATCACATATTTTAAGCATGTATGGAGTCCAAAATGAACCTTATAAAGCCTCACCTGCTGATGTTGCACCTCCCCTTGTGTTTGCTTTTGCTCGAGCACCCCCGAACCACGAGCTCGGAATAGCGAGATCGCCCCTCTTCGATCGAGTTCTTCGGCTCCATCGTCTCCTTCATCTCCTTCTTCTCACGTTCTTTTCTCTTTTTAAATGACTACACCACCCTTCCTCTCTTAAAGTTCTTCGGCTCATTCTACATTTTTATATTTACAATTTAACTCCTTTACATTTATATTTATATTTACGTAATCTTACAATATTTGTGATTTTTAGTTTTTAAAAACAGAAAATTAAAATCAGTTAACAAATGCATACCGTTTTTATTTTTTAAAACAAAAAATCAAAAGTAAAAAAACACAAGGCTTTGAGGTATGCTCCCTTAAGGTCTCAGATTTGAGACTCACTTGTGAAACTACTCATTTGATGTCTCGATACCCAGCCTAGGAACGACGGACGTGATACCTTGTTTCAAAAACAAAAAAACAAAAAACAAAATAGTTATAAAGCGGGACTTAAATTATTTTGTTTGGACATATCCACTCCATTGAAATTAGACCCTAAAATGTATTGTTTTCCTATTTTATTAAAGATCTACCGTTTTTCTTTTTTTCTTTTTTTACTTTCATCTTCTTCAATCGACGCCGGCTTTTCATTTCTGTAGCGGTTCGCAGCAACAGCCGGTTGCCTCTCTCGATAAGCCCTTTCTTCACGCAAGTCGTCTCCATAGCTGCTTGCAGGCGACGGCGACGGCGACGGCGATATCAATTCTCACCACAGGTATTGCTTGATTTCGAAATATGTTCTTCAATTTCAACCACTCTGCAAATGAAACTATGAGGATCTGGAATTTCACCCCACACCCCGTCTGATTCTGTTACTCTGAACCAGTTATTGCAACCTTCATTGTGTAATTTCATGCGCCTTTCATATGCTGCCTGAAACCGTCGATAGAGTTCAACCTTGTGTTTCTATGTTAGGTTACTGCACGAATAGTTGTTTAGGAAGATTTTAATTGTATGGAAATTGGGTGAAATTGCCTGAAACCATCAATGGAGCTGCCCCTAGTGGTCACGAGGGCTTTGGAGAATTTAGAGCTGATTAGTTCAATTCATGATGACCATCTAGCTAAGAAATAATTTTCTACAAGATTTCTTGATGTCCATATGTTGTAGGATCAGACGGATGTCAACTACCTAGAAATTAATTTTCAGGCGTATGTTGTAGGATCGGACGCAAGGTGTCTTGGACAGTCACGGATATAAAAAAAAGAGGGCATTGGAGAATTTAGAGGTGTTGGGTTCAATCCATGATAGAAATTAATTTTCTACGGGTTTTCTTGACATCTAAATGTTGTAGGGTAAGACGATATGTCCCGTGACAATAGACTATGTACGCGTAAAAAAAAGAAAAAAAGAAAGAAATTATGCACCTTCATTAATCTTGTGGGATAACCACTTAACTCTACCACTAGCTTGGATTTGAATTCCTTAGATATGTGGATACCGCTTAAGCGTTAAACCCATCTCCCAAAGTCCCATTTACTTATTATACGTCATATTTTTCTATAATCACCATTCACCCATTAGGTCAATCTGTAGTGGTTTAAATTTACATCATACTCATACATTAGAAGGATAGCTATTTGATTTTGTAATTTTTACAGGCACTACTAATTTTGATGCCCGGATGGATGTAGTGAAGACATACATGATGGTGCAGAGGGTATACTGATCATGAGATGAAAATGAAAGGGAAGTGTAGGCTATGGTGGCCCAAGCAGCATTCGCCATGTGAACCATCGTCTTCTTCTCTTTTGTTTGGTTGGTTTATACCTACTTCAGATTCCCTTGATGTTGTAGTGGCATTTACTTGTAGTGATGATTCACTATCTCAACTCCAAGGCAACCTCGAGGTAGCATTCTTCTTCTACTCTCTTGATATAAGCTTTGTGTCAATTATGTCAATGAAAAATCTTATTAATTCATCGTGGTTTTATGGAATAGTTTTTTTTTGGGTTAGAAATCTGACTATTCATCGAGAACATGAAAGAAAATAGCGTGCATAAAAAAAAATCCCAACGCAAAGGGCTTTTACTATGCAAAGGACTCCAGTCCAACAAAACCAAACTAAGCTCACAATTTTTTTTTCTCGATATCAATGAGTATCTAGGTCAATTTACGTGTACCTCAACTAATCTCATTGGATAACCGTTTGACCGTTCTATATTTGCTGACAAGAAAGCCTCGTAGGATATTAAATTATAGGCAGGTGACCACCGTTGATTGAGCTCTCTTAGTTCCTCAAGGTCATTTTGTCTGCTAGACTAATCTGTTATGGTTTAAACCAAATTCACAAATACAAAAAAGGTCTAGTGAATGACAACCACAAAGAGGCATTAAACCCCCACGAAAAGAATTACATAGGAATTGATGTATCAAATTTTAATTCATCATGATGTATGTGAGTGAATTTTTAATTATGATCATGTGAGATAGTTAAAGATGCGGAAAAAGAATACTATGGGAAAAATGATGGAGAGTTGGCAGTTATTTTGATCAATATTCAGTTTTTTTAGATGTTTACACATTGACAAGGATGAAGCCCAACATTTTCATAAGGAGCGACAAAAAATTACTTTCTACCTTTATAATCATACGAGCTGTGGGGGCTATTTCCCTTCCCCTTCCTTCTCTGCCTCACCCTTCATATTGATCATTTCTTTATTTGCAATCAACTTGGATGAATAGCTGTGACCTAAGTTAATGATGAATGTGATAAATTACTGATGGACATGCTAAGTAGCTGGATCGTAATAAAAAAAAAGTAGCAATGGAGGAGAATAGGAGGAAGACCATTGATTTGATTTGATCTGATCTGATATTTGTTTTCATAAAGGGATCTAATTGAGTATGCGGGATGTTCATATCATCTTTCACAATCCTTGTCTTTCCTTTTCTTTTTCCTTTTTTATGAAGGCATCAACTATGTCATGGTCATGCAATGACTGTAGGAGCTAATATCGAGACCCTGAAAGAACTTGCAATCTTGTATGATTCAATATTATTTGGATTACTTACTAATATTTTTCCTCATTTCATTCTTAAGATGGGAATACATTTTTAGCCAGTATTACATTCTCAAATAATGGTCAAATTAATATACTATTACTTTCTTCCAGGAAATCATCTGTGATACAGATAAGAGCATGCCTACAATTTTGCGTGATAAGTCAGCGTTTTCTCTACTTGGTCAGTGTGCTCCAAAATTTTGTAGTGATGGAGTTCTTTCAAGCGACAGAATTGATGTATTGAATGGAGAAAAAAATTCTTGTTGTCACTATGAATGCGGGATGAATAGTGAGGGTAATGTCACATGCAGCTATAAAAGATCCACTGCTCAATGCCATTATTTAGGTGGTTTGTCAGAGCAATGTAGGCAAGTCTATAGTAGGAACCGTAATTGGGTGTTCTTGGCATTTGATTCTGATAAGAAGTATGGAAACTCAGATTTATTTTGGATTCCTAAATTGGACTGCCTTTATTGGAATGGGCAGAAAGTGTCTAATTGTGATGTCCACGTATGTAAGTCTTGATTAATCAAGGTTTCTTTTGATTTGTTCCTGATCTTTAATCTATTAATCTTAGTTAACTTCTCTTCTGAATTTATGTAGGTCATATTCTACGATTCTTCTGTTTATAACTGCCACTATTTCTCTTTGAAACCTTCAAGTTCATATGAACAAGAAAGTTCATCTATCAAAAAACCAAACTGGGTTGATGAACTTCAGCAAAAGGAATTTGATTTGGTATTGGTAAGGGAAAATTTTCAGAATTCCCGTTTTCAGGCAAACGGAATAGTTGTTTCTTACGTGTCTATTTATCATGTACAGGATATAGTCATTTTGGCTATCAACTGTACGGAAGCTTCTAGAAGACCACTTGAAAGACATGCGCATACCAAAAGATCTCGTCGGTTCTTTATTGTTGATAGGTATTTCTCTTATGGCTTTGATTCTGGCAACTGAACCCTATCAATATTTACTTATTATTATTTTTGAACAGGAAACAAAATTCTATCAATATATACTTGAAATGTTTGATGTTCAACACTTTTTGCTTCGCAGGTGTTATTCATTCATGTGGAGTCTTCTGGCTATGTCTATTGCTACACTTTCTACTCTCTTCTACATGACTTTTCAGTTTGCTTATAAACTTCATAGTATTGGACCACAATTATGGATGTCTAATGTGGTCTCAAGAATTTTCATGACCTCATGCATAAATGTCCGTATTCGGTGTTGTCAAATTTTGTATTGGCCAATTATACTTCAAGAGCGTGGCATGGGGTAAGAAATTCTACTATCAATTTTTTTTTTTTCGTGTTCTCTTTTCAGATTAACAACAATTAAGAGTGGGAGATTCGAACCCATGACATCCATAAGCATACACTTTACGTACACTGAACTGTTTCTTCTTTTTATTCCTTCTTGTTATGGAAGGTCCCTAACAAACGTTGAATATGCGGAGAAAGTTGCATTACAGAAGCATTCAATGTGGTCAAGCATAGCTGCTGATGTTTTGCTGGGAAATGTGGTTGGTGTGGGATTGTTATGTTATGCAGATTCTACTTGTTCGTTGATTTTAAACCTTGCTAGGGATATTACAAATCACATATTGCGTACAGGCTGTGTGTGGTTGATGGGAGTCCCTGCAGGTTTCAAGTTAAATGTAGAATTGGCAGGAGTTCTTGGCATTATATCTCTCAATGTCATCCAAATTTGGTCTACACTTTGGTTCTTTTTTGGTTCTATATTTATTTACGTCGTTAAAGCGCTTGCTATATTGGGGATTGTTTTGGGGGGAACCTTGCCTGCTGCATTTACCGCCGATCTGATCTCAGTTGCAACTGGCCATGTGTCAACACTTCAATGGTTTATCTCCATCATATATTCAACACAAATTCAAGCATTAGCAGCTTTATGGCGCATGTTTAGGTAACTTTTTTTTTTCAGAACCATTCAAATTGGGGATAGCCGTTATATTTATCTTGAAATTGTAACTAGTTTCACCAATTTAAACTAAAACAGTTTCACAAGTTCATTACATTACTAGCATGATGGGGTTGAATAAATATGCAATGTGGCTAAACATCAGTATACTCTTACGTTTAGGTTTAAGAGCTGGATACAAAATTTTGTGTCTTGGTCTGCTAGTCTTGTTATGCTTCTCTTCTGTGTTCTTCTGGATAATGATGGCTAGGGTGGTTTAGTCTATTACAACAATGTCAAAAAGCCCTTTTGATGCTTGAATCTTTCTGAGTGTAGGTTATTTAGTAATTTTGCTTGTTTATCTGGTTTTAGATAGTTATGGTAGTGTGCCAAGTTCACCCGTAACGAGGGCGTCATGTGTTTTCAGATCCCTCCACCCCAATAGTTCCATGCCTTTTGCAGGAGTTTTTAGTGTAGCATTGGATTAAAATTTACATGGTGCCTTCTGTAGAAACCAAATTCGAATAACAAATCAATAAAACACAAATTCTCTAAAAACACTTTACTTTATTTCTAAAAAAAACCCTCTCTACAACTTTCACTTTCTTTCTCTCTAAAACTCTATATACTTGCTCTCACGTTTTCTCTCTTTTTTTCTCTACTTTGCTCTATGGAATGAACACTCTATTTATAGTCTATTACAATACTTGGCCTCCAAGGCTCTCACAATTTCCTAACCATATTTGTCTTTATATTTACAAAAAATGTTTCCCACTAATTCCTAAGTTAAGGATCTACTAATTCCTTAATTGAAAAACCCATTAATTCCTTAATTGACAATTTATTTCCAAATACATTAAAATTACATTTAAGTTTATTCAACACCTTCTTATCAAATTTCAAAATTTTCCCACCAAGGAGAAATTGGTGGAGAGTTTGTAGTCACATTGTTAGATAGTTTTGATTTGTTTACTAGCAGCTGAAATTAAATAGTACATTGTTAGATAGCTTCATATTTAATGAACCATCCTGTTCTTGTAGTTAATCTTGATGTTGCTGAATCTCTTTGCAGGGGTCAAAAACAGAATCCTCTTCGGAAGAGAGTAGATAGTTATGACTACATTGTGAAACAACATATTGTTGGATCGCTTATTTTTACGCCTCTATTACTTATTTTACCCACTACTTCAGTCTTCTACGTCTTCTTTACCATCCTGAATACATATATCAGCTTCATCAGATTGATAATTGAAGTTCTAATTTCTGCTATTCATGCTACACCTTATACCAAAATTTTCCTTTGGTTGTTGAAGCGGAAAAGATTTCCTTCTGGGATATGGTTTGAAATCATTTCGGACAGAAACTTTTCCGAAAACTTTGATTTACCAACTAAGATCATGGAGCAGAGTGAGGAGAAGATCAAGGAGAAATCTTCAGTTTTGTTTTCATGTCTTCACAGCAACTTAATGGGCATAGGTTAGTTCTCTACCCTAAACAGGACTACTTTGTATTAAAAGAGGTGAAACATAGGCATGCTGATTATTGATAGGATTTTAATTTTATCTTTTTATATTGTTGAATTATGTTAAACCATCAATCATCCAAAAGCTGAAGTTGATGGGTTGTGGTAAATTTAATTATATCAACAACACTCCCCTTCACTTGTGGGTTTTGAAATTTGAGAAATGTGCTATAAGTAGACTATTATTTTAATTGGGGAGGAAATGACTCGGCCGAGACTCGAACTCAGAACCTCTTGCTCTGATACCATGTTGAATTATGTTAAACTATCAATCAACCCAAGAACTTAAACTGATGGGTTGGATAAATTTAATTATATCAACCAACATATATCAATGAAAGTTTTCGTTTTCTATAAATAATTCTCTCATTATAACTATTTATGGAGATCTATTGTACTTATTTCTGAGTAGATTCTGCTAGTGTCCACATTGTGTATGGTTATTTTTTTTTCTTGGTACAGTATATTTTCATTTCTTTCTTTACATATTGATTCTAAATTTTTGATGAGTGATGAAAAGACTTTCAGGTAAGTCTTTGGATTTTAAAAAATTAGAGGCAAACCTATCAACAAACTATCAGAACAGGTAGTTGCTTTGAAACAGTAAAAAAAGTTATGAGATGTATAAGATAGACTAAATCAAAATACTGTAGGCTGTTCATCCATAAAAGACATATTCCATTCTTATATTGATACTTATTTTGTTAATACTCATTGTAGGAGAATTAGTCCTGCCTCACTACCGAAATATTTTCTCCGGCTTCTCTCGATCGATACTAGCTTCTACTTTTCATGGGGTCCTGACAGGTAGAAGGTAAATAAACTGCTTTTATTCCTTGTGTTACACATCTCACTGTAAGTAACACCACCAACCCCAATCTGGATATCGATCTAACAACTATCCGTCCCGCTCTGCAGATCAACATGGACTCCAAAGGTTGGCCTTCCTTCACCGATGTCATGGATGTGTATACCTTACAGAAAGTATTGGCATCTCTGCTACGATTCGATACTTTCGTGTAGGGAACTGCCACCCTGCAGTTCGTGATCTGATATCAGGTTAAATTCTAGTTTTGAGAGTTCTTTTCCTCAAGTGAGGTTTTAGCATTTCTTTTTAAGTTGAAGATTGGAGTCGAATGGACATTGGGGCAGGTTTAAAAGACAGAACATATCAAGTTGCTTCGAATGGCTTTTAAGGTAAATCTTTTAATCTTTTGGTGTTTGATATGAACAAAAGTATTATTTAGGAGGTTGCAGATTCTTGCTCAATTTAGATTCCATTATTTTTTTTTTTTGCTATAAATTGTAGTTTGATTATCACCACTTGGAGACTTCTTTTCCCACGTAGATTCATCCATGACTTTGAAGAACTTTTCATGTAGTTGGATTTGTTTAGGCTGTATTTGGTTTGATTAGAGAATTGAGTTTAAAAGTTTAGATTTGTATGGTTCATGTTTGGTTTGCTGGTATGAAATTTGTGAATATATGGATTTACAATCTCTTTGAGAAAGCTAGGGCAGGGGAAAGAAAGGAGGGATTCTTTTTGTCATGGTTCATTTTAGATTAAAAAAATTAGGAAATTTGCACTGTATAGCAAATTTTCTACTCTACATTAGAATTATAACAACTTTTTAAAAATATTGCAAATATAGCAA
>JBBMEF010000025.1:13865536-13888295 GCA_037832685.1 Sicyos baderoa
CCCCCCCCCCCCCCCCCCCCCCCCCCCCCCCCCCCCCCCCCCCCCCCCCCCCCCTCACCTAAACCCATAACCAAGGTTACTGAGTCATATACGTCATGCACTTGAGCTATGCTCTTGTTGGCACATGATGTGGTGTGGGAGGTTTTGTTGCAAGATGTTTTAGTCATCAAGTGTACTTCTGGTAACAATGGACGAAGCATCATGAAGTCATTAAAAGAGATACTAATGAGTGGGTGGCAGTCAATAACACAACACTGAGTCATAGTTGTGATTGTTTGACTTTATATTCTTGTAGTAGGGAGGGTTCTACATGCTTATGATTTTTAGTAATGTTTGTAGTGCATTAATATTTAGTTGGTGACACATTAATAAGATAAGGGTTGTTAACAAGGACTGATCACAATTTGATGTGGCTTCTAGTAAGGAAGAAAGCTCAGTTAGGGTTTGATTGTTTTCATCTTTTATTTCATATTTATCTCTTTTGTAATGGTTTTGCAGGATGCTTCAAGTTGGCAACCTGCAATCAAAATACTGAAAACCAAAATATACAAGCCTATGGGATTATACTCATTGTAAGTAACTGATCCTTTTTTTTCCTTTTTTTTCTTCCGGCGATGCTTTGGGATGAAAGCTGATATCAAATCTTCATTGGATACAGGATGTTGTGGCTGGGTTGGTAGATATCATTCTCATTTGTGATTCTGGATGTCATACTAATTTACTTCTAAGATTAGAACCGTACAAGTTCTTCACATTGCTCTCAAATAATCCTTTATTCAATCGTGTTCAATGACTACTTTTACCCCGATCATTCTATATGCATAACTTTTTGCGTATTTCTAGACTTATAGGTTGGAACGCTTCTTAGCATAATATGAACTACTAACATACACATTCATTTGTGAACCAATTTAATGTATTGTCAAAACTTCTTATTCTGCATGCCCTTCTGCTGATTTAATAGAAATAACTTCTAGTCTTATGCCATGGAATTTCTTCATCTTTGTGTCAACAATGTATTTTGATATTGTTCACATGTTTGTAGGTTGGATTAAGTTCTCTGCTGCTGATCATTTATAATTGTTCTGATCAAGTTCTTACTACACGAGAAAGAAGACTGGCCAAACGAAGGGAAGCCGCTGCAAGGCATATTCGAGAAACAGCACAAGCTCGTGAAAGGTGGAAATCTGCAAGAGATGTTGCCAAGAAGCAAACACCAGGGTTGCAAGAACAACTGTCACAGACATTTTCTCGTAAAAAATCATCGAAACAGCCAGATCAGTCTAAGGGTTTGGGGCAGTTACCACCTGCGCATCCAGGTGCATCAGAACAACAGCCTGCTACATCAAAAGGAAAGAAAAAAGAGAATAACCTTACAAAAATGATGCAGTCTATCGATAGCGATCCGAATAGCAGTGAAGGCTTTAACTTGCAGATTGGAGATAAAAATATCAAAAAGCATGCACCAAAGAACAAGCAACCACATACTCACAGTCAAATTTTTAAGTACGCTTATGGTCAGCTAGAGAAAGAGAAAGCAATGCAACAGCAAAACCAAAACTTGACTTTTTCAGGAGTGATTTCAATGGCCACTGATGTTGAAATTAAGACTAGGCCTGTGATTGAAGTAGCTTTCAAAGATCTTACTCTAACATTGAAGGGGAAAAACAAGCACATAATGAGGTGTGTCACAGGGAAGATTATGCCAGGTCGGGTTGCAGCAGTCATGGGTCCATCTGGGGCAGGGAAGACCACTTTTCTTTCAGCTTTGGCAGGGAAGATATCTGGGTGCACTATGGATGGTTTAATTCTTATAAATGGAAAACCCGAGTCCATTTATTCATATAAAAAAATTATTGGTTATGTTCCACAAGATGATATAGTGCATGGAAATTTGACGGTTGAGGAGAACCTCCGATTTAGTGCTAGGTGCAGGTATGTGAATTGCCTTTATTTGGAACTTTACCATTCTTCACCCAAATATCAATTCATATTCTAGACTGCACCATATTCTGGACCCTGCTCTTGCTTAAACTTAAATGCTAATTACTTGAACTCGTTTTTGAATTTCATATGTTTTTTTTTTCTTTATAGAACCTGGATCTTTTGATAACAAACCATAATGAGAATACACGATAACCAAGTGATTCGAGCCTCGAGGTACTTGGACCCTCTCTAACTCTTGAGATCTCTCAAGCCCTAACCATCATACAATTTAAAGATGCTCTAACACTAGCCATCCTCTCTATTTATAACCATAATATATAACTAATCCTCTAACTAATTGCACACATCCTCCTAATATATTCCTAATTCTCTTCTCTCCTAGGGGTGGTATAATGGTTGAGCGCCTGGGTTTGGGATGTGCTCCCCTCAAGGTTCCAGGTGGCTGTAGGGATTAATTTTTCAGGCGACCCCCAATTTTGCTTCGGGTCCTACAATGTATCTGGGTGCCACAATCTAGGGACGGGCCAGTAGTTCCCTTATTAGTTTTATCCCCATTTGAAACCTTGACTAATTTCTTCTGATGCTTGTGGTTGCATGCTCGAATTTAACTGTAAAATTCTACTTTGCTAAAATTCTTAATAATTTCATGATATCTTTAGTATATCTGAATAGTTTGAAGCTTAACTTGGTATCTTGTAAGGAATGAATACCAGCCTTACAAGACTGAATCAGAGTTGCATTGTTCAAAACAGAAAAGATTACAAGATAATCTAGGTGAAAGGCACCTAGAACCTCCTTCTGTGTGAACTCACCCACCCAAGCCCTAACTTCCCAAATACATCCGTCCCTCGATCAAGCCCTCCCTAACTATTTATAACAAACTATTCTAACCAACTCCTTAGCCAATTACCCTTATGCCTCTACTGACATCCCTTAATACTAACATCATGCTCCTTGGATGGTTACCTTACATATTGGTTTAATGAGAAATATTGTGCTAATTATCAATCGATGTTATCTTTTATCCTTTACAAACATTTAAATCTACATTAGTTGCTTGGGTCTGTTAAAGCAATTTTTTTAGTTAAATAGTTGGTTTTTCCTTATGGATGGATATTTTTGACTTTGTAGACTGTCAGATGACATGCCAAAACCTGATAAAGTTCTTGTGGTAGAAAGAGTTATCGAGTCCTTGGGACTACAAACAGTGAGAGATTCACTTGTTGGAACTGTGGAGAGAAGAGGAATCTCTGGAGGTCAAAGGAAACGAGTTAATGTTGGGATTGAAATGGTCATGGATCCTTCCTTACTGATCCTGGATGAGCCTACCACTGGTCTAGACAGCGCATCTTCTCAGTTACTTCTTCGAGCACTTCGGCGGGAAGCTCTTGAAGGTGTGAACATCTGCATGGTACTTCACCAACCTAGGTATGTATGACCAGCCCTCCACCAATCCTACTCGGAACTTTAGAATGCCATGTCTAACAAATATACTAAAGTCGTATATAATTTTGCTCCCTTCTCATGGGATCTTATTATTATTTGATCAATACTGTTTAAAGATATCTGAACATAATTACTCTTTTGGACCATCAGTTATCTTTAATCGACTTTAAGATTTTCTCTTGGCATAAAAATCTTGAAATCATATATAGTTTTGCTTCATTCTCATGGGATCTTATTATTATTATTATTATTTTTTTTTGCCATGAGGAAAGGAAACCTTCCTCTCCCTCTCTCCCTCTCTCCCTCTAAATCTTCTTAATTTGATCTTACTTTTGCTTTTCCATGTTTGGTCCTACAATCATTCATAAACTCATTTTCATTTTTGTGGAGTCAGCTATTCGTTGTTCAAGATGTTTGATGATTTGATACTTCTCGCCAAGGGTGGGCTTACTGCATATCATGGATCTGTAAAGAAACTTGAGGAGTACTTCGCTGGCATAGGGATCACGGTGCCAGATCGTGTGAATCCTCCGGACCATTACATTGACATTCTTGAGGGTCTGGTGACGATACAAGGTGTGACTCGTGAACAACTTCCTGTCCGGTGGATGCTTCATAATGGCTATCCTGTACCTCCTGACATGCTGAAATTATGTGAAATTGATACATCTGCAAGCGACTCAACACCAGGAAAAGATCCTGGAGATGAAGAACATTCTCTTGCTGGAGAATTTTGGCACGGTATGAAATCGAGTGTTGGGACGCAGCGAGATCAAATACAACAAATTTTTAAAAGTTCTAAGGATCTATCTAATCGAAGAACTCCTGGCATAGCTCGGCAGTATAGGTATTTCATCGGAAGGTAAATATTATTTAAATTATTACATCGTTCTACTTTATGTGCAATAAGCAAGTTCAATACGATTAGGGGCATTTGGTCTCGTTTAAGTGTGGGTTGGGTTATAGTATTTGACCCATGTTAGTTTCTATATTATTATAACTTATATCCCAAACATAGGTTATCATAATACTTGTTATAATTGTTTTGATCTTTAACACAACACTAGAGAGGTGGTTGTTTGCCAATTTTTAATTCTTAAAAATAATTTATATGGTCTAAAATTTGTTAAACTAAAATCACTCAAAATGCTTTAAAGAATATTAAAACTACAACCCAATAAAATACACAAAACAATGCAATTGAGGAATGAGGAGTCCAACAATTGATAGCAACAAATTTATACACAAAATACCCCTAGCCTGACTTTCGTCCTACTTACTTTTTAAACTCCACCTTAGCCCTTACCTGGGTAATTTCTGTTGAACCAGACCCTGGCATGTTTATAATAACCTAACCGTCGTCCTAAACGCAAATGAGTCCAACAATAAGCAATCCTTTCTTATTAACACAAAAAATTCCATGCTTGCGAAAGGTTCTGGCTATGCGACGGGTTATCTCTTATGGGCCAGAATGATTTATAATCAAACACTTTTATGAGAGTAATTATAATCACTCGGGCTAAAAACTCTTATTCTAAAACCTCTATAAACATGCCCTTATTTCATGCTGTCCCATTCTATATTGTAAAACATTGATAAATATGGAATTGTACAGACATTTCAGTTTTATGCTTCTAACTTTGCTGTTCTTTAGCATTTGTTTATTTATTTATTTATTTTTATTTAATAATAATAATTGATTTTCTTGCTTTGCCAGAGTGTGCAAGCAGCGACTGCGAGAAGCTAAAATTCAGTTAGCTGATTACTTGATGTTATTACTTGCTGGAGCCTGCTTAGGAACTCTTGCTAAAGTGAACGATGAAACATTTGGTTCCCTCGGCTATACTTTTACCGTCATCGCTATTTGTGAGTTGCCAGCTGGGAATAATGCCTTTAAATTTACTGTTTCTTTTGATAACAGCACCAATGATAACATCATTAATCAAAAAAAAAAAAAAAAAGATAATAGCACCAATGATAGTGGTTGTTTTTGCATTAATCATAGTCTTGTAGGGTTTTTTTTTGTTCCTTGAAATAGTTTGGATCACTTGATTTTATGCCATAACCGAAAGGGTTGGTAGTGTGTTGGTTTCATTGTTTGGTGGTAATCCAGTTCAACACCACAGTCACGGGTTCAATCCTTAAAATCGGTATTTGACTTTCATTCATTCGAGAGCCGTAATACTAGGTAGAGTTTGTGATCCTCCTCCCCGAGCCCCAATTTGTACTTGAAAACAAAAACTTGATTTTATGCCATAACAAGTATAAACTTCCACGAAACAATTCAGACAATGCATAGTCTATGGTTGACTACTGTCTTATGTCATATGCTTTTTGCTCATTCGCAGCCCTACTATGCAAAATCTCAGCTCTGAGAACATTTTCTCTTGACAAATTAGAGTACTGGAGAGAGAGTGCATCAGGGATTAGCAGTCTGGCGCATTTTCTCGCAAAAGATACACTCGACCTTTTCAATACGATCGTCAAGCCACTGGTTTATCTGTCTATGTTCTATTTTTTCAATAATCCGAGATCATCTTTTACAGATAACTATGTTGTTTTAGTTTGTCTTGTGTACTGCGTGACCGGAATGGCCTATGCACTTGCTATCTACCTTCAACCTGCTCCTGCCCAATTGGTACATACTCGAAACTTCTAATGCCAACTCATGGCACGCAAATTAAGATTGCAACATTATTACTTTTAGAAAATTTGTCGTAGATAACAAATTCTAGCATCTTATTTCTTATTTTATTTTTTAGTCTCCAAGGGGTGTAAGCTTGAACTTTGAAGGTATGCTCCCTTTAAGATCCCAGGTTCGAGACTCACATGTGACATTAATTTGTAGATACTTCCCATGTCTTCATTCCTTCAATGTCTTCCGGTGCCTGACCTAGGAACGGGTGTGGTTACCCCGAGTATAGTGGGAGCGAAACTCTGATTTACCGGTTAAAAATAAAATCTATCAATTAATTGAAGTCTATCATTTTGACTATCAATTTAATGTGATTGAATAAATTTTTGTTATATATGATTTCCCGGTTTAAAAAAAAAAAGAAAGTTAAAAGAAAGTTATAGCAACTTTTTAAAGATATTTTATACATAGCAAAATATGAAATATTTAACTTTATTTAGGAGTCAAAAAAATTGATCCTCCTTACTATCTTCTCCCTCTTGCAGTGGTCGGTGCTTCTTCCTGTAGTTTTGACCCTCATTGCAAACCAAGAAAAAAATACTCCAATAGTCAAATATTTAGGAATGTTTTGCTACCCTAAGTGGGCACTCGAAGGCTTTGTCCTCGCAAATGCAGAAAGGTAACACTTTTTTTTTTTTTGGATAAGAAACAAGTTCATCATAAATATGAAATTAATGGCAGAGCCATTTAGCATGTCTGTTAGAATGCAGTCTATTTAGAATATTTCAGCTTTGCATTTGACAAACAAAATTGCTCGTAAGAAATATCCGAGACGTGTGCGCAGTCAATATTGTTATTGTTACTACTAGATCAATGTACAATATATCCATGTCGAAAACAAATGCTAATGTAGATAATGGTTATTGACATATGGTAATACAAATCACCAATTGGTTCAGAAATCTAGGGACTTTATTTTTTTTTTTTAATTTTGCTATAAGCTTGCTTCTAAAGTGGCAAATAATGAAGTGTTAGTTTCAATCTCGAGGCATATTGATTGATATAGCTATTGAAAGATGAAATTCAAATTCTTCATTTAATAATGAATCCAACATTGAGTTTAAATAAACTACCAGCACATATGATATATATCTATGATGATTGTCTAAGGTCCAATCTCGTGCTGACAGGTATTCGGGTGTCTGGTTGATAACTCGCTGCACTTCGCTGATGGAAAGCGGCTATGATCTCCATGACTGGCAACTTTCTTTAGTGATGCTGGTTTTGTTTGGGGTACTTAGCCGTGTAGTTGCTTTCTTTATTATGCTCAACTCCAGAAAGAAATGAGTTTAGTTAGTTAGTTCCGAAGGCCAAAATTTTAGTACATTTGTACAGATTAGACTCAAATCTCAACATAGATTTACGACCCTTATGGGCGGCGCAGTGGTTGAGCGCCTGAATGTTAGGGGTGTGCTCCTTCCAAGTCCAAGGAGGTGGTAGAGATTAATTTTCCAGGCAACTCCCAATTTTACTTTCAGTCCTACAAGGTTTCCTGGTCTTAAGTTTAGGGACGCGCCAATGATGCCTCCAAATTTAGAGGAATAAACTCTAAGTTCCTCGGTCATTCCTTGATACAGCAGCCAACTGACATGAAATATCAATATTGTTACCAAGCAAGTATTTGCCTTTTGACTCTGATATTGACAATTTTATGATCAAGTTTTGAATTTTGTTTTGGAGGTTGGGTTCAAGTTCTTTTTTGAGTTCAATCTGATATATATATATATGTTAGAAGATGTCTGAACTAATATATGTAAGTCTTAGTTATAATCTTTCTCATGTGAATTAGATATCTCATACAAATTACCTTTTTTATAGATAAAAGTCTGAATTCTTGCTGACAAATAAACCTTAATGGTAATTGATATGCAGTTTTGATCAAAATGTAAGAAATTAAAATTGAGTTCTTGCCAACTTTATTTTATTATTATTACTTTTTTTCCTGTTAATTTAGTTTGTATCTCTTATTTTTATTAAAGTTCTATCTCTTAGTACGAATGAAAAGAAATAAAAAAGAGAACAGAAGTGAAATGATCTCCTTTTAGATCGTCTTAGATTACCAAAATGTTATATAATAATAATAATAATATAGGATTTTCTTTCTAATTTGCGTTTTTCATAAAAAAAAAAAAAATGAACAACTTTTTAGAATAAATATGTATATAATAAAAAAATTGTCCGACTTGGTAGACACTAAGGGATGCAAAATACTAAAATAGAATAGAAATAGTCCTCAATTTATAACTAGGAATTGTCATCGGATTGCATTCACAAACATGAAATCGAAATTACAATTACAATACCGAAATAGAAAATGATAAACGATAAGCTAAGGCCCCGTTTGATAACCTTTTTGGTTTTTGGTTTTTGAAATTTAAGCTTATTCTCACTCAAATTTACTACAATGTGGAACACACTTCATACAATCTATCTATTTTTTCTAAAGAAAGTAGGAAGATGTTAACAAACTTTTAAAAACAAAAACAAACTTTTGGAAGCTATTTTTTTTTGTTTTTAAAAGTTGGTTAGTATTCTCCTACTTTCTTAAGAAAAGATGTATATATTGTAGGGAGATTGGAAGATATTGTAGTAAATTTGAATTTTATGTTAAGTGATACTAAACCAGTTTGAATTTTATGTGGCTACATATATCTGAGTACAGTTTCGATGGTAGAGATTTGAAGTTTTCATGGCATACTTACTTGAAACTCTCAAGTTCAAAACACACAAGTAAGATTAACCGTAAAATTTCTTGTTATTTCTAGAATTTAGATTTTAGGATGGATGAGAAGGTTTCAGATATGTACTGGGACAAAGTTCCAATTCTTCGTTATCCAAAAGAACATGTCCAGTCTAATTTTATTGAATAAAAAAAAAATCCTCCTTTTTTTATATACTTCGTTATTCTTTTATTTTTCGAATGAAATTTTCAGTTGTTTGTAAAAAAAAAACAAAACCATTAAATTTCAGGCCATTTTTTATATTTAGTGGATCTCTTAGTCGTTAGGTATACATTGATACTACTGAATTATTGCTCTTGATATTCATCTTGATTTCTTAAGCCTCTAAACAATACATGGAGTTGTTTTGTTCATGGACTCTGGTTTTGAATAAATAATTTGATTTCATTGATTGTTATGTTATGGTCATGTTGTGGAGCCCCAAATAAGCTTTGAAATTTACAATATCTCAACAGCTTTAAGAATATTGCTGTGAATTTCTACTCCCAGAGATTTCCATCTTAGTTTTTCCCTGTCTGGCTGACCCTTTGCTGCTGTGTATAGCCATATAGCTTTTTGAAGCATGTTTAAAATAAGGGAAATCAAAAAATTTGTAGACCATGTAATTAAGTTAGTGGTATTAAACCAAACGGGTCAGTAATGCAATAATTTCATTATTTGAGTACACATCGAAAAAAGAGGAACAAATACCGATTTTCGGGATCAAACATGTGACGCTGGTGTTGAATTGGTTGTTCAATCCATGGTGACTATCAGACAAAAATTAAGAATTAACTTATCATAGTCTAAGTATTGTAAGATCAAATAATAGTCAAGGTGGCGCAAACTGGTATAAGCAGTCACAAATAAAAAAGAAAAGAAAAAAAAAGAAAAAAAAGAAAATTAGGGCAACAATTAGATTAGGTGTGTTGGGACCAATTTCTATGGTGACATTCATTTACTCCAAGTTCCCTAGCTCTCACTCTCACCATTTAACTATATGGTTAATCAATTCTTGTAGAGATGACATATTGACACATCAATCTATACGTTGAAAGAACTTAAATGTTTTTTTTTTAATTTCTTTTTTATATTCATAATTGTCTAAGTCAATTTGCGTACACCTTGACCAATATCACGAGATATACCGCCTGATTCTATATTATGTATAAAAAATCTAAATTTTAGCACTTTAGGTTATGAAGAACCGCTGTCTCTTTACCGAGGGGACATTGTTTCATGGGCTTCCACTATATATGAGAATTCGCATTTGCATTTTTCTTTAAATATGGTTTTATATATATTAAAAAAATAAAAAACAAAAAACAAAAAGGTTTAATATATATATATATATATATATAAATAAAATGAACGTGTGCATTATTGATCGATCTTCACTTATAGTTTGAAAAGACGTTATTTTGTTTTGGTGAACACGTGTGATAAAAATGATTTAAGAAATACCGATGAAAATTACAAGCATGAGTAAGAATTAAGTAAGTTAAAAAATTATAGGGTTTTTTTTTCTTTAGATTAAATTAATAAAATATTTACAATATTAGGTAAATTTGAAAAAAATTAGCAATCATTGTCAAATATACAATATAAAGTAATACTTTTTATACTGAATAACTAAATATAATAGAGTATTATTTATATTGTATATATTTGACTATGTAGGCTAAATATTTTTAAATTTACCTATATCTGTAATTATTTTATAAAATTGGATTATCCAGTACAATTTCTCATTTAAATTAAAAAAATTATATTAGTTTTGTTATAATGATTAACTGTTGTAATTGAACTAAATTTAGACAAAAGTTCAATGTATAGATACAAAAGTAGTATTTTAACAAAAAATATTTGGTAAAATTTTTTTGGGATTTTGTAATGATATGGTCCTTAAATATGGATTAGCTAGCTTTCGGATATTCAACAATTTAATCATGTTACAGACTTTCTATAAATATTATATTTTGAAAAAATAAAAAATAAAATTACAGAAAGATTGTATATAATTGGATAAGTTATATTTTTAATTGCATATATTACTATAGTTATTAATTACCTATCCAAGTTTTTTCTTTGAACAATAGTTATTATTACAACCTTTGACCTCATATAGAAATGAATAAACGTTTTTAAAGAGCAGTTTACTTCGTAGGTTGGAATGGATTGATTTAGAATAAGAATTTTTATTTTTTTTAGTACAAATTGGAAAAAGAAAATAAATATCAACTCTCGAAATCGAACATGTGATACTGATATTTAACTAGTTTACAATCAAATAATAAAATCATTGTATTACTGACCCATTTAGAATAAGAATCTAACTTCCCATAAAATACAACAAACATGAGTAATCTTATATGATCATTAAATCAATACATTTTTTAAAACATAAAGAATAAATTTGCCAATCAAAAGAACATAGGGGCTCAAATATTTATAACCATCACTATTAGTTTTTTTATCCTAAAAAACTGACTCACTAGTGACAATTATGATATATGTATATATAATATATCTTATTTCGTTGAGCTATCACTTTTGTTTACAATAATAAATAATAAAATATCTAATCAATCATGAAAAATTTCAACAAAAATATTGTAGTATGTCCTAATTAAGAGAATTGACATGGTGTGAAGTGAAGATTATTGTGGAAAAAATAAATAAAAATTGAGAAAAGTTTAGAACTCATCTTTTTATGACCATATATGTGAGTCAATTTAAATTATATCTTTTTTTTTTATAATTTTTTTCCCAATTAAAGAGCACTAAAATGTGGCATAAATTAGGTGCCATTATGTGAACAATGAAAAGATAGAAAAATGCTAAGTACTTATAAAAATTATGGCAATAATGAGAAATGAAAAATATCATACAAATTTTTGATGGCTTAATAACATGTAATAATATGCATGGCAACTGTATATCTTTATTGTGTTGTTTTCTAACAAGAACACAACCAAATGGATAACTACCAATCTTCTGGAATATGTGGATAAATACTGAAACAGTTCATGCAAGCTTAATTACAATATTTGCTTAATTATAATATTTGCTTAATTATAATATTTCAAAACAAATGTCGTGCAATAATTCGAATTTGTAACCTAGTAGTTTCTAGGTCATATATGATGTCACAAAAACTCTTTTTTTTTAGACTATTCTTCGAATAGTTCATATAATAAACATTTCTAAATTACTAAAATTTCGTTTGATAATCATTTGATTTTTTGTTTTTGGTTTTTGAAATTTAAACTTATTTTTACTGAAATTTCTTACAACAAATTTCATCTTTATTACAATTATATTTAAAAAAGTATGTGAATGATTACTAATTTTAAAAAATAAAACAAGTTTTTGGAAGCTATTTTTTTTTTTTTTATTCCAAATTTTGATTTGGTTTCTACAAATATAGGTGAGTTGTAGATATGCAAATAAGAAAAAACATGTGATAAATTAGTTGTTGTATGCTTAAACTTCAAAAATCAAAAATTAAAAAATCAAAATTCAAAAGCAAAAGACCAATAGTTGAAGCACAATAACTTGAGCATAATAGACAAAAGGTTAAATTGAAGAGAAATTACTATCTGATTGGTACTATGAGATAAAAATGTTTTGGAAAACAAAGCATGTCTATTCTTTCAATTCTCTCACTTGAATTCTTATCTAAATTATCCTACATTGGAGATCAAAATAAGCAATAGAAAAATATATCCATCCAGAGTTGCAATAGTAATTAATTAAAAGGGTTATGAAAGAGAAGAGATTATAGATTCAATCACGACCACTTACTTAGAAATTAACTTTTTACAAATTTCCTAGGTAAGATTAAACAATCTATTCTTGAGAATAGAACTCGAGGTGTATAATTATGAGATTCTAACATGCTTCATCAAGATGGTGCATGCTTCTTTGGATTTCACCTATTTAAAATCAGATCTCAAATTTGTTTGATTGAATTAAATACTCATTTGAGTTTAATGAGCTCTAATACCATATTAGATACAGTGTGAACATTTATCTCAAAATCTAAATAGTGATAAAATGAGTAGTTCGCTTATCTTATAAATACTTATGAAACTTTTTACGTTTTCGATGTACGAAAATTGTGGAATCGTAACATGTAAGCTGAGTAAGACTAATAAATATCAAAATAAGCAATAGAAAAAAAAAGTGAAAATTCGAAAAAACCAAACAACATATGCTTCCAAAAGGGAAGCATGGGAAGTTATTAATAGGAAGATATGGGGCAAAAGTAGTTGGAGAAAGGGACTCAATTTAATATTCAAATGCAAAATAATAAATAAATAAAATAAATAAAATTGCAAAATGCCAGCTTTCTGACCTGCAGGGCATGTTATCACTTGCAAGTACAGCTTGTTAAAACTGAGCACTGCACGTGCACATTCTCTTCACATATTCATCAATCATCCCAACCCAATTTTCGATTTTACTAACGACTCTATTTCGTGTTCGACTCGGTTAAACACACGATAAAAATAGCATCTTTTTGTCGAATTTTCGACAAAAAGATACCATCTTTAGTAATACGGGAGTCTTTCTTTTAGATAAAACTTAAGAAGTTACGATTTTGATATATCTTTATCGTTCCTATATCGAATTATTGAATCCGCTACTTTCGTTTTGGTATCAACAATAAAACGCGGAGATAAGGAAGGGGTCCATGTTAAGTCTATTAACATGAATCTCTCTATCTATTAAAAAAAGTTGTGATTGGAGTGGCCCAACCTTCATGTGCTTGATCTTAGTGGTTAAAACCCCCATAACTTTTGCTATCTGTTTGTGAGAGTGGGGAAGGGTTTTGTCCACTTGAAAACAAACCTTGGGGTTCTTTCAATTCATAACCTTCATGTTTTTTCTTCAATTTTTTTGAATCCAAAGATATATCAATTATTATTATTACAATGTGACATGCTTATTTAATGCATGTTTTTCCATTTTGATTGTTTTGAAATGACAGTTTAGTTGACACAAATATCTTCAAATATCTCAAAACAGGAAACTCCCCTTTCTTTTTCCTCTTTGAAATTGTTTTGGTGGGTGCATTTACGACCAAATTATTATAAACGATAAATTATTATTAGTGTAATTATAATAGCTTACAATTTGAAAATCATGGGTTAATTTAGTGGTCAAAAGACTCTTCAGAAATCAAATAGTTATGAGTTAAATCCACGATTACCATTAACCTACGATTTAATTTCTTATGAGTTCATAGAATCAAACGTTTATCCCATGAAGTTAATCAAGTTATGCATAAGTTGTCTGAGTACTCAATGATATATAATAAAAATCTATATTTGAAGTACATATCACTATAACAGAGATTATGATAACCGATATTTAGGGTAAATGCTATTATTACGGAGAGTTGTTATAGTAAAGGTGAGAGGTTACCTGCTAAGTCACCGTCTATTATAAACCGTGGCTTAAACACAAGTTAGGTTATTATAACCGAGCCTTATACACCCTTACACAAAGATCCAAACACCCTTTAAAATTTCAATCCTTTTTAGGTGATGATTTGAGGTGACAATCTGCATTGATTTATAAAGTTTTGCATGAAAACAGAGTTGCAAGTGATTGAGAACGATGTTTCAAATATGCACCAAACCAAACCAAACCACTCCATTGTCGTCATTGGGAGATGAATCAGTGAGCTGGCATGTGCTACAAATATTAAATGAACCAAACCAGAGTGCCCAATGGCCATAAATCATTTGTATACCAAAGTCAAGCAAATTGGAAAATAAAAAATAAAAAAAAGAAAGAAAATGCATTACTATTTGTACGAATTGTCAACTTGAACATAACTCAACTAGTAAAGACAGTCAACTTGAACATAACTCGACTAGTAAAGACATGGTCTTCAACTAGGAGACCAAATTTAAACTTGATTGAAAATGTAAGACCAAAATGAAAACCGTAAGTATAGTAAGGAAACTTGAATCTTCACCATCACATTTTTTTAACTAAAAAAGAAGAAAGATTTAAAGACCAAACTTGTAATTTGAATTCTGTTACATTAAATATATGGGATTTTGTAGTTAAATTTTGTAGATTTATTCAATATCTTTTTCATGCTTTCTTTGTCTGATTTTTGTGGTTTGAAAATATACAATGATGGCTTAAAATTTATAAGGAGTGGATTTGAATATTCTGTCAAGTAAAAATAATGTCAAAGAAGCCATAAGACATTGCAGCACTATGCCTTTAAGCAGAATCTTGTAAATGGGAGCATATAGGATTAGGTTGGAATCATGATAAAATTATTGCCCCATGCCCATCCTATCTTTTCATCATAATGGCCACATTTTTCAAAAAATATATGTCCAATTCAGCACATTTTACAAAAAAAGAGAGGGAAAAGAAGGCTCATTACTCACAAAGATGTTCCATCTTTCTATGACTTTCCTCTTGCTCTGTTTCCTTTTGCTGCAAGAAATTCTCCACAAACACAAGGTATGTTTGGCTTTGAAGGGATGGATTGGGTTAGAAAGAGAAGATAAGTGAGAATAAGTTTATGTTTGGGGAAAGGAAAGAAAAGAGAAGTAATAATAAAGTTATGTTTGATGTAATGAAAAGAGAATGATTGAAGTTTTTATTTAAATAAAAAAATAGATATTGAGTAGTTTTTTAATATTTTAATATTTAAATAAAAACATGGGACTCACGCATGGATTTTGGTAGGAGTTGGGTGGACTTATGGAAGTTCATGGGACAAACATGGGATGAAACTCAATCCATCCCATCCCCACATTTTCCCCCTACCCCAAACATGCCCATATTGATGACCGAGAGTCGGAACTCCCCTCCCTTAATACTCAGGTATTGTTAGGATCTCACAATTATCACACGTTGAAAAATTGGAGAGTCCTACAAGCATTTATAAGAGATATAAGCTACTCTCCTCATTGCCAATTAGTTTTGAAGTGGAACCTCATATTCTCTACTATGGTATCATTGTTCATAAAGCTCAAACGGGTATCGGTCCAATAAAAATGAAATTGAGATCCGATTCAAAATTGGTGAGCCCAAAGAGACACCATCATGAGAGAGCATGTTAGGATCTCATAATTGTCCCACAAGTGAGGAGTACTACAAGTATTTATAAGAGATATGACTTACTCCCTTCATTGCCAATTAATTTTGAAGTGGAATCTCATATTCTCTAATAAGTATCGCTCAAACCAACTTGAAACTTTGAGGGAAGCATACCTTCAAAGTCGCCACCCTCTCGGACCCACATATAAATTGTTCCCAATTAAATCTTTATATAAACAATAGAAGCATTAAATTAGGAGCACAAAGACTGAGTCAAAGTACAAAATAATGAAGAAATGGGAGTCTATCATTTTCCTCAGAAGGGGAATAATACTTTCAGCTTTCTGTCATTATATACAAACAGACTGGAGAAAGAAGATAAAAAAAAGATCCAGACACAAGGAACCAAATCTAGACTTGAATACCAAAACAAACAAAATCATTGAAATCCGAAAGTTTGGATTTGGAATCAGTTGTTTGATAAATGTAAAGATTCCCAGGAATTTGATTCGTTTAGAATCTGGGGATTCGAAACAACACTTTTCTTATTTTGGATTATCAATACAACAAACCAAACACCGTAATCAAGATTCCTGCGAATCCAAATTTCAGGAAGTTTGGTTCCCAACCCGCAATCCAAACAAAGCCTGATGCTTGAAAACTGAAAATTAGAGTTATGTTTGAGTGAAAGCGGCCCATCTCCTGCACCCAGATGTACTGAATCTGCAGCAGATGAAAGAAAAATGGATGGCAATGCTCCTGCTTTTCTCTGCATGATAAAGATCAAGAATCCAATAATGTAATATTTCAAATAGCCACATCTGTACGGATATAGTACTCCAAATCACACACTGTTCATAATAAAATAGGTTCTGATGAAGTACTAAGCATAATCCAAAAGTAGAAACAATTTAAATATGACTCAGAGTTATGATGAATAAGACATCATACCCTTTGCTTTATGCTGATTTTGACACTAAAGTTGAGTCAATTTAACCCTGTTGGAATGAAATGGTTCACGAAAATAATGAAACTTCAGATACATCCAATCGAGTTTTTACCAACTCTTCCTTATTTTCACTTTTTAAAAGTAACTCTTATTTCTGACCAATTCATTTAAAATTACTCAATCCTTTCTAACCACTCGTTTTTAATCATTCATTTCATATCAATCAAAATAACTCATTTTTAATAATTTCTTTTTTAACTATTAAAAATAACTACTCATTTTAAATCTATATCTCAACAAGGTTTTGACTCAACTCTTCTACACAAAAACTACATCCAAACGAGTTTTTGGACACAACTTTCAATTTTTAACTACTCAATATAATTTCTCAATATGACTAAAATCCTACCTAAATATGGCAAACAAACCGTCCCTAACTGTTTACTAGCTATAGACTACAGTAAGCCAGAGAAATCATTTGTAAATTGCAGCTAATACTAACAAGTGTTCCTCCCCCCCCCCCCCCTTTTTTTCTACTATTCAGAGGAATCATTTGTAGGAACTGCACCCAACAGCTCAAAGTTGACTTGGAGTAGACATCAATCAATTCATGATTCATGTTGAAATGCTTTGAATTAGTTAGTTAGCGCTATGAATGACCCAATACGGAGTCTTGCTACCATTTAGCGAGCCGGGGTCCAAAGGCAGAGTGTTTGGTGAAGGCTCGGGGCAATACCCCCAAAACCTAAATTGACCGAAGACATGGTTTATGTTTTCGTTTTAAGCTTTATTGTTTGAGTCTATTAATTGAGTCTATTAATCCATATAGGGTTTTTGAGAGGTGCACTAATAAACCCTCTTAAAAACCGTAAGGCCCTTTATCTTAATATTTCTCTTCGTAGACGTAGCAAACATATTATTAGTGAACCACGTAAAACTATATGTTGTTATTCTTGTTCTTTATTCTATCATCAAATAGTTTCCCAAAAAATCATCTATGATATAACTGAGAGACTAAGAATGGATTAAACCACCTCTATGAGTGTGAACAAATTAAAAGTTTAAAACTTAAAAGTCAGAAAATAAGTGGCATTTCCACTATACCCAAGAAAGTTATCTCAATCCCCTCTTTCAAATCTTATCTCTTGTCCACTCCAATCATGTGGGGCCATAACAAATTTAACTACAAGAACTTTGGAAAAAAAAAAAAAAAAAATCAGTCAACCATATTACTCCATGCTTTAGTAAAAGAAGGAAAGAGATTTCATATGCCAGATCCACCTCTCTCTCTCTCTCTATCTTCCCCATTTAGAAAAATCAATATTTTTCCATGTATGAATATAAAAATCTCTCATCTCAAAACTATGCCATGAATGTTCGTACAATTCGTATAATTTAGAAATGCAACAATATAATAAAGTATTATATATATATAATGCACTGTCAAAGAGAAAAATGCATGGCATACAGAAACTAAGCCCACTTCTCAGCTATATCTATCATGTCAACCATTTAATAGTCTACTTCCATACTTTCTTATATATATATATATATATATACATATCAGTTTCTCATTAATACCATACCTCTCTCTCTCTTTTTCTCACATTCAGTGGCTAAAGCTAAAGCTAGGTACTGAAAATAAATATGAAGGGGAAGTTCATAAGAGCATGTGCAAACAAATGGAGGAAGATAGGGAGCAAAGTTGTACCTTGTACTACACCCTGTGAGCATTGTTGCCAATGGGTGCTGTGGTCTCCCTTGCATGAGGATTGCTTCATCCCACGAGACGTCCCGAAGGGTCACTTGGTCGTTTACGTGGGCGAGAAGTACAGAAGATTTGTAATCAAAATCAGCCTTCTCAATCACCCTCTGTTCAAGGCATTGCTGGATCAAGCAAAAGATGAGTTTGATTTCACTGCAAACTCAAAACTCTGCATTCCTTGTGATGTGAGCCTTTTTCTTAGTGTTGTCCGCCGAGCTAGCTCGCCCGCCTCATAACCGACAAATCCCTCTCTGTCGTTGCTGCCGAATTTGATTTATTCTGGAACATCTTTAATCCTCTTTTGAGAATGCTGATATAATGTATGTAGCCATGATTTGTTGTATACTAATGTAACTTGATTAAGAGCTAGTGAAATTCCTTTACCACTTGGGACCTAATGCCACTAAGAAAATAGTGCTTTTAGCAACAAGTTGCTGAAGGTATGTTGCATATGCTTAGGCATATGCAATAGTGTACTTGAGAATTTTCCACTGATAAGTGCAACTTGGCAATCAAATGGAACCATTCCAGTCAATAGCCATCTTATTTTCTAGCACCTTTCACTTTCAGAACATCATCAATTGCTTATTTTTGAAGTAAAAAACTAAAAAAAAAAACAAATCCAAACAGCATCTTTGAAGCTTTCAAGCTATCTGTATCATCTCCAAATCTAATTCTTATGAGCTCCAACCATTGTCTTCCATCATAGAAAGAAAGAGGGAAAACACCCTTCAATCTCCATCGAGAAGGGGAGGATTCTTCAACATTTTTATGAAAGATATGGGTCGTTACTCCCCTAATTTTCAATTGGGTTTTGAGGTGAAACCCCATATTACCTAGTTTATAATATGGTTCAGCCATTCACCCATGATGCTAATATTGAACTATTTTACACTGAAACCATTGCACCACTCACCCATTTGGTATAAAAATCAGTGAACTACGAGTAAAGCTAAGTATAAGCCATCCATACACCGCAGACAAGAAACTCACCATAAAGAACAGAACTGTGGTTTCCATTTTTTATTTTAATATTATAACTTGAATTCACGTTACATCGTTAGAGGTCATAAATTCTATTTTGAATGCAACTATATATATATATACATATATATATATATATGGGTGTACATGAGTTAAGTTGGGTTGGATTAAGGGTAATTTTTGGAGCACTCTAAAAATTTGAGTTGATCATACTTTCAACCTAACCAAACCTAATTAAAGAAACAACTCAACCCAACTCAACCTTATATTTTAGGTTGGGTAGGGTTGGGTAGGGTTAAAAATTACAAGTTGAATGCGAGATTACAAATTTGACAAGAACACTAATTATTTCAACATTTGGAAATCAAATTTTAGTATAATTTTTTTGTTATATTGGTTAAATATTTTACTATGAAACATCAAATCAAAAGATATAAAGTGTATGCCTAAATATAAAACTAATTTAGATTTTTTTTTTTTTTAAAAAAAATAAGAATTAATTTTGAATTTTAAAAAGTATTATTTATTTTATTTTTTTTGAAATTTTAAAAATATTTTATTTAACTTAAGAGAATAAAAGATTAGGGAAATTATTGGGAAAAAATAGTTTTGAGAAAGATGAGAGTTTACTTACAAGAAAAAAATAATAAAATAAAATAGGAAAAAAAGGCAGAAAAAAAGAAAAAAAAACAAAATAAATGAAGTGGCAGCAATATGAAGAAAATAGGTGAGAAGAAAAGTAAGGAACATTAGCCTCGAACTATGAACATCAACTAACCTTGTAGAATCTCCAACCACTAGGCCATCAATACCTTTGAGTGTAAACAATATGTATAACAATATATATTGTACTTCGGGTTCCGGGTTGAACCCAACCCAAAACCCGTAAACCGACCCGAAAAACTAGGTTTCTTAAAAATTTAACCCAAACCCAAATTTTAAAAAACATAAACCAACCCTTGCGGTTTGTGTTGGATAATCCAGGTAGCTCGGGTTACCGGTTTTTTTTTGTACACCCCTAACTATATATACGTAAAAAAAACATCATAAATTAATTTTATTCCACCAAATAGTGGCGCAACGTTCAATAAAATTATCCTTGTGTATCTTCTACAAATTACATGAACGAAAACCAGCATTGACCAAAAAATTGGGAAGGAAAAGGAAACCTTGTTTCGTAGGATAAAATTTTAACAGATTTCTCAATCATCTGCCAGTTGTATGGCTGATTACATGAATATGGCCATTGCCATTTCAGTAGCACCCTTGGGATAAGCTACTTCAGACTCATCAATCAACAATATGATCTGAACTTATTTTACTCTTTAGAGAAAACTATGAAAAATAAATGATGAACTATGAAGCAAGCATACATTCCTCAAAGATGGTCGCAAATTGCATTGGTGAACTCAGAAGTCGATGATGAACCGCCGAGGTCTGCTGTTCGATACCTCCCTTCTGCAATGGTTTTCAGGACAGCGTCTTGGATCCGATCGGCTTTGTCATGGAGCTTCAAATGTCGAAGCATCGTGACAGAACTCAAAAGCAATGCAGTTGGATTTGCCAAATTCTGTACATGTTCTCAAAAGATATAATTCATACCAAACTTTCATTGAATAAAAATTAAAAAGTGAAAGAACAAAATATATATATATATATAGTCCAAACAAAGTGGGGAGATCCCTATAAAAACGATCTCCCATTCTACACTTAAACTTAGAGGGTAATTGCAATTATTTTTTTTGCTAAAAATAGTTTAAAGAGAAATATAGAATTCTTTGAGAGTCTAAACGCTTTTCTCTCCAACCCTCTAAATATTCTATTATTTTTTTTTCCTAAAATAATCTACAAAATAGCACAAAATCCTTGCCTTCCCTAAGAAATCCTCTTTTTCATTAAAAGAGATCAAAGCAAACCATACGATCAGAAAAAATTTGTGCTTTTGCAAAAAAGATTCAGAAGATTTATTTGAAAATATACCAAGTTGGTTTTGGCATATTCACTTCATTTGCCTACCCAGGTTTTTCTTTTACTTATTTATTTTATTGAGACTATACACTTTTTCTTATTCTCTCTCCACTCAAATTTATTTTGCCATCATGTCTCTACATTTACTCCCATTATTTTTTATTTTATTGGATAAGAAACAATTTTATTAGATGTATGAAATTATAGAATTACAAAATAAAGACAATCCATCTATAATAAGGATCTCCAATTAATAAAAAAACTATAATCATGAAAAAGTGGGGATAGTTTACACCATGAAACCACCACAAATGTGATATTGTCAATGAAACGCTCAAATGGAGTAACTATATCTTTAAAAATTCTACGATTCCCCATGTGCTCCAACAGAAATTTACTCTCATTATTACCATGTTTGTTTCCAGCTCTAATGCCGCGGAAGTATTAACATAACAAGGTTATTCCTGTATTTCTGCATACAAGGAGAGGTTTCTATGGAAAGAAAAGTGACTACTTGTTTTTTTTTTGGATAACTGGACATTGCAGCTTCGCTCCACTATAAACTCGAGGCACCTATGCGGCTGTGCCTGTCCCAAGGCATAGACCCAGGAGTTAATAAGAGATTTTACAATTATGTTCACTCGTGGATTTCGAATCTGAGACTTCCAATGAAGCATGACTTAGAAACTCCAAGTCTCTACCAACAAGTGCAGCCTTTGGAGACTCATTATAATTCTTCTCTATTTCTATTTCTATTTCTATGTAGTTTGTTTCTGTTGCATTTAATAATAGATCCACTATTGTTTTAAATTTTTTATTTACGATATGATATATCTATCAAAATGTAAGTTGCAGTAAACTTTCGTTTGATTTCCTACGTTCCCACAATCAAGGTAATTTAACACTCAATCTTACTTCTCATTTTAATTTAAATAATAGAATATTATTCCTTCATAAATAATATAATATAATTTTTATAACTTTTACTACTACTAATGCTAACTTGAAGATGATTAAATGATTTTTTATAGGGGACTTTTCATGTATAACAAAAATTGGCTAAAAAATTGTATCTATAGCACAAAACTGAAAATAATTGCACATATACCAAAAAACTGAAAGTAATCTAGTGATTGAGTTCAATCACTAGTTATTGATTGAACTCAATCAGTTGAGCTCAATCACTTAACAAACTGATTGAGTTC
>JBBMEF010000025.1:13888395-13903415 GCA_037832685.1 Sicyos baderoa
TATATATATTAACGTGTACATGCCTATTATTGGTGGTTGACTTGCAGATCGAAAAATAAGGCGAAACTAGAGTAATAAAAAATTATTAGGACAAATCTTGTCGGTCTTTTATTTATACATATTAATTGAAATATGATTTTGTTATTTGAACTTTGGATTTATTGAAACTATATATATGTTGTCACGAGGGAAAGATGATGGTCTTTTTCTAATGTGGGTTATTCATTTCATTATGTGATCTAACATAATATTAGAGTTCCCTAATTTATTGTTAATATCTCAAAAGTTATATATGTGTATCGATAATTATCGATGTTTGTGAATTCAAATTAACTAAAAATATATTTTGAAATCTTTTCCTTCTTTCCAATTACATTGTTATTTATAATCATAGTAATTAGATTACAAGAAATATGTAGAAGAAGAATCTGCATGGTCTGAAAGGAAGATTTGAGGGAAAAAAAATAATATAACAATGGGTTTTATAAAATAATTATAAATGTAGTCAAATTTTGAAATATTTGCATCTATAGTCATTAATATATTTTAATACGGTTATAATACTCATTGATACAATATTTTTATCCACAATGACTATATTTGCAATTTTTTTTTATAAATACTCAATAATACATTATTTTTATATCCAACGACTATATTTGCATTTTTTCTTAAAAAAATGGGGATTTTTCACGTATAATAAAAATTGGCTAAAAAATTGCATCTATAGCACAAAACTGAAAATAATTGCACATATACAAAATTCTGAGTGATTGAACTCAATCGAACACAATCAATAACTAGTAATTGAACTCAATCAGTTGAGCTCAATCACTTTACAAACTGTGAGTTCAAGTGAGTTCAATCACTAGTTATTGATAGAGTTCGATTGAGTTCAATCACTCATAATTTTGGTACAAACAAATTTTTGATAAAAATGTTCTATAATTTTAATAAAGAACCCTAAAATTGGTATACATAACAAATTTCCTTAAAAAATTTGCATGGTGTGAAGGGAAGTTGAGGGGAAAAAAATATAATATGTAACTAGAACAACCGCTATCAAGATTTTTGTGAAGTGGTTCATGTATATATATATATATTTAGAAATGTAGGCAAAAAAATCAAGTTGGTATGGTTTAAAATATCATTTTCTATGATTGTAGGAGGATGTTGTTACGATCATACATGCATGCACCATTCTATTTGTAAATTAAAGATACGGTATGGAGAATGCCCTATTATGACAATAATGGAGTCGAATTGAATTATAACCGATCAACCAATTAATATGACAACCAAATACTAATTTTCAAGATTGAACCCGTGATCGTAAAGTCGAATTGAATTACAGCTAATCAACCAAATCAATACGTCACCAACTCTTTCGATGGATAATATACACAATATACATGAATAGAAATTAGGGGAATTTGCATGTATATTACAATAAGGCAAAAAAATTGCATAAATTGCATAAATAGCAAAATAATGAAAATATTTGCAAATATAGCAAAATCAAATTTATAGACTCCATCAATAGTGTCTAGTGTTTGATAGACTCCATCAATAGTGTGTTTGATAGACTCCATCAATAGTGTCTGATAGAGTCTATCAATAGCATCTAAAAAAAAGTTGCTATATTTGCAATATTTTTAAAATGTTGCTATATTTTTAATGTGAGGTAGAAAATTTGCGTGCAAATTCCCTAGAAATTACTATATATGTAAGAGGTATTATAAGATAGTGTTTGAAGAATTCTTATCTAAATTGTGAAAAATTGAGGAGGGAAAATGAGAAAGGAAGAGGGAGGCCAAAAACATATGCTTCCAAGAAGGAAGCATGGGAAGTTATTAATGGGAAGATATGGGGCAAAAGTAGTTGAAGAAAGGGCCTCAAGTTAATATTTTATTTTATTTTTTATAAAAAAATGCAAAATGCAAAATGACAGCTTTCTGACCTGCAGAGCATGTTATCACTGAGCACTGTCTTCACATTCACTTCCTCATCATATTCAAATTAAGATCACATCTTGGTCAATAAAACGGTTATGAAAACAGACCAACAAACAAATGAAAAATAGTAAAACACGTAAAAGAAAAATACATAGATTTACATGGTTTGTTAATAATGTGTTTAAAGAAAAATCGATTTTATTAATTTCGAGATATGAAAACAAAATGTCAATCAACCAGGGCTAGAGTTTATATAGTGCACTCTCATAAATTTATGTTACTAAAATAGACTCAAATACATAAAAACCCATATACGTAAGCACAAACTCAAATACCGATTTCTTTTAGGTTTCGGGGGCATTGCTCCTGAGTCCCCACCATGGGACTTCGACTTGCTCACTAGATAACGAGACCCCCGACTAAGTCGTAAATCATCAAACAGTTTACGACATATCTCAAACAGGGTACTATTTTTTTTCTTCTCATTCTTTTACTTTTTTACTTTTCAATATTAATTTCTATTAATACGAGAAACAAACTTCCAATTAAGTTTACAGAATCTTGGTTATTACAATACAAGAAAGCAGTCTATCACCAACAATAAAAATTGTCAAATTAGAAAGCCTTAAAATCATCAACAAAAACTTCATCATCGAGACTCCTTGTCATCGCCAAGATCGTCGACGAAACGACGTCGGGGAAGCCTTCATCGAAGATTTAAGAGGCATGCATACGGTTGGCGTATGGTGTCACTCTCGTCGATAGTAAGACTACAGTCGACGATTATAATCTAAGTTGATTGTACATTATACCGTCCACATTTATGCGATACGATTCTTCCATCCCCAAATGGGCTAAGTCTTATGATCGGAAGTCTAAAAGAATCTTCGTTATTACACTACAAGAAAGCAGTCTATTGTCAAATAGAAAAAGCCTTTAAAATCATCAACAAAAACTTCATCAATGAGATTCTTGGCGTCGACGAAACAACGTCGGGGAAGCCTTCCACGTTGATTTAAGAGGCATGCGTATCATTGGCGTATGGTGTCACTCTCGTCGATAGTAAGACCATTGTCGACGATTATAATCTAATTAGTTGATTGTACATTACACCGTCCACGTTTATGCGATACGATTCTTCACCAATGACAACTTGATCGTTGGCGATTCTTCCATCGCCAGATGGGTTAAGTCTTGTATAATTATTTGTTAATATTTCTCGTTTTCTATATCGAACTATCGAATCCTCAACAATAAAATGTAGAGATAAGGAACTGGGCTCCATTGTCTTTTAACATAAATCTCTTTGTGTTTGCCATGCCAACTAGCTCTAGCTATACATTACTCTTTTGAATTTCTCTCTCAAAGAATGTTGAGAGAGAATTTGAATTGGAGTGGCCCAACTTTATCATGTGCTTGATATCAGTGGCTAAAACCCCATAATTTTTTCTATCTGTTTGTGAAAGTGGGGAAGGCTTTTGGCCACTTGAAAACAAACCTTGGGGTTCTTTCAATTCATAACCTTCATGTTTTGATCCAATTTATTTGAATGCCAGAGTTACAATGTGATATGGTTATTAAATGCTGAGAGGTTCTTCACTCTTTTCTCTTCTTTTTTGTTGAAATAGTACATGATGATTGAAACATTTTTGGGTCACTTCCTCTTTCCAACCACATTATTGCACAAATATCTTCAAATATATCCACACAAAAAAGAGGAAACTTCTTTTTTGACAACTTTCAATCTTATTTAGGTGATGATGATAAGATATAAAGAAAATGGAACTACAAAATAACCTGAAAGACATTTAGAACCTCCCACTTGGACACACCAATCCAAGCCCTAATTTATTCCCATGATATCTCTCAATCCACAAATGCTCTTATAATTATTCTTAATTGCTTTGAGGCAATGCACTTATAATTATCTGATTATCAAGTATGATTGTTTAAGCTTCTCAAAAAAAAAAAAAAAAAAAAAATGATTGTTTTCAAGGAAATGTTGGGGGCAAGAAGAATGGAAATGATTATGAAAGAATAATTTTTTTTACTCATGTTTGGGCCACCGATATTTATTTTTCTCATAATCGATATTCATCATTCCAACTGATCATGCTCCCATAATTTAATTTTTTATAATTACTTTCCATTCTCTTCAAACTCACTATTTTGTTCTCTTATAATTAATATTTGTCTCCTAAACATAGACAATTATTCTCCTATAATTATTTTTTCCGTGCCTTTAAACACAAGTAACAATTCTCTATAACCATTCTCTTCCTCCAAAATACAAATAATTATTCTCCTCGTATTTCATTTTCTCTATATTTCTGTGAATTGAATGTATGTGTTGAGTTATAGGTTTGCATGAAGAACATTTGGAAGTGATTGAGAAGGATGTTTCAAAGAGAGGAAGTTTCTAGGCTCCTTCTTGGAGAACATCAAACCACAAGTACTCCATTGTAATCCTTGGGAGATGAATCAGTGAGCTGGCCTCTGCTACAAATATTAAATGAACCAAATGAATTCCCAAAAACCATAAATTTTCATATACCAAAGTCAAAGAAAATTGGAAAGGAGAGACAAAAATGGTATAATCTCTATAACCATGTGGTGTTCTTTTAACTTGTTAAAATACTGGATACCTAACGGTGTGTTTGGATCAACATGAACTTGTTAAAATTGGCCCAACCTCCGGATAATTCAGTCCTAAAAAATTCTCGAAAATATCACTTCTACTTCAACCACTAATTATAACTCTATCCAAATGATGATTTTGGTCATGATCACGGATAATCCATCAATCCAAATGAGAATTTTCTACCACAACCACTTTGTTAACATCTCAATCCAAATGAAGTTTTGATCTGCCACAACCACTCATACTAAACAAATTAATTCTTTTATTGAAATAAGGGTAACCACGCCCATCCCTAGGTCAGGCACCGAGAGACATCGAAGGAATGAAGACACGAAAGGTATCTACAAATAAACTCCTCATAACCACTATCCCTCCTCTCCTAACCCCTATATCCAAACATAACCTCAATAGTCCATCACGTGTCACTTTCTTTTCTAATTAGAAGTCTAATTTTTTTTTTTTTAAATATCGATGAATGTCCGAGCCAATTATGTGTATTTCAACTAATTATGTGTATTTCAACTAATCTCACGAGATAGCCGTCGGAGTCTACTATATTTAGTTGTAAAAAAAACTCATAAAAAATTAAATATTTTTAGGCACTTTATCCTTCTTAAATCCTTGGTAGACTACTAACCAACCTATGATGGTTGAAGTACGGATAAATCTGGAAGTCTGAAGATCAAATTAACGAAGTTGAAAGTTCATAGACTAAAAACTTGTAAACCAACTTAAATCATATTACATGTATGGTATTTTTGTGAATTTATCCCAATTATTTCATTTTTTCCTGCTTTGTTGTTTGAGATCAGAGTTCAATGATGCCTTTATGTGTTTTTGAAACAAGGGTAACCACATCCGTCCCTAGGTTAGGCAATTTGTTAATTCAATGATGGTTTTATTACCAAACCCGTCCCTAGGCTAGGCAATTTGTTAATTCAATGATGGTTTTATTACCAATAGTGTTCTCATGAATAATGTACACAAGATGTAAAAGTGGGTATGAATATACTGAAAAGTGAAAAATAATGTCAAAGAACCATAACTAGACATTACAGTACATATTTTAAGCAGAATCTTGTAAAATATGGAAACATATATGATTAGATTGGAATCATAGCAAAACTATTGCCCCATGCCCATCTTATCTTTTCATCATAATGGCCACAATTCAAAAATATATCCAATTCAACACATTTTACCAAAAAGAGAAAAAATAAAGCTCATTTACCCCTATAAAGATGTTTCCTCCTTTATGACTTTTCCCTTGCTCTGTTCTCCACATATGAATTGCTCCCAATTAAATCTTCGAGCTTTACATTTCTAAAAGCAAGAAACATTAAATTATTAAGGAGTGTTTGTGACGAACAGAATGAGAATGATTATGCGGGAATCATTATCTTACCCACATTTGTACTATGGACAATCATTTATCCATAATCTCAAACCTCGTGTAACCACTTTTCATTCTCTCCATAATCACTATTATGTTCCTTCAAAATCATTTTCTACCCTCCAAACACAGAGAATAATTTCCCGCATAATCATTCTCTCCAAACATAGGTAATAGTAATACCGTAATGGTCCTTCCATAATTATGCTTTTCATCTCAAACACATATAATTATTCTTCCCGTTAATTACCGTCTTCCTCTTCCATTATCATTCCCTCCAAACATAAGTAATGGTCCTTCCATAATTATGCTCTTCATCCCAAACACATATAATCATTATCTAGAGAGCAATTTGGATGCACCCCGGGTAGCACCCCCACCGTGATACCTTTCATTTAGAGCCACACATCTTTTTTCTTTTAATTTTTTTTTATAATAAATATAAAGTAAAAAAAGAGAGATGAGATGTGTGGCACCAAATGTGCCACATGGGTGGTATCACGGTGGGGGTGCTACCCGGGGTGCACCCAAATTGCTCTCTTCCGTTAAGAGAACCGTCTTCCTCTTACATATTCACATTTCCCATAATCATTGTCCTTTCCCAAACACCACCAAAATTAACCCATAATCATTCTCATTACCCTCACACACCCCTAAATTAAGGGCACAAAGACTGAGTCAAAGAACAAAATTATTAAGAAATGGGAGTCTATCATTTTCCTTGGAAGGAGAATATTTTCAGCTTTCTTTCTTTAAATACAAACAGGCTTGAGAAATAAGATTAAAAAAAGACCAGATACGAGGAACTGATTACTGAAAAGAACCAAATCTGGACTTCAATACCAAAACAAACAAAAGTATATGCAAAAAAATTATTGAATTTTTAAGAAAAAAGATGCTCGAAAACTGAAATAAAGAGTTACGTTAGAGTGAAAGTGGCCCATCTCCTGCACCCAGATGTGGTGCTGCAGAGAAGCTAAGCTTATCCCAAAACAATCAAAAAGAAAAAAAAAAAAAAAAAAAATCTAATCTGCAGCAGATGAAAGAAAAACGGATGGTAGTGATGCTGTTTTCTTTTCTCTGCATATAATAATAAGATCAAACAAACACATCTGTACGGCTATAGTACTCTAAATCATACATTGATCAGTCCCCAAAGAGTGGCGCAGTGGTTGAAGACGTGGACTTTGAGGGTATACTCCGCTCAGAGTCCCAGGTTCGAGACTCACTTGTGAAACTATTCCTTCAATATCTCCGGTACCTCACCTAAGGACGGGCGTGGTTACCTTGTTTAAAAAAAATCATACATTGATCATAATAAAAGTCATAAAGATTCGGATGGATGGAGTACTAAACATTTCATAGTGCGCTCAGATCAATCCAAAAGTAAAATGATAAGAGAAACAACTTAAATATGAGTGAGGTATGGTGAATAAGACAAGTGATGATGTAGTGCTTTATAAGATATACATACACTTAGCTCTATGGTGATTTTGACACATCCATTGAGTCAATTTAACTATGTTGAAAGTCCCAAAGGGCCACGATTTAACTATGTTGAAAGTCCCAAAGGGCCACGGTTGAGGCTTGGGGCTTTCAAGCTTTGAAGGTCTAAGCTTCAAGTCTCACGAGTAAGCTTAATTGTTAATCTCTTGTTGTCTTCTGGGTCAGGACGGACGCGAGTGTCCCAAGTATAAGGGAGCAAAGCTCCAATTTTTCGGTTAAATTTTTTTAAAAAAAAAAACTGTTGAAATGACTCATTAGAACCATCATGGATGACTCAATTGGTCAAGGAGGGTCTTGGTGCGGTTCAATCCATGGTGGTCACCTACCTAGGAATTAATTTCTTACAAGTTTCCTTGACATCAAAATATTGTAGAGTCAGACGGTATGTCCCGTGAAATTAGTTGAGGTGCGCGAAAACTGGCCCGAACAGTCACGGATATTAAAAAAAAAAAAAAACTCAGTAAGAGAATGAAACTTCGGTTTAACTCAGTAAGAGAATGAAACTTCGGTTTATTAGGTATATTATACGAGCTTCTACTTTCTTATGTGGTTCATTTATAAATACGTGTATCTTTCATTATGATTCTTATTTTTATGTAATGATCCCACTAACTTTTTAAAATTTAAGAAGGCATGATATATCTACGAAAATGTGTTGCAGCTATTTCTAACTTGTGTATTTCCATTTCCTTTTTTCTATTCAGAAAAAATATTTGCAAGAACTGCTCCCAACAACTCAAAGATGGCTTGTAGTAAGGGGGTAAGCCTTAGAATATTTGGATAAAGTTCTCCAAAGTTGTATGTTAATGTTTCATAGTTTTTATTTATTCTATTATTATCTTGTAAGAGATAAAACTTTCATCAAAAAGTATGAAATAAAAATAAGGCATACAAAAACAAAAACATGTCCAACTAAAAGGAAGTCCCTGAAGCTATACAAAGGGACTCCAGTCTAACAAAATCAAACCAGGCTCACTGTTACAAAATGCTCTAGTGAGTGACCGACCCCATAAAGATGCATTAAAACTTGTCAATTCCCAAACTTCTTCACAATATCTCTCAACCTCCTGAAAAATTCTATTATTCCTTTTAAGCCAAAACTTCCCACAAGATTGTAAAAAAGCTAGCATGTCGGGTATCTTGTTTTTTTTATTTATTATTATTATTTTTTTCTCTTTCTCGTTTTTGTGGTGGTGAAAACCAAGGTTGTGTGCTACAAGAGAAATCCGTAGAGAGATTCAGAGTCCATAACTGCAAGTCCCTACCCCGACGAGAGGACATGTCAATCAAATGTCGAAAGAAGCCTCGCGACATGAACATTCTCTTTATCAAACAAATGGCACACAAAATCCAAAGACACCGAGGGAGAAGAAACAAAGGGCTGAAGAATAGAGTACAAACGAGCAAACAACTCATGAAGGGGCCTCTCGCCCATCCATCAATCTTCCCAAAAATAAAACTATGTTCAAGTTTCATAGTAAAAGATCTTAAAAGATTAAAACAAAAAAACTCTTTAGTTATCTCATAAAGAAGATTGCATGAATAGAGATGGTACCCTCAAAACCACAATAATTAAAAAGAAAAAAAAAAAAATAATCAATAACAGTAACACTAATCAAAGAGGATCCTAGGGGCGGTCCTGTTGGCTAGGACCTAACAGAAAAATCCCTTAATATCTAGTATCTACCAAGTTTGGGCATCAAAGCAGATCTGAACTTTTATTTAAAAGACAAAACCATTGATAAAATAGCCTTCCCAAAAATTCATATATCATATAATTGAGAATTCATCTTTCATGAGCAATAATAAACTCATCAATAAAAGTATCCAGAGACCATTATTACATTCACTAGCTAAGAATAGATAAAATCACCTCTATGAATGTGAATAAAGTGATATTCGACAATGTCCAAGCTTTAAAAACTTAAAAGTAAAAAATAAGTGGCATCACCACTATAATACCTGAGAAAGTTATCTCCATCCCCTCTTTCAAATCTCATCTCTTGTACACTCCAATCTTGTGGGACCTTTACAAATTTAACTACTAGAACTTTGGGGGGGGAAATCAACCAACCATATTACTCCATGATTTAGTAAAAGAAGAAAGATTTAGACAGATCCCCCCACCCCCATTTAGAAAAAAAAAAAAAAAAAAAAAAAATACTTTCCATGTATGAATATAAAATCTCTTATGGGTGTTCGTACAATTCGTATAATTAAGAGATGCACTAATATAATAAAGTAAACTAGTACAGCACGGCAAAGGTGCATCTACTATAATATATACATATACATATTTATTTATATTTATATATATATACATATATATTTATATATATCCTCTGTCATGTCAACAATTTAATAGTCTTCTCCATCCACTCTTATATATACCTTTCAGTTTCTCTTTAATTCCGTACCTTTCTTTAACTCTATCTCTCTCTCACATTCACATTCACAAGCTAAAGCTACATACTGAAAATATGAAGGGGAAGTTTATAAGAGCATGTGCAAACAAATGGAGGAAGATAGGGAGCAAAGTTGTACCTTGTACAGTTTGCGAGCACTGTTGCCAATGGGTTCTCTGGTCTCCCTTGCATGAAGATTGCTTCATTCCACGAGACGTACCGAAAGGCCACTTGGTCGTTTATGTGGGTGAGAACAACAGAAGGTTTGTAATCAAAATCAGCCTTCTCAATCACCCTCTGTTCAAGGCATTGCTGGATCAAGCACAAGATGAGTTTGATTTCACTGCAAACTCAAAACTCTGCATACCTTGCGATGAGAGCCTTTTCCATAGTGTTGTCTGCCGCGCTAGCTCGCCTGATAACCGGAAAATCCCTGTCTGTCTATGAAGAAAAGATGCTGCCTAATTTGATTTATTCAGAAGATCTGAATCCTCTTTGAGAATGATGATATGTATGTAGCCATGGTTTTTTGTATACCAATGTAACTTGATTACAAGTTAGTGAATTCCTTACCATTTGGAGACATAATTCCACTATAAAAAAAAACAGTAAGTAGTCATCTTGATTTTGTCCTTCGCTCGCACCTTTCATTTTCGTAACATCATTTGTTACTTTTTTTAAGTAAAAAAAAAAAACATGCAGATGCAGTTTTACAGTATCTTTAAAGCTTGCAAGCTATCTGCATCATCTCCAGATCTAATTCTTATGAGCTTCAATCATTATCTTAGATCATAGTAAGAAAGGGAGAAAAACACCATTCAATCTACCTCCTAGACTACTAGATCTGTCCATAATTGCAAATTGCAATTGGCAAGCTCTTAGTGCTATGGACTCAATTATGCATGTGCAAGTGAAAATGACAGTTTCACTACTTCCCACCAAACAAAACTTATCTACATAATATAAAAAAGATACTTAAAGTCACAAATTTGTCAGACCAGAAACTCAATCTAGTCACAACTTAAAGATATTCAATTTCCATGCAAGAGAAATCTAGATTCAATGAAACTGATACATGAAGATTAAATCTGAAGGTTTTCTGGGGATTCACTGCAGCTTCTTCGTAGGCCTTATGATGTTTCCAGAGCTTTAGAAATCAATTTTGTTGAGACTTAAATGAACCTAACCAAATTTCTAATGAATTACAGACATTTGAAAACAGTGGCAGGATAAAAGGCTTTGAATGGTTTCAAATATTCCAGGCAAGGGGAAATCAGGTCCGCCAACAAAAGGAGTGCCCAATGACCAAAAGGTCATGAGTTCGAATCCCCACCCCCACACAAAAAAGGGAAATCAGGTCCAGAAATAATCCATTTTGTTTTGTTTTGTTTTTCCTGAAACAATCAACTTTCATTAAACCGAAAGAGCCAAACCAGAACAGTCCTCCAAAATGGCGGACGCCAGACTAGGGGGGAGATACCCATTTCGTTGATCTTCAAGAAGAAGAAAAAACGATAGATGAGATTTGGAAGGGCCATAACCGATGCGAAATTTCAACTCCAGCAAAAGATTTCAGCTCTTCCTTCGACTACTTGCCAATAGGCCCAATTGCCTGGTAATAGATCTTGCACATTTCCACATAGCTCGCACCACCTCGCAACTAAACTCAGGCTCCTAAAAGTCAGATATTCATGCTCCGCGTCCAAAGTCCCCAACGGTAGTTGACACCAGTGACATTATCTCAAATAAAGAAACAGCCAAGTTGTTGAATACTGGCAAAAGTATTAAAAAGTTATGGAACAAAGAAAAGAAAATATTCATGCTGTGTGACTTGACTGTGAGCCTTAACTTTTACTCAAAATTTTGGCTCTGAGGGAGAAACCTATGGTTTTCTGTCAAACTAAATCCACTCCAAATTTAAGGCTTCATATATCTTTTCCAAACAATTTCATGCCCAATACAGCTTACAAAAACAACCAGAGATAGCAGCATTAAAAACAATCGACAAGTCAAGTAAAAGAGTCTCTAACCATCATGGAGTGGCTCAATTGGTCAATAAAGGCCTTGGGATGCATAAGGTGATGGGTTCAATCCATGGTGGCCACCTACCTAGGAATTAATTGTCTACGGGTTTCTTGGCATCCAAATGTTGTAGGGTCAGGCAGTATGTCCCGTGACATTAGTCAAGGTGCGCGGAAGCTGGCCCGGACAGTCACGAATATCAAAAAGAAAAGTGCAAGAGTCTCTGCATAATGAGAGTGCAAAACTTTTAGGCAAGTGAGTTAAACCAAAAATCATCAGTTTCTTTCTTTATGGATTCCAACACAACAGTACTATTACAAACCATAAATGCAATCTACAAACAGAAGAAAGGGTTTCTCTGCAAATGTACAATAGTATATATATTGCCTTGTATAAAGTAGATACAACACTTTTCTGGGGACTGCAGAGGATAAATGATCTCAATAAGAGGGGCATCAGAAAATTTTTAAGCCCATATCAAATACAATTGGACCCTTTAGTTTGAAACTCAGTAAAGTTACCTAATACTACCTCAATCCATCAGTTAAGCCCTCGAGTTCTCTCCGACCAAATCTGTTTCCCTGTAAATGGGCATCTTTACATCTAGCTGAAAGGTAGAACATCAACCAAGTAACCATAAAATATACCTCGACAACCGACTGGAAAACCATAGCAACGTATTTTCCCAAAATCCGACCTAGAACCCCCCTCGATAACGAGCCACAAAAAACAACTTCCAAGCATTTTATTTGGACAGCCTGGTTCAACATAATTGATAACAAATAACAACCTTCCTTCACTATTTCTCTTCCACCTCGCCTCAAATCTGCAAGGACTGCCCAAGCATCCACAGCAAAAATGAAATCTAGAAGCGTATCCATCAAAAACCATGTCAATAGAAATCCAGATATCTCCTTCTCGAAACCTTTAATCCATGGAGACATAATCGAAAATGGCATCAACTTCAACCTCACAAACAGCTTGAAAAACGAGTATTTGCTTTCGATTTCGCCGAAATACCACAATCCAAGAAGCTGAGTTAGTGCATCCCTCACAGTCCATTTCATGATTATAAACCAGGAAAGCCGTTTGAACCCGAGCATGGTTCCGTCGCAGATTATACAGATCAATGAACTAAATCTTCCGGTTAAATCATTAAGAACCGAGATAAATATCATTCCTAAAACAATTGAATACGTAAGAGTAAAGCTAAGAACAATCCATCCATACACCGCAGACAAGAAACTCACCATAAAGAACAGAACCGCCGTTTCGCGATGATCGAGCTCCAATCCCTTGACAAAGAACTGAAAACCAACCGCTCTTTCCATATCCGGTTGACCGTTACCATTTTCCCTTTCAAGATCTCTTTTCTCTTTCTCCTGATCTTCATCAGCGTCGTTATTAGTTCGAGCTCTAGCTCTGAACGCAACGCCAGGGCGAACGATTTCCGAAACCCTAATCCCGTTATCGGCCACAGAATCAGAAAACCCTAAAATCGAGTCAAAATTCGTGAGCATAACTAAACTGCGATTGGAGGATAGGCCATTACCGGCTCCAAGGAGCCGACGATCCTCCTCTCCGTCGCCGGAGAACAAGTCGTCGTCCAGCGTTCCGACGCGCGTGAGGTGTAGAAAGGGGCGGCGGTGGCGGAAGCGGCGAGTGGAGAGGGAGGAGTCCGGAGATCCGGTGCGGTGGTTCTGATCGGGATCGAGGCGAGAGAGGAGAGCATTGAGGGAGGGGTCGTGGTCGATGAAGGAGATGACGATGTGGGTGCCGTTTTCGACGATGAGGCGGAAGGAGAGGAGGAGGAGAGAGAGGAGGAGGAATGTGAAGAGGTTGGAGATGAAGGTTGAGGAAGCTTGCCGGAAAAGATTGGTGGTTGACCGGAGCCGGTGAAGATGATGATCGGTCATGGCGGATTTCGGAGGTTTTGTTGTCGGGACTTGCGGTGGCGGTTTGGGGGCGGGGAAAACACAGCCTTTGTTTCGTTAAATTTGGGGACGTGTTTGGAGGTTTTTAGTTTGAAAAATTATTTTGAGGATTTATTTTGAGTCCTTAAAAATTTGAAAGTCGTAAATAAAAATTTGTTTAGATGTTTTTATTTTTTATTTTTTTGAAAATAGAAAGAATAAAAAACATGATTTATGTAACTAAACGAAGATGTTGATTTCGAAAAAAAATACTAAATGAAGATGTTTTATATATAACAGATATGTAGATTTATCTAACATTAAAAACATTTTATAATTTTTTTCGAAAAAAAAAAGAGAACATTTTATAAATAAAAATTATAGTTTTTTTTAGAATAAAATAAAAATTATAGTTGAACTATATAGTATGATATTATTTTATAATTTTTCTTTTAAAAAAAATATAAACTATTAACTTTTAAATTGAAAATACATGTCATGACTTACTAAGCGTTTTTTGGGCACAAACTCTTCTCAGGTCCAGAGAATAAATTACAAATTTGGTCATTTAATTTCTTTAGTTCAAAATAAATAAAAGGTTAGCTTAAAAAAAAAACTCATCTAAAGGGATAGTTCCACTTCAATTTTAAAAAATGTTAATTTTAACCTTTGGAACTGATGACATATTTGCATTTATATTGATCTATTCTCACATAAGAAACACTGCAAAATTAAATTAATTCTTAATGTGTTAATTCACATTCAACCCATAACATTTTAATTTTCAATGCGTTAATTCACCTTCAACTTAAAACATTTCACGTGATTATGCTTATGATAAAGTAAATAATATAAAGAAACTAGTCGAATTGGATATTACCGTCTCAAATAAATGAAAGCTAAAGACCATGGTATTAAATTGAATTACCACCAAACGAAACCATCAAGCCACCATCACTTTCAATTTTTGGGATCAAAATTTTAGGTAAATTAAAACATAAATTAGAGCAATATGTAAGGTTTGGAAATACCTTCTTCTAGAACCATCCTAAATTAGTTATAAACATATAAAGCAAAAAAAAACATAGAAAGTAACTCCTAAAACTAAAGGGAATTTGCACTGTATAGCAATTTTCCTACTCTGCATTAGAATTATAGCAACTTTTTAAAAATATTGCAAATATA
>JBBMEF010000025.1:13931023-13945611 GCA_037832685.1 Sicyos baderoa
TTCACAAGGGGCCTCCTATACTCCTCCACCATGCGCTTCACCTCGTCGAGATGGCTTCCCTTGAGCGATTCGGCTGCAGCACCCCAGTTGAGGGGGTCGGGATGAGGAGTAACGGTGCAGATACCGTCATTGTTGGTTTGCTCGATGGGTGTCATTGTTAGAACAAGAGAAGATGAGAAATAGAAAATTTAAAGATGGGTAGAAGAATGTTATAAGAATATGAGTTTTTTCTCTTTGAGATATTGAAGTATTTGTGGATTGTGAAAACATTGGATTGGTTTAAATAGAAAGGTTTAGGAAGCACCAAAAATGGTGGCTAAGGTATGTAAGGAAGCCTGGTGGAAGCAGAACTACACAAGAGAGGCAAGAGGTGGTAGTTGGAAAACGGTATTATAAAATCAACCTTACCTAATTTTGTTCATTTTCAAAGGTCAAACTTGGTGACTTTATTTTTAAATCATGAATGTTTTTTATTTTTTAATCAAATATGAGCTAAGCAAATCAAATTTCTAACTCTAAAGTCAGATTTTACTCAACCCATCAAAAAATAAATTGATTTTGATTTTTTTTTTTTGACTTTTTTTTTTTTTTTGAATGGTTGTAGATAACACATTTAAGCACAATTATTCTAATACCAACTACTCTCTAAAAATATTTCATATATAATAAAATATTTTAATTTCATTCTTTTTCCATCGATACTTTTTTTTTCTTCTGAAAACTCTTTTTCCAACAATTTGATTGGATTGTAAAATATGATTAAAGTCATCATATTTTTAGTTTGATTAATATCATACATCTAACTTGATTGAATCTGTTTTTGCTACCTTCGAAATTTTCAAAATTGATATCCATACAGCTTTTTTTATTATTACTCATTTAAAATTCGTATTTATATATATATTTAATAAGGGAAATAAAACAAGAAAGAAACTCTATGATGTCAAAATTTTAGGGAAAAAAAATCAAAACATAGCAAAAACCAATTCAAATATAGTAAAAAATGAGAATAAACATTATTTGTGACATTTCAAACCCACAAATGAATAGTTTCAATGAAGTTAAATTAATTAAAAAAAACCAAAATTGTAAAAGCTACTTTTTTTAGTTTTTATAATTCTTTTCATATTTTTAAAATGTTTTTAAAATTGTAAAAACGAAAACTAAAATTTGTTATCAAACAAACCTGTTTTTAAAATATTAAAAATAAAAACAAAAAACAAAAAACAAAATGATTAATAAACGGAAAATTAGTTTTCTTAGTTTCAAGAAATTTTAAAATTCTCTGGATAGTTTACATACCAACCATAAATGTCCATATATGGTTAATTTTCTTTAAAGAAACCATGGAAAGCCTATTCACATTCAATCTGTTGTTGTATAAAAACAATTATTGTTAACATAAAGTTATAATAAATTTTACTTCAAACAACAATAATAAGCACCAATTTCAATATTAATTTGAAATTGCATAAATATACAATAAAATGATATGTTACCTGAAATAATAATAAAAATCATATTCCTATATGATTTTACTAACTAAATATATAGGTGTGTATGCATCTTAAATTTGGTTTGTTCTTGTGTAAGAGTAGGTGAGAGAGGGATTGCTTAACAAAGTGTATAAAATGTGTAATTTAATTCAAGCATGTTGTAGTTGAATTCTTAATTGATTGATTTGGTTTTATTTTGATAAATATTATAATGGGGGTTGAGAAATTCAAACTTAATAGTAAGATATTATAAACTCTTTTATTTTAATGTCAATATGATGACCAAAAATGATTTGAGATAGAGAAAAGGGAGTAGGTGAGATTGAGAATATATATGAAGGCTTTTAATTTAGAAATATTGGTGAGCTGAATTAAATGGTATATATGAAGGCTTTTAATTTAGAAATATTGGTGAGCTGAATTAAATGGTTAGTGGATCCTCTTTTTCTTTTCTTAGAGGGTTGGTGGTGGTAAAGATCATGTTGGTTTTTTTTTAAAAATAATAATGAATTTTACAATTTTGTAGATCATGGCCAAAAATTCTTTTATCATCATGTTTCAAAATTTTACCATTTTTTTTTTGCCAATAATAGTTTTGAAATTTTATAATATGTATTAGAGAAGTAATGTATATCTCATAAAGATATTCGAAAATTCTTCAAACTTTTGAATGTGAGACGATATGAATATGTTTAACATGGATCTTCATGATGGTACCAAAATGAACCGAAATACTTGCTTTGGATGACTTGCTTGAATTGGACTCAATTTTTTGTGATCAAATACTTATTTAAGTTTTTCAAATACTTGAGTTGAGTCTAAATTATTCGCTTAGATTTTACTAAATTGGATCGGATTGCATTTAAGAACTAATATCATTCATGAACTCTAATACCATATTAGATAATATAGAGTTTCACGTTGAAATTTGTTTAAAGATTAAGATTGAGATAATATGAGGTGGAATCTCATATTATAATATTGTATCAGAGCTTCATATGGATTATTAATCTCTTAAATTTTCATTCAATTCAAGCGTGTGAAGAAAAACTAAGCTATGATTTGGACTACATCCAAACAAGCAAAAGGTTAAGCTTATTTTTTATCCCTAAGGTTTGAATCCAATCTAAAAGAGTAAGCCAAATAAGGTGTTTTGAGTCATAAATTATTATCTTCACTATCAATTGATTTTAAGGTAAAGTCACATGTTAGATTTCTATTAAGAATAATTACTCAATTAACATAAATGTTTATAATTAAAAAATCATGCGTTTGAATCTTCCATTTCAATTGTTTAAACTAAAAATATAGTTTTGCAATGAGGAAAAGTATACTCTAAAACCATACTTTTTCCTTTTTAGTTTAAATAATCAAAGATGACAGATTCGAACGTTTTCTATGGTTTATGGTCCTCCTGTTACATTAAGCAATAAACCAATTACTCAAATAAAAAATATATGTTAAAAGGAAAATTAATAAAGAAAAAACATTTATTAGAAGCTAATAAAAGCAAAAACTACCTTAAAAGAAAATTAGCAAGTAAACGTTGGAATTAATTTTTTTATTTATTTTTGAAGCAAAGGTAAACGTTGGAATTAATATAGGAGTTTTTGCATGAATTGACCGAATTGAAAAAGTATTTATAATATTAGACAAAATATATATATATATTTAGCAACCATAATCAAATATAGGGTATAAGTAATACTTTTTATATGATATAATTAATATTAATATCTAAATTATGATATGCGATGAATATTACTTATATTGTATACTTGACTATAGATGTCAAATATTTTCAAATTTGCCTTAATCTGTAATTATTTTGTGAAATTGGACTATCGAGCACAATTTTTCATTAATATATATATATAATAATAATAATAATTTGGGAAAACATTATGGATTTCAAAAAAAAAAAAAACATTTCCTTTTCTGAAGGTTCAAAACTCCATTTCCTCTTCTTTCCAAAACTCCAATCACCTTCGTTTTATTTAATACGGTAAAGTTGGAATATTCAAATTTCCCAAATATAGTTGGATGTAACTAAAAACTAATTTCTTGGGAAACTTACACCTTTCACTTTTGGCCATTTTACGCACGTGATTGAATTCAAAAAATAAACATTTTTCCATTTTATCTATAATAAGAGTTCTTTTGAAGCATCAATTATGATTATTTCTATCATGAATGTTAGCTTACTCACGATTTGAAAGTTTCAATATTGATTACTCGAGTAATAAATTGATTACTGTACGATCCTATAACTATACAACCCTTTATCCATTCTTAGCGAAAATAGTATTACATGAAAATCATAAAACCATTATTTTTCCCCTAAACATAAATAATGTTAACCCACCAACAAAGAATGGCATCTCACCCCTACAAATACATTAGTAATAGAACAAGCTACCAGCCAATTTTTTTGTAAAATAAAGATGAAGAAAATAATTCATTAGTGACAAGACCAATATTTTTATTAATAAAAGAAGTCATTTCAAACTATTTCAAAAAAAAAAAAAAAAAAAAGCTTAGTCATACAATAAAAGATATTGTCTCCACAACAATTTGAATTTAGAAACCTTCCATGTGTATGAGCAATGAGAAATGTGAGGCCCCCCATTGGTACACTTACATTATTCATTATTTAATAGCAATGTCTCCTTAACTAATAAACCCCAAGTGGCATGTTCTCATCATTTTCCTTTGAAGCATTTCCATCAACTTCATGATAAGCCAAAAGAATTTAGAACCACCTTAACATTGCAATAGCCACCTAAAAACCTTCAAATATCTTTTCAGTTCAAAAGGCATCAAGGGGGAAACCCTATAAATTGACTAAAACATCTAGATATAAACCAATTCAGATGATCCGAATCCACAAAAACACAGTTGATAACTCGACAAGATCTAGTTCGGCATTCGACTCGCCGAAGGGATCAACAAAGGAAAGTAGCCTCATCATATCTAACAAACATCCCATTCAGACGATCCAAATTGACAAAAACACTGTTGGATATATTTGACTCGCCCAAGCGGGCATGTAGCCCCATCATATCTAACAAACAACCAATTCACATGATCCGAATTGACAAAAACACAGTCAACAACCCGACAAGATCTAGTTCGGCTTTTGACTCGCCGAACCGGGTAACAAAAGAGAATAGCCCCATCATCATCTAACAAACATCCAGACTAGAATACCTCTGTGGAAAGAGATTTTGAAATGTTCAGAAAGTTTTGCGGAGACAATATATACAGCACATTAGCTCTGTCTGCTATATACTTGTGAGTTTGCACCAGTTTCCTTGAGCTTTGCTGCAACTAAAAGTCACATCCTATTCCATATTTTAACATGTGGGAAGAAATTAAAATCCACAGCAAAGGGCTTTGATACATGTTTTGAGAGAGACAGGGAAAGAGAAATAGTGAAAGACCGAGACGACGTGGGCATCTCGTTCGGGACCATGAGCTGCTTTCCAAAATTAAACAGCTGGGTGTTCTGAAAACCATGTTTGTTGGGTAAAATACTATGAGTATGAGCTATAAGGTACGGCTGCTGCTGAAAGCTTGCGTGTAATAGATGATACTTCGTGACTGGCAACCGGCTTATTAGATAATCGCCGCTTGTAGCGTTTGAGGACCGAGGCCAAGTTCTCCTTCCCCTTCGGGAAAGCTACATCGCCTGCAGCTGTACCAGTTCGGCCCTTTCGGCAAGAGATCGCAATCTCCACATCCTTGACCATATCAAGAAGCATTGCGGCAGTGGTGCATTTTCCCTTGCCAGGTTTTGCAGCAGGAGGCAACATTCCATTTGCAATTTGTGGGCTTGACCTCTGCTGGAATGCTTGGGGAATTTGAAGGCAGAAGCACGGTGGCATTGGTATGCGAGGCTTCGAAAATGCAGGATCAACAATACCCTGAAAGGATGTTACCATTTCAGTGACAAAATTAGAATGACAAAAGCCAAGAAAAAAGTGAAAAAAAATCTAGAAAGCAAGTGAAACAGAACAATGCACGCTTTATTTTCTAGAATAATTCGGTTTCGAACATGGTCAGGTCAACAAACAAGGAGCAACAAACACCAGTGGCATCAGATAAAATGGGATTCCACCTCAAAATCATTAATAGTAAGGAGAGTAACTCATATCTCTTATAAAGATATTGAAGACTCCTCGGGCCACAAAGTGAGTATCTTCAACATTTTCAATAAGGAGGTGTTCGGGAGAAGGAAGATGAAAATGATTATGAAGAGAATGATCCTCTTACCCACATTTGAGTCACCAAGAATCATTCCTCACATAATCTCATTCCCCCATAACTATTTTTTATTCTCCTCCGTAACTATTATTCATTCTTCCTATAACCACTTTTTATTCTCCCCATACTTCACCCAAACACAAGTAATGGTTCTCTCCTCTCCCTACTCAATCTTTTCACTACAAACACAGATAATCATTCTCCCCCAATATCCATTCTCCCCAAGAATCTCCTCCTAATTCTCATTCACATTCCCCCAAACATCCCTAAGAGACATTTATTGACCTGAAAAAGTAAGTTATATGATATTGATAAAGAAAACAAAGTTGTTTACCTGAAGACGATTGAGTACATAAGTATACTTTCCCCATAGTTCTGGCCGACTTTCCATGAGTGAAAGATCCAGAATTCTGTGAATACACCATACACCAAAACTTACAATCAAATCTGATCTCCAAACACAACCTTCCCCACAATGAGGTACTGAGGAAATAGAACCATTTCCAAAGTTCGAATCATTTTTCATTCCAGAGCTTGATCTCCTATCAGGGGAAAATGAGGAAGTTTCTTTCATACGGACCGCCCCCGCCCGAGTTTCAGCTTCATACAGGAATTTCTCCCTGGAAGCTACACAGTCAATCAGTTCCTCGTCTGCACCGTCGCTTTGCCCAAACAACCAATCTGATCCTTCCAATTTCAGAAGTTTGACAATGCAGTCTCTGAAAGACTGGAGAAGCCTGGCCTCTGAATTCACAACAAAAGAAGCTTCTTGACTAATTGTATGCACCCTCCCAATTCCTTTACTCTCAGAGCTGCTGTTTTTATCCAACCCAAATTGTTCAGAAGGCTGTCTGTGCCAGAAAGATCCAGAATCTAAATGAGAACTCATTTGTGGTGATAAAGCACCACTGTAGACATTTGATGGAGGAAGTTCATTAAATGCTAAAGGAGCAACTGATCTTACACCAGAATTTGTGTAGGACATTCCACGAGCAGGTATCTTACCTATAGATGATCCATAACCAGCCGCGTTATCCCACTGAGAACTCTTATTAACTGATACATGCTGATCTCGATGAATATCAGGCAAGCTATGGTATTTCTTTGTATTAGGTGAACTCAACAAATTTTCACCAGTTCCGGAAGGGGAAAGATCATAATATGGCCGTTCGTATTCGGAAGCAGGATTCCTGGATACCGCATAGTTAGAGAATCCAGGAGCAGGGGTCTGACAAGCACCACCCAAGCCATTTTGCAACTTTTGCCCCATTGCAAAAGCAACTGAATCTCGCAAGCTCGCACCACCACCACCACCCAAGGTATGATATTTTGAGGCCGACAAATCCAACCCAGAACTTCTTTCCTTCGCCATTCTACTAAGATAAGTTAACTGACTTCCATGAACTGTGGCAGGCTGATGATCCCAACTCTCGGAAGAAGGCAAACTGCGCAAACTAGAATACCGCTTCACTCTGGTGTCAAGACCATTGTGGCTAGAATTATTGACATACGCATCCAAAAGCTGTGTGTTGTTAGACCACAATGGTTGATGTCCCTTTTGCATCCCATACGGCGAATCTAAACCACTCTGTACCCTCAAACTCTTGGGGGAGTCGTATAAACCTGAAGAAATTGGATCAGATGCTTTGATTCCAAGAGGTGATGAGAAAGAAAAATCTTTTCCAGCTGCATCCGATTTCAGAGAGGAAGTTACAAGTTTCGAATCAATTCCCAGCAATAAATCTAGTTTCTTAGCCTTAGCATCTTGAGTGGCCACTCCATGAAAATCATACAATTGTCCCCAAAATTCATCAAGAATTGTAGTTAGTTGGCGCCTTGCAGCACGTCCAAGTCCTGCTAACCTCGAAAGACTACCAGCACCGTTCCCACCTTCTTCACTTTTCCCACTAAGACTTCTAAAAGATCCAGGACCCTCAGATGCTGAAGACGGTATACACCCAGAAATCTCTTTCAGTGGCTCATCAGCCTCCCAGTTATCAACCTCGTAATCATCCTTCTCCGAACGCAAGTCGCCATCCAGCGCAACAGTCTTTTCAATGGGCTGCACTGGATCAATTTTTAAGACCTTTTTATCTGCCAATGTTGAGACAGGAACATCACGAGTCACAGTTGGGGATGAGACTAACTCCTCAGTGGATACGATTCCCTCCGAAACATATTTTGGGGAGCTTGGAACGACGCTACTTGATCGACTCTCACCTTGATTAACTGATCCAAGCACCTGATCAGGCTCCATAATATTTTCAGGCAAAACAAAATCTATCACAGGAGGAGCAGACAAGTCAGAATGAATAGCTATAGGCTCTGCACTGAATGAACTTTTCCCCAAATCAATGCCTTCTCTCTCTGCAGCTAAATCAGGTATAACCTGTGGCATGTCCCAGTTCAATACTTGAGCATCTAATTGCGCAATAACAGTGGCGGATTTTATTGGGGTAGCGGCCAGCCATAGCATCAGACAAAATGATGAACAAGCAGTAATAAGAAGAACCACATATGGGATTGACATGCCACTCCCCATGTTCCACCTCAAATTAACTACCCAATCACTGTTACCAAATATCATCTCTACAACAAATATAATTTTCAGTCCTAATATTCCAATAAAGATAACAACTGCTACGAATTCCACAAGCTGCGATATTTTGAAGGCGCCCATTATTGGTCTTGACGAGGCAACACGATAGAGGGGAATCACAGAAGATGGAAGCAATAGAGCTACCATAACCTGAGAAAATATAAGAAATTGATACATCCCTTCAGCTCCTGAACTCCAGACACAACAGAGAGCTGGAATAATCGCAATAATCCTAATCGTAGCACAATGGAGCCAACCAGGAATATCTAATTTCAAGAAATTAGTCAGGACCAGTTGACCACCAAGACTCCATGTGAGTGATGTGATTTGGTTTGATAGAAACAGAACAAGCAAGAAGATAACATACACCACTGGGCTCCTAAATACCTGCATAATTTGGGGGAAATGGGGACTAAGATCAATATACATCACAGTAACACTGAGCTAATGTAGCTAGTAAACAAGAAAAATATATTTCAAAATGGAGAAAGGCTGTAAAACACCTGCTCCATTAGAGATGATGCATCTGGAAAGTTGTGCAAAGCAAGACCACTGCTATAGAATACATTTGAAGCTGAGTTCATGAGCACATTATTCACCACATAAATTCCACTGAATATGCAGAAGATGGCAAACAAATGATAATTACACAAAACTTCCTTGGAAATATTTGGCGGGCTCTGGTGCTGCTGCAAGAAAATATTGGAAAACCATTACTAAAGAAAATAAGAAGGCCTAAATTTATATTATGAAAATTACAAGTTATTTCCCTTGCAGAGTAAAAGAGAAATCTAGAGGCTTAAAATTCGGAACTGGGGGATGTATGTACAAGTTATTTAGAAAAGCCCCATATGCTACTTTCCATCAAAACTCCTTTGATTTTTACGTATAAACTGCATCAAAAATATGAATTTAGCAAGGAGAAAAATCTATGTGCTTCGTCGTCAATCATGGAGTATCCAATCCCAATCATAAGATATTGTTAGGCGTAAATAATCACTTTAATTTCCTTTTTTGCTCATATACATTAAATGGGAAAAGTAAAACAATTGTAGATTCATGCTCAAGCAGCAAGAGAAGTGTGAAGTACCTGCACAATAGAAGAATGCACATAGAAATTGTGAGGCATGACACTTGCTCCAAGAAGACTCATAAGAGTAAATGCACTTTCCCCATTAAATCTTGTCAGCATGAGATTCATGGAAAGTGGGACTTCAGGTTGACTGATGAGTGCTCCAAGAACCAAAGAGAGCAATAAGAACCCAGCCATGCATACATACATGAACTTTGCCCTGCCATCTTCCTAAAAATGGAAACCTATTTAAGTTAATGAATTACATCAAAGAGCAAATTATGATTGATTGTGAACAAAAGTTTCACACTTACCAGAAGGTTAGCAAAAAGAGGAAATAAAGCAGCCGCAACACCCGTCAAAAGAACGCACGTGAAGAGGTCCCACCCAAGCAGAAAATTAAGTGCATGTGAAACGCCCAAGATCTAGTGCATTGTTTAAATAACATGTTAGCTTTATAACGGAGTTGGTTTCCAAATTTTAAGAATTAAACAAAATTGAATCACTCGTTTGGCTGGAACAGAATAAGTTCGTAGAAGCAAAATAAAATTACCATGTTCAGGTCCAACAAAATCACAGAAACCTCTGCTTGAACTCCCAGGAAGATGCATGTATAATTATCATACTCCTCACTGCAAATCTGTAATATTATTATCACAGAAGAAAACAGGGGAAAAATGTCAGCCTTCAGTAACATTTAGCAACCAGTAGTTAAGTAATATGAAAAATGACATAAAGTGAAGGATATAACCTAATGTATCAAACATCATAAATGAGTACTGTTCTTGAAGGTAACCCAAAACTGAAAATATAGACTTTATGAGAATAATGCAAACTACACATGAAAAATCCTGTAAAAAGATATCAAAACTAATACAACTTGGAAAAGAAATTAACATCAGTTGACTGAGATATTTTCAGATAAAAGCGGATTGGAGACACCTGAAACAGTAACATATGCATAAAGGCAAGGGATGATACATCCCTCGGATACCATGGACCACTTATTTGAATACAAGATTTATGTTAAACCACCAATCAATCCAAAAGTTTAAACTAATGGGTTGGGCTAAATTTAATTATATCAGCCAACAATCCCTTCACTTGTGGGCTTTGAAATTGAGAAATGCCCTACAAGTGGAATTTCAATTTTAATTGGGGATGAAATGACTCAGCAGAAGCTCGAACTCAGGACTTCCTACTCTTATACCATGTTTAATTATGTTAAACCATCAATCAATCCAAATGCTTAACTGGGGTAAATTTATTTATATCAACCAACACAATAAAACAACAATAATTTCACTTTATAAGTAAAAATGCTAAAGCCTTGAGAGCAAATAATTTGTACCTGGGCAAGACCTCTTCCAGTGACCACACCGATGCTAGCCGAGAGATACTGGCACAAAATAGCAGCAAGATTGAAAATAAGCACTAACACAAACAGATCAAACCCAAACTGAGCACCTCCTTCAACAGTTGCAGCCCACTTTCCAGGGTCAATATAACTAACTGAAACCAGAAGTGCAGGTGCAATGAAAGGTATAAACCGATGAACAGCAACCGGCAGATGATTTGTATGCAATGACATGGGTTCCATGGTATAAATGGGGATTTCCGCAATAGTCCGATAGGGTGTTAAAGCTTTGGCTTACAACTTACACAAGTATGGGAAACTACAGACTTCCTGATAAGCACCAATTTTTACATTTACATCACAACTGTTCATGTTCCTACAATTACAACCTTTCGCCACTCTATTACTGGAAAGTAACAATTTTTACAAAAAAGATTATTCATCCGTTGTAAATAACCCATGATCCATCACGTTTTGAAAATATAGCATGTACATCCATGATTGGCTCAAGAACATCATTCTAGCACATTTTTGTCATCAATTCCAGCAGTCCTAATAGCATAGAAATCCTCGAAATGTAGCTCAGTTACTTTCCTTAGCATTCTTAGAATGAAATCCACTTGAATGTGGTTTTAGAGTGATGTTGATACTCAATTCTTTTAGTGACAATCTCAAAAAAAATAACAGAGCTCAACCCAGAAAACCAAAAGAAAATTCTTCTTTCACCGAACAAACCCGGATAAAGACAGCCACCTCCCCTCCACCAATGGCCACTGTGACCTAAATCATACACATTAGCATCAAAAGAAACTGAAGAGAGAACTGTAATGCAGAAGAAAACATTTTTAGCATTCACCAAATACATTAGGAGAAACAATATATAGGATCTCATTATAATAAAGTATAATTGGAAGGTAGAAGAAACAGCTGAAAGTTCACAACCCATACCCAAATTTTCTAATGAATAAAAATATTTAGGAATCAAGATAAGATGTTGACTGAACAAATTGGAAAAAGTAGCTAAAAACTAAATCTATAAGAAAGAGCAATTCTCAACAAAGTCAAATTGGCAACCTTTAAGAAAATAGAAGATTTCTACAAGTATGTTCACTACCAATAAATAGGCTTCTCCCCCCATTTATAGAAAGTCAGCAACCATAAGCTCAATTAACAGAACCCCATTACAATTCAAGCCCTCGAAGCTCAAGAACCCACATAGGACTTTTATCAAACATAACATGGGCATTACAAAATCACAAAAAAAAATATCAAAAAAAGCTGAAACAAACCCCAACCCATATCCCAAAACCTACAATCCCACAACAAATTAGCCACCAAAGAGAAAGATCAGAATCATAAAAGCACAGATCAGATGCAAAGCCAAAGAGAAGAAAGTAAAACACAAGCATCATCAGCACAGATTTCAAAACAAAAATCCACATGAAGCTGAAAAAGAAAAGGGGAAATCAAAATCAAAAAGAGAAAAGTAGGGTTGATTTTGTTCTTGGTTGTGTTCACCTTGTTGTGGGTGTTTCTGGTTTCAGTTTTTTTTTTTTTATTTTTTTTTTTTGGAGAGAAATCTCAATCAATCCATGTATTCAGTGTGGCCAGTAGATCTCATAGATGCTTCAGAAACGCTACAGAGTTAATTGCATATTATGCTTATAGCTGCTGATGATAGTGATGAGAGGGGGGGTTAGAGAGAGAAAAAGTTACTCTGGTGGGTTTTGAAGCTATCTTGATGAGAGGGTTTGTGGGAGAGAGAAAGTTCAGAATTTTCCATTGAAATTTCACCTTTTTCATTTATAGCTGCTGATGATAGTGATGGAGTGTTTTGGCATTGACACTCCCATTTTTTCTCTCTCTCCCTTTTCTCTCTCATCTGAACTTTTTTTAGATTACAACCATAGAGAGCAGGGAAGACTCGAATTAAGACGTATAAATTAGTAGATCTGTATTAATGTCGATTGAGTTACTGTTTGGTGGCGAACTTTTTATCTTTTATTTGGAAATAGATCAACCAATTTATGTAGGGTGTATAAAATATTGGACTGTAAAATTATAACTAAAAACTAAACCAAAAAATTTATAACCAAATTTTGAGTAATTCATGTTATATGTTGGAGTATATAACATTAATTAGTCCATCTAAATGATAAGAATTGAGTTTGATTATAAATTTTTTCTATCAATTTTAATTATAATTTTATAAGGAGATTTTGCAGCAAAATGTAAAATATTTATATATAGTACAAAATCAAAACTAATTCATTTATGGCAGAAAATTTAAATTCATTTTTATTACTCTTATTTCTATTACTGATAATATTCAATAAATGATAGACTTATTCTATCACTAACAGAATTTAATTAATGATAGAAATTAATTGGCTATAAATGAATTATTTTAAAAATTGTGCTACAAAAATAATACAAGAGATAGAATGTGATGTTGATGGTAAATTCTCATTTTATAATAAGTTTTAGATTATGTTGATCCTAATGTATTTTTTTTGGTTTAATTCAAATTAATTTGAATTAAAATAATATTATATGTGTGTGATTAATTTTTTAAAAATTAATATTAAAAGGAGTAGTACTCTAGTGATATCATATATCACATAATATCTATATGTGTGATTAACTTGAGTTTGAATTTACTATTATAAAAAATTTAATTTATTCTTTTATATATACATTTTTTGGGTTGGGTCATAAAAAAGAAAGAGAGAATATTTATGATTTGATAATTCAATTTGGTAACCTAAAAAGAATATCAAGTTGAACAAGTTAATAGATTGATTAATTCAAAATTTTTAATTGATTCAAAAAAATCCTCTAGCTCAATTAAATTTTGATAATCTTCTGCACTTTTGAACTATTTTCATAAGGATGGATAATCTTACAATTTTTTTATTGTCAAGAAAAATGATATTGATCTAATTTCTAGGTAAATGATCAAGATTGCATTATAACTCGCTTTCATGAATATGTTTTTAATTTTTCCTCAAATGAGATGAGAATCATATATCAATTTTTTTAAAATTAAAATCGTGAAATACCGAACTTAAATTAGATTAAGATCAATCAAACAAATTAACATATCACAAACCTTTGCATTTTTACTAGACTTTTAAGTTCACTCATAATTATTTTTTTATTGAAATTTTTACTTTTTTTAGGGAATTTTGCATGTATATTAAAAAAATAAAATAATTTTATGTATATTCATTATAGATACAAAAACATTAAAGTATATCTGTTAAATTGATATAAATCTAAAGTCTATCAATTGAGTTGATAGAAAATTAATGATAGTGATAAATATTTCGGGCAAAATATTGTATGAATGAAATTATTTTAAAAATATGTTATAATTATAATGAGGATGAAAAATATGTTTCCATTTTTTTTATTCATTTTTCTATTTAATGATATTTTATTTAATTTTTGTAAGTAAATGGATTGGGGATGACAGGTCAGAGCTGAGGGATGATGGTTACCTTTCCTTGTTTGAGCAAACTTTAGGAATGCTTAATTTGAAACCAAACGACGTGTCGGTACAACAATTTGTATTCTTTCCGTTTCACAAAATAATTATTTTTATAATTGTAGGGGGAATTTGCATGTATATTACAATAAGATAAAAAATTGAGTAAATAGCAACTTTTTGAAAATTTTACAAATCTATCAAAATCAGATTGATAGACTCCATCAATAATGTCTGATAGACTCCATCAATAGTGTCTGATAGACTCCATCAATAGTGACTGATAGACTCCATCAATAATGTACTCC
>JBBMEF010000025.1:13945711-13965553 GCA_037832685.1 Sicyos baderoa
AGCCTAAGCCTATTTTCACCTAAGTTAGTTAAGGATAACTGCTTCGGTTGTTGATTAACTGCCTTAACTGATCTTCACAATGAAACAATCAAAGTCACCGTCCCTTTTAGTAGATAAGATCATATTCGGTAAATCTTTTAATAAAAAAAATAGAAGTATTGAAACTTGAATATGGCGTGCTACATGAATTTTCCAAAACGAGCGGAGGCTATGAGGCAATTTGTATGACCATGTAACATGAAATTATGAGTATGAATTAATCCTCTCACACTTAATTAATGTTTAGTTAAAAAAATGAAAAAGTACGACAAATCTTTCTTTATTTTTATATCAATTTTCAAGATTGAACTTATGATGATAGAATTATACGAACCTATTTGTTACTTTTTTTCTCGGTTTTGGAAACGTGGTATATGAGTTTTAGTCCATTGTAATTGAAATATAATTTTCTTTAGTGAACTTTAAAACATGAAACATAAATATTAAGGCCGCGTTTGATAACCATTTGGTTTCTTGTTTTTGGTTTTTCAAATTCAAGCTTATTTTCTCTCAAATTTCCTACAATGTGCTTCATCTTTCCTATAATTTATCCATCTTTCTTTAAGAAAGTAGAGAATACTAACTAACTTTTAAAAACAAAAACAAACTTTGGGAAGCTCATTTTCTTTGTTTTTAAAATTGTAGGAGATTTGAGAGAAAATAGGCTTAAATTTGAAAAACCAAAAACAAGAAATCAAATGGTTATCAAACGGGGCCTAATTGATAAGATTAGTTTTTTATTCCCTAAAATTAATTCAAAAAATAAATAAATAAAAGTATAAATGTAGTAGACAACATCATCTGTTTAATTAAAAAGGGAAAATGACATCTCTACCCATAGTGTGAATGTGATAACTGGTAATAAATAAATGGACCCAAAAAAGTGAGGGCATTATCACATTAGATGGCCCTTGCATTAGGACATGTCCAACCTTGTACTTGGAATATTACATCAATATATAGCAACAACCAAATTAGAGGAAAATAATAATAAATAAAAAAAAAGATAGTAATAAAGATAATAATAATAACAATAGTAATAATAATAAAAGTCAAAATTTTAATTTGTCATTATTAAAAAAACAAAATAAGATTATTTCACGCACTTAGTAATCAAATAAGAGGTTTTTGCACGAATAGACAAATTGATAAAATATTTTCAACCCTAAGCAAATTTGAAAAAATTTAGCAACCACAGTCAAATATACAATATAAAGTAATACTTTTTATACTACATAACTAATACACAATATAGTACGATGAGTATTATTTATATTGTATATTTGACTATGAATACTAAATATTTTCAAATTTACTTAGATCTTTAATTATTTTGTAAAATAACTATCCCGTACAATTTTCCATCAAATAATCAAATACTATTGAATAATTAAAATAAACAACGTTCTAACAATTTAGGCTATATTTGTTTGTTTGTTGATTTAAACTTTATTTTATGTTTTGGATTTAATACATCTTTAATCTTAGAAAAAAAAGGTGATTTCGATAACTATTTCGGAATATTTTGATTTAAATAGTGAAATCTTTGCAAATAGAGGATTTATGTTTTATTATCTAAATTTTAAATTCCTAATTATATTGAAAAAAGAATATATACAGTATTTTTCCAATATTGTTAAAAAAAAAAAATCTGCGTCATACACTTTGTCAAAAAATCAAATTGTCAAAATTGAGGTCACAAATTATTGTTGACAAAATCAGAAGACATCACAAATTATCTCAAGAGATCCACTTTTATTTTTATAATAGTAAAATTCTTATATCTTTGTCATAGTTTTTACACTATTATTTTTTTAAAAGTTGTGTTCCTTTCTTCCTCCTCTTTAATTTTATTCCTATTATTCTCAATCTATTGTCACAATAAATGGTATCAAAACCTGATTTTTTGTGTAAATTATATCTACTTGTCATATATTTTGTCATTGCCACTAGCACTTAAACAATCATAAAAAAAGTTATATACTTCTTAGACATATTTGTGAAAACTTTCAAAAGTACCTAATAAAGCGGTGATATCAATTATCAGAATCCAACTTCATCGTCTTCACGAGAGAAAACAGCTCTAATCCGCATAGCAAGTCAGCTAAACAAAAATGAATAGAGCATAGCATATCTGGTTTAACCTCCCTCTCCATTCTCGAAGAAAACGTTTAAAAAAATGGAAAAATAATATTTCGAAATGCTTTTATCTTTTGGAATATTATATAACATAATAATAAAGATCACATCAACTATATTGCAATATCATATAACTTGGCACAAATAAAGAAGTCATATCCTTTACAGTGCAGTTTGGATCCTTTTTGGTGTGATAACCTTGCATATAAAATTGGCAAGGAGTCATACATCCAACAAACAACAAGAAAAATGCAACAACATGCAAAACAAAGGCTATGAAAATATGATTTACAAAAAAAAAAAAAAAAAAAAAAAAAAAGGTTCTAAACGGGCATATGGCGATCCTATCAACCAACATCAATAGTTGACGACCATGTCAACCAACTCTACTCCAACTCAGTGATCGTCCGAGCAACTTACCATCTTGTCCTTGTGATCCTAACGAACCTCAACGTCCACACTTCGTCAACAATCTTCAAAAAACTACTGCATACTTGAACTCTGACAATCAACTTGGTCTACTTCCTCGGTTAAGACTTCAAATGCATTACGTAAGAGAAACATCGAATTCAACTATTCATAATGGCATAGCCTCGAACTGAACATGTTACTAGCGCACATCAACCCTTCTTCCTTGGGGATTTTTTTGTTATTAGTCAAAGATATTTGCCTCATCTCTCTTGTAGGGGACTTCACACCTCGACACCAGTTGTCTCGACATTCACTTAATTCCCTAGTTAACTGAAGGGCTGATAACAAGTGCATGTCACCTAGATGCTTCATCATTGTCTTCATGATAGTGGGATTAGACCCGATGATGACTATACCTTCTACAAAAAGTATTGGGATGACTTTGTGTTCCAACAAAAACTTCATCCCCAACATAAGATCAAAGTCATCCATTTTAACTATTACAAAGTTAACTTGGTCGTTCCAATCACTCAACTTGACATTCGCACCTACTCTTTGCGATTCCTAATACTAGTAGGGCTGCTTAATTGACGGCTTTCATCTATCATTAATCTCTATGCCGACTTCAGCTCAGACTTTTTGCGGCCTTATGATTTACACATGCATCAACGTACATGACGTCTTTGCTTGTCGACTACCTTGACTCTTAACTCTCTTATGTAGGGCAAATAGGTACTTCCTTTTTTTCATGTTGAAAGTCATGGAGGAAAGGTCGTTTTAGGCTTTCTGACATTTTATGATGTCGTTTGCATATAAAACAAGACAAAGATCCTCGACTATAGCTGAATGAATGTTAAGTGCCTCACTTTTCTCTTTGAGGCAACTCAAATTTTTTGTTCTTCTTTGACCGATCTTTTCCCCCACTATTTAAAGAGTTATGACGATTACTTCTAGTGTCCCTTTGTGAGTAGGTTTTGTCGCGCCTCACATCTTGAGACTTTACATTGCCATCGATCTTCAAATTGAACAATCGCTCTACGACAACACATACTTCTAATAAGCTTTGCACTCTATGCTCGTAAAGCTTTGAACTTTTCCATAATTTTAATCCTTTGATGAAACATAAGGCTTTGTCCTTCTCTGGCATATCTTAGGGTTTGGCCATGGTGAGATTCACACGGGCATTCAACTCACCCAATATTTTTCCTGAAGACATCAATCGTGGTTTTAACAATCCTTAGGCAGGTCATTGAGTACTATCAGAGCTATTGACTTTTACGCCCCTTAAATGCTCTCGAGGCGCTTTTCCACTTGCTCTATAGAGTCCGACGAACTATCCTCACGCTCGAGTTGTGAGATTTTTTCCTTTAAGGTCTCGACCTTCATCATCAAATCTTGTATGGGCATCTCATCAAGGCAGTCAGCTAGCACGTCAATCATATCAACTTTTTCATCAATCTCATCCAAGCGAGATTCCATAAACTGCATATTGCTAGGGACCTCTTTCATATAAGGTAACTACTCTTCCAACTCGACCAACTAGTTAACGTGGCCCTTGGGCCTTGTCCAACATTTTCTTCTCGGACATACATGCAAAAACTTTCAAAATGAGCGAACAAAGCTCTATACCAACTGTCAAGATTCAACTTTGTTGTCCTCCCAAAGCGATCATAAGACATCTGATCTAATTCGTCGAGCAAGTGAGCCTAACAATAACGCAAATCGCGGAACATAACTTGTCCAACCTCTCAATAATACCAACTATGGCTCAAGGAAAAAGGGAGAAATAGGGAGAAAATGTTTCGAAATGCTTTTGTCTTTTGGAAAAGTTATATAACCCAACAATAAGGTGAAGGAATTGTGTCCTAAAATAAATCCCACAATTACTAAATATAAATAGGAATTATTACGGAGATAATAATTAGTGTATTTTAGTAATTAATAATTACTTGCTAGAGAATAATTATTATAGTTAGACTAATTAGATTGAGTTAACACTAAAATATTTAATTCATAAGAGGTCACACATAACAACAATTGATTGAACTAAAACATAAACCCAAAAGGTTGGGCCATTAAGAGTTATTTAGGTTTTCTCTTTTGTCTAACCTAATTGCACGTATTTATGTGGGGTTACGAGAGAAAATAGGTTGTAGGTTTTTCTATAGAGATAGAAAAGCTCTAAACGCCATAACTCTAATTTGTGCCTCCAAGTCTCATTAAAAGTAAGAGAGTGAAACCGTTCACTCTTTTCGGTACTAGCATACGTGGGATCAATCTTTGCAGTTAGAGCCCTAACATCTCCTGGTAGTGGTAGCAGTAACAATGTTCTTCCTGGCTTGAGAATCACGCATCAAAGGTTGTAATTCCTTATTGCTTAATTAATTCATTTAATTATTATGCATGTGTTTCTATGATAAATGTTAGAAAATAGTTTCCTGAAATTCCGCTTTATGCATCTATGTTTTCCAAGATAAGGTCCACATCAAATATATCACATTATTATATATAACTCAACAAGAATGATGTTTCAAGAAGTAATACCTCCCTTACTCCCTATAATACATTCTAGACCATTTTTTGTGTGACAACCTTGTATATGAAGTTGGCGAAGAGTCATACACCCAACAAAAAAACAAGAAAAATACAACAACATGCAAAACAAAGCCTATACTAAGAAAATTTGATTATAAGAAAAGGGATTTAAATAAGCATACGACCATGTATATCACACACTAGACAAACATGATCGTGACAATGTGTTAGCAAACTCCTATAATCTCAATACAAACAAAAGTTGAAAATATAAAAATGAAAACTATACATACATACATCATTATAGACTTAAATTTTGACAGTCAAAGGCAAGCTGTAAAAACATAGACAAATGGACACCCTTTCAAAATAATAATATTCAAAGAATAAAAAAATAAAAAATAATAAAAACGTAAAACCAAAGCCAAACAGTCCGCTCAACGAAACGCCGCAACACAAGCAGCGAGCCATCCCCCCTCCACGTAAGCTCCCACTGGCCCCACTTTCTCACGTGTGTCATTACTTAACTTCGCCACCTCAGCATAATATATGTTTTTTTTGTTTTTTTTTTTCCTATTAATTTTGTTTGTTTGTTTATTCGAACTTCGAACCAAATATTAGTTTTGACTTTCTGTTTTTCTCTTACGAAATTGATGACGATCCTCAATCCCTAGAAACAAACAAATTGTATTTTAATCATTAATTTATTACAAATAATAATTAATCCCCCACACATGTGCCACGAGACCCTAATTAAGTCCCATTTAAGCCAAATTAATTAAAGCCAAAAAAGGTTTAAAAAGACTATTATTAGTAGAGTTGATTTCCAACTAATCAATTTACTTCTTTCATTTTGGTCACTTTCTTCTTTTTGCATGAGAGAAAGAGAGGAAAAAAGGCATAAAATAAATTTAGGTTTTTGAAACTTTTGAATTCCCTATCTTTTGGGGAATATGGCATTCAACAAACTTCAATTCATACATAAATATTAAGGTTGTGGGGGAGTCGTTTCACGTTTGTGTAATGGAGTTGAGTACGACTTTCGTTTGTAAAAAAAAAAAAAGTATAACCTAACTCATGTCTGACTCACAATTACAAATATACTAATAAGGTGTAATAAACCGACTTTCGTTTGTGGATGGATTCAAATTTAAGTTGATATTTTTCAATAATTTAATTGTCATATTGTATAAGGTGTAATAAACCGAAAGACTAATACAAAGAAATAACATTGTAACGGTAAAATTCACGAGAGCTAAACGTAGTCGTTTGAATTCGTGAAATACAAATTCGAAGTACTTTTACAGTTTTCTTCTCATACATCTTCTAACAACAAGTGAAAAAACACTTTACTCAAATGTTTCAATAGGAAAAACCAACTCATTACCACAATTCACAATATTTCTCTTACAAACACATCCTCAATACTTTCAAATCACTTCCACTTTATAATAACACTAACCACCTAAAAAGAAAGACCAAAAAAAAAACCCCACAAACTTTATCACAGAACAGTCCCAAAATTCAAACATTCCCTCCTCCATAAGTTGGATTTTGGAAAGAAGAAGAAAAAAAAAATTAATAATTAAAATTTCAAGAAAAAGAAAAATAAAATCCTGGAATATTCTTAGCAGCTCCCATATTTGAAGCAGAGAAAGGTCAGCATATTCACCAGCTGTACATTTGTAATTTCTTCCTCTATGCTCCTACATTGTTACTTCCTGAATCTGTTAGAATTGTCAATCTTCTTGCTGTCTTGATGAACTCGCTGAATAGCGGAAAAACGACGACGCGTTAACTGATGAGATATGTAATGGAAATGACAAATGGGAAAGGTAGCAAGCATATAAAATGCATACCTGAATTGTTCGTCGCCGACGTGCTTGACAGCTCCGGAAACATCGCGGTACAAGACATGGTTCAATGTCTCTGAATTGTCTATACCGAACATATTTCCGAGTTTTCTGTACAATTCTTCGTAAGACCCAAGTAAAGTAAGATCAAGGGTGCGACCTACGTCTTCTGATTCCATAAAGACTTTACAGTGGCCGGTCTCCAAGTTAGGGTCGACGACATCTTGGCGATTGTCCTTGTACCATTGGAAGTTTTCGCAGGACGAGCGTTCTTGTAGGCCTTGTTGATGAAGAGCAGATCCAGAACCATCAGAGTTGTTTGCCATTTTATCTCCATTTCCATCTGATGAGCTGTTCCCGGTACCGACTGGAGAAACCGTATCGCCGGAACAACTTTGAGACATCTGCAACTCGGTAAGTATGGGTCGGCCAAAGAGTATTAGCTGGGGAGTCTTTACGTCGTCAAATTTCTTCGACGGTTGAGTAGAATGTGCCATGGTTAGCAAGCACGATACGTTTTCACTCATACTTGGTTTTTCAGTCATTACATTACCAGAAAGTCTAGTTGATCCAGAAGCTGGATCCCGTGATCGATAACCAATCGGAAACAGACCTGACTGCAGTTTACTGAGATGGAAATCTGACAAGGATAGACCAAAATGAGCATGCCTGGCTCCCTGCATGCCAGCAGAGTTGTTGTCGGGAGGACAACCGAAGGGGCTGCCGGGCCCATGGAGATAACTAGAGAACGACGACATAGAAGCCTGGTTATCGAGAGGGAAATCAGGGTGTTGAGGATATCTGAACTTTTTCCTCGGAGGCGAGAAAGGGGCAAGGTGAATAGGAGACATGTTCGATACCAATTCGACCAACCACGGGCTGACGCGTTTCACATTCTGAAGTAAATCTGGTTCATCCCAAGTAACCTGTCCATTATGTGTGTTATTAGCAAACAAAAAACCATCATCATCCATTCATATAAATTTCCAATTGAATGAAATATTTTGGTAAGTTAGAATATTGCAGCTGGTACATTTTCAATTCAAAAGGCCAACTACTACAAACCATCCTCACAATTTCACAAACACTAAACTCATAAACATCAATGTTTCTTAAACAAACAATATATTCGTTCCTAAAACATTATGTTCATAATACAATTGATAATTGGTAAAGAAGTGTAATTACCTGAAGAAGCCTCCATGGTGATTCAGGCCAACGCAGCGGGTCAGCAACCTGAACCGAGTTAATGGTACCCATGAACCAGCTAATCCGTGACGAGTCCTCGGTTTCAAAGGGCATCTTGAACCTCATACCCGAGCACCACCGGATCTGCAATGCCGCTTTCACCAATCCCGCCTTGACACAGAACTCAGGAGTACTAGCTCTTGGATAGTATACAATTTCAAAGGGCTGCCCATTAGCAGCAAGTGTAGCAGCTTCAACAACAGATTCAGGCTTCACTTTCCCCTTCACCATAAGACTTCCATTTCCATTCAATCCATTCGCAGACCTCGCAAATCGATTCTCATCCTCCCTCAAAAATGCCGACAACGCTCCATACGGTACACCGCAATTCCCACCTGCCGGAGTCCATCCACACGACGAAGCCGCCGACGACGACGACTCCAGTCCATCTCCAATCCCCCTCTTTGCGCGCCGAATCCCAACGCAGAGATCTCCATTCTCCGCCCTCAAGAAAACAATAGAATCACCAGCAACAAGCTTCTTATGGTTAACAAAAGTACTCCACCCCGTCGTTAAAAGATGCCGCCGAGGCGTCCCGCGGTAAATGTGCCTAAACTTCCACGTCTCGCCATGAACATCCTTAACAAGAATGGTCTGAACTGGCGGATCCGCCGAGTAATCCAACCGAGGGAAGATGGTTTCAGCACAATACCTAGGAACAGAGAACCCCCCACCATTGTTAGCATCCGATTGAGTCAATGTCTTCGCAAACGAAGACGGCTTATCCTGATCGCACCCGTTAAGCTTACGAACTCCATCATCTTCAAACTCAACCTCCCCTCCATTAACAGGAACCAATCTAAGCTTAGCAAAAACCTCATCAGTGTCAGAATCAGCCAAGAACTTAATGGAAAAAACTCTACAAAGGGTATAAGGAGGAACAACTCTAGAACATTTTGAGAAATCAACAGGGCCACAAGCATGTTCACCATGGCCTTGAGGGAAGTAGAAAACCCTAGCGTTCACAGCCGGCATTTGAACCATTCCTCCAGCGCAAGCATGCCATAGCTGAGGATCCAAACATCTCTCCATCTCCTTCAATTTCTCCTTCGAATCCATAAACGTAATCATCTCTGAAACCTAGAAATCGAAATGGGTCTCCGAAATTTCCATCCTCAGATCAAAATCTCCCAAATCCAGACGAAACCCAGTTGCCAAAAAGGCGAGGAGAAGAAACCCATGAACCCAGACTCTGTTTTGGGAATCAGGAACAGACCCAGATGGGGAAATTGGAGGAAAATGAAGGAAATGGAAACCCTAGAAAGGGAATTGAGGGACTTTGGAGGAATTTGAAAGGGAAAGGGGAAAAGGGAAAAAGGGGTTGGTTGTTAGTGTGTGATGTTGTTCAAAGCTTGAATGAGAGAGTCCATGGCCGACATGGAAGCAGATAAAAAGCCGTAGACACTCACAGACAGAGCACACAGAACAGAGGAAAGAGATGAGAGAGAGAAGGAAAAAAAACGCCCCTTTTTGGATCATCAGATCATGGAACAGTCCAAAACCAGACAGCAAAAGTAAATAAATAATTTAAATAATTAATTTAAATTTATAAAATGAAGAGGAGATTAAAAATTTAAAAAAAAAAAAAAAAAAAAGGGATTTCTTACCTTTTTCTTCGGATCTGTAGAAAAAAGAGTGTATCTTCAGGAGCCAGCAAAATAACAAAGATCTTTAAAACCCATCCTATCTTTTTCTTTTTTATTATTATTTTATTCATTTTCTATTCTCTTCTTTTTAACTTTACTTTTTTTTTAATGAGAAAGTAACTTCGTGTCTATTAGGGTTGTGGATTAGTTTTAATTTTTTCATCTTTTTAATTTAAACGTTTTTATCTTTGATATTTTAATTTTAAATTTTTTTTAGTGTATTTATCAAGATTCGATCTTGATGCCAAGTATATCAAATCAAATTATGGTTGAATTTTTTGGCCATCAAATTACAATACTATTAGTATCTTGAATTCTAGTTTATGAGATAACAAAATTAATTATATATTATAATGTTAATTAAAATAATTATTAAATTAATTTTAAATTTCAATATATTGGTAAAATTATTATTTCAATTTTTATATAGTTTAATTTTTTTGAAAAAATAATTTAAAAGTAAATTAAAAAAAAAACACATAAAATGACTAAAAACAAGTATTATTAAAATGTTATTAAAAACAATTAAGAAAGGAAAAATGAAATATTAGAGAAAATGTTCAAGGTTGAAATATATGAACCAAATTAAAATTAGATCTTAAATTTGGAGATTAAAAAAGCAATTTTCTTTTTTTGTTTACATGTATAAATAACTCAATCACACGAACAGTTGAATTTTTATTAATCGTAGTTTATTACATATTTTATTATAAAAATTATGATAAATCGTATTTAAGGTGCGAATTATAAACAAAGGTACATAAACATTTATATGTTATTAGTATAAAGGAGAGGAAATAATAATCTCAAAACAGAATATGAATTATGTGGAATGAAAGACCAAGTAATTGAATTTACCAAAAGAAACATGACTCCAATTGACTCAAAAGTAGGATCCTATATTATTGAAGATCCAAAAGGTTATATAAGATCAATATATTATTTTATTTTTCGTATCTAAATATTGTAAAAACAGACAAAAATTACCATATGAAGTCATATGCTATGATGTGCATTGTATTTGCCTATATCATAACTTTATTAATGGACAATTTTTAATGCACATATTAAATTACTTACGTAATAAAATATATTTTAACTTTGTTTTAGTATCGAGGGTCGACTAAGTATATAAGTGAAATTAAATGGTCTGTTTGGTAACGTTCTCATTTCCTGTTTCTTGTTTCTTAGTTCTTGTTTCTTGTTTCTTGTTTCTTAACTTTTGAAACAAAAAACAAGAATGTATTTGATAACTATTTTTGTCAAGAAACAAGGAATAAAAACAAACTTGTTTGATAACCGTTTCTTATTTCTTATTTCTACTTTTTTTTGTTTTTTTTAATCTTTTTAAAAATGTAGCATGCTTAAAAAAAATTATATATATAAATAATTATCAAAATTTTGCATTTTATAGTATAAATAAATTTTTAAATGAAAAAAAAAAACAAATGAATCTTAATATAAAATTAACGACATATTTATAATAAATAAGTATATTACATATTTTTTGAATTAAATTATAAATTAGTTAAATAAAATAAGATATAAAAACACATACTAACCATTCTAAAAAGAAGTTAATTTTTTTTTTGTTCTAAAAGGGAAAAAAAGTTGATTATATACCTCTATAATAAAATTATGAAATACTATATTTATACTAATTAAAATAGTTTTTTTTTACAGTCTAATTAAAATAATTTATAAATATAAAATTAGAATTTTTATGTGGATGACAAATAGTAGCATAATATTTGTAGATTTTTTTGTAGCAATCAATTTAAAGTGATTAAATTAATTTGTTTATAGATTTTTTATTACTTGTAAAAAATTATTTATAAAATTACTATATTAAAATTAATAATGATGAAATATAAATATTATAATTTATAATTTATAAAAATTATATTTAAAATTGAGTAAATATTCTTCTAAAAAAATGAGTATATATTAAAATGAAATTAATAAATTATTTTTTAAAAAAAGAAGTAGAATAGTTATTATATTGAAACTAAAATAAAATAAGAATATTAATATTATGGTTTTAGAAATTAAAATAAGATTTGAACATGGGATGTGGGAGTTTCTCTTAATAAATATTTTCATCACGCCACAATACATAATTATTCACAAATTGAACGCGCTTTAATAAGAATACAAAGAGGAACTGAAGAAACATATTATAAAATATCAGAAACAGAACAGTTTCTCATTTTGGAGCCAAATATTAGAAACGTTTCTGTAAATTTTGGGAACGAGAAACGGGAACAGTTATTAAACAAGTTTGTTTCTCATTTTTTAGAAACATAAACAAGAAACATGAACGTTACCAAACGGATCAAATTTTTTTTTAATCATACAATTGTGTCTAATTTTAAAATACGATGTAACTATATCAAAATTGTGTGTATAATCCGCGTTAGTGTTGTTAAAAATGATGCAAGGACATTTTTATTTATTTATTTATATTATATTAATTATGCAAGGATATTTCTTTTTGTTACAAAGATAAAATAATAATGGATTTGAGTCACAAGCATACGCATAAAGTTAGGATTTTTTTGCTTTTTACATTTTTCTGTTTTTTTCTTTAATAAGTTAAAATTAATTTTTACATTTTGGATGGGGACATAATTATTTGGACCAAGAAATTTGAATTTCTACTTCAACTTTAGTTAGCTAAAATAGAGTTTTAGTGGGTTATTTTTTATTTTTTATTTTTTATTTTTAAATAAATCATGTTTCAAATGGTAGACGACTTTTAAATGAATGGTCTAATTTTTTTAAGAAATTTACCTGAATGGATTTATGACAATGTAGGGATTTATTATAAAACAAAAATATACACGTGTGAATTAACCTATTCCAAAAGTAATCAATAAAATCGGTAAATTAATATGATTATGAAAGTTAGAGTTGTAATTAATATATAACTAATAATTTATGATCTTTTGATGAAGCAATTTTGCCAACAGCTCTAGCAATTTCTAAAATTATGGGTTCAAATTTTTATTTCTCAAATATATAGAATAAAAAAAAAACAAAATTTGATGATTTATTTTTCAGATTTTTTTTAAAGATAGAAGTTCACCTATAAGTTAAATTAATAAAACATTGTAAAAATATTTTTTACTTCTTAGTTTATTTGTGAATTTTCTATTTAGATTTTAAAACCAAACCTTTTAATCTCTCGTAATTTTGTAGTCTTCATCTTTAATGTAAATAACATAAATTTTAATTACATAATATAACCTCGACTAGGATGATGATTAGATGATTAGATGATTAGATGAATTTTAAATTTAATATATAAATAAAATGGTTATTTAGATTTTGACATAAATTTAATTTTTAAAATAAAACATGTAAAAATATATAAAAATAAATTCAAAAGACATATGATAATTGAAATTAAAATTATCAAAATTCAAGGGTAAAGTTTTGATTTTTAAATATAGGGAGCAAAGATAAATTACATTCATAACCTAAGGAATACAAATATAATATTTCAAAAAAATATATTTACTTCAACTATCATATGTTTACATTTAACACGATAGGATCACCTACTTAAAAATTTAATTGTTCATATATTTTGGAGTCTTAAATATCTCTAACAAGGTTGATGGATGTACCTCTAAGTTGATGTAGACACCTACCGTCAAAAAGAAAAAAAAATGGTTTGTATATATATTATTTTTTTTATATTTATCTAGGAAAAAAGAAAAAGAATTCTATTGTGTATATAGTGTGCGATTATTTTTTAGTTCTAGTTTAGAAGATTATTTTATTTTTTTGATTGCACTTCACTCTCCTTTTTATAAATAAACTTCACGTGTTAAATCTTCATTATCGCGTTTAAAATTAATTTCTCAAATATCAATTTTCGGATTCAAACTCGTAATTATAAAGTTAAAATGAATTAATAACAAACAAGATAACCAACTATCGCCACCAAATCTCACTAATTTATTTCTGAGTTTGTTGCAATAGTTTTATTCAACTACCTAATAATGGTTCGTTAAATAGGAAAACTTAAAAAACTAATTAAATTTGTATTAAAAAAAAACTAGTTAAATTTTAAAATCATTATAAATATAATTAATTTTTTTAAAAAATAATAAATATAATCATTTGTATTGATGAATAGTCATATATTCTTTATAATATCAGTTCACAAACTAGTTTACGGTTCACAGTATTTAGCTTGTATAACTTAATAATTATGAGATTACATGTTTGAATTACTCTTTTTTTAATATTATTGTAAAATAAAAAATGAAATTAATAAAAAAAAGTTTACAAGTCAACTACCCAACTTCCACTACTTATTTCCTTTTTCCTATTACCTCCCTTTATCCAAATGCACCCTATAATATTTATCTTTATAACAAAAGAATAAATAAAATGATGAAAGAATTTGATTCCGTTACTAAATTTATAGGAAGGAATAATTATTTGTCTCATAGTCATAATGAATAAAATACGTATTGTATTGTAAATTATATTAAAGGTATGGCGTGTATAACGACAAATGATTTGACGCGCATTACCCTTTTTTTTTCGTCTTAAACCATTTTTTTGTTCGTTAGGATAAATTACAAATTTCTAAAATTTAATATAAATTATGGGGTACATCAATTAAAAATTGGAAATCGAACTCAATCATGACCTCATAGTCAATAAAAGTATATTGATGCCGTTAAATTACTATTTTTCTTGGTAAAAGTATATGAGTTGAGCTGTGTTGGGTAATTTTTTTTAATTAATTAAAAATTTTAAATTCTATTTAATAATCATTTGATTTTTATTTTTTAATTTTTGACTTTTTTAAAAACAAGTTTATTTGAAAATCAATTTTAGTTTTTGCTTTTAAATATTTAAAGACATTTATAAAATATATAAGATTTATTAAAACTAAAAAAATCAATTTTTGTTTTTTTCTCAAAAAATGTTAAAAAAGTGATAAAAAACTTTACAAATAAAGTTGAAACCTGCAAATTTGAGTTTTATTAAATCAATAATATTCTAAAATACTTTTATTAAATATTAAAAATGATACATTTTGAGTTTGTAAAAAATTAAAAATCGTTATCAAATGTATTTTTAGTTTTTATTTTTTTTAAAACAAAAAATAATTATCAAATATATATGGTTTTTATTTTTAAAACCAAAAACTAAAATTTAAAAATAAAAAATAAAAAAACAAAACAGCTTTCAAACGAGGTCTAAATTGTTTATTTTTTTATCTTAACTCGCCTCAATTAAAAAGATAACTCAATTTTTATATTTTCGAATTGATTTGGGTTGGGTCATCGAATTTATTAAACTTATGTAAATATTAATACACTTCATCAAATTATTCATATACTATATATATAAGTAAAATACAAGCGCTTCAAAAAAAGCAAAATACAACTGTCAATCACTATCATATAAATATAATGAAACTGATATAAATATTAAACATGCAATCAAAACTCAGTCACCATTAGTCCAACCTTCATGGTTCAAGATACAATTCTAAATTTTCTCTTATTATATGAACCAAATATGTTAAGGAAATAATAACTTTTGGGTATTACATTTTAATTATAATTATAGCATCTTTTGTAAAATATTTTTTTATTTTAATTTTGCAAACCTCATAAAAAACTATTGAATTGTTTGAAAACTATCAACGAGCTAATTAGATCTATGATTGAATTGATGAAAGCCTATCAACAAAATGATTGAAGGCTATCGACTACAAACAGATTAAATGCTAACCGCTGAAAAAATAATTAAAGTGTCAATTAAAAATTGATTGAAAGTTATGAACTGAAAATTGATCGAAAACTATAAACTAAAAATCGATTGAAGCATGAACATTTCAATCATTTTACAATAATTGCCTCATTTTTTGGTAACCTATGTAACAATTTGTTAAAAATTAAATTATTATAATTATGATTTTTTTAAAAAATTTTTTTTACCATCAACAGCATAATGTTACCTCTTTGTATTATATTTATTGCACAATTTTATGCTAGAAAATTCAAATGTAGATAAAAAAAAAATTCAAATTCAAATGTTACCTCTTTGTATCATTTAATTAAAAAAAAATAAATTATTCAATTTAAAGTTCTATCACTGGTAAAAAATTCAAGCACTGATAATTAATTGAATTCTATCGCTAATAAAAATCAACGACTGATAGAATTGAATTTAGATTTTTGGCTATAAATGAAAATATTTTGCCATTTTATGTTATACATGCAATTTCATTTTTTTTTTTTGCTATATATATATATATATATAAGTCTCTTATAAATAATAAAATAAATTTGAAGATTGAGCGCGTGGGAGAAGGTGGTGATGGTTTATGCAGGATTGTATGATTGATTCCGTGCACAGAAGGTGACTGTCCAAATTTACCTTTTTCAATGGTCAAATTCATTTTTATTCTTTTACATTACTCCTATTTAAAAATGTCCACGGGCCATGGATGGGGTCTCCGAAATTCACCATTTTTTTTTTCCGCGGGATAGGACCAAAATTTACTGCGGAATTTACCATTTTATTTTTATTTTTTCTTTTGGTAATCTTAATTTTTATAAGTATTTTTTAATAATATTTTCAAATAATTATTTTTTCATGAAAAATATACATTAATTTCAATTTGAAAAATAATAATTATAAAGAATATGTATTTGAATAAATATTTACACCAACAAAGTACTATAACTAAAGATTAGATTAGTAAAAAGAGGGAAAAAATTATTTTTAAAATGAAAAAATAAATATTAAATGTAAACGGGACGGGGATCGGGAAACGGGAATGAGGAATGTATTCCCCATCCCCATCCACACTTACGTTGCAAGAATTTTTTCATCCTCACCCACTCCCTCATTCACGGCCTAAACGGGGATTCACCACCGTGTTCGAGGCAGGTCCCCGCGGGACCTCGACCTCACAAAGAAAATAAACATCTCTACTCCTATTTACTTATTAAAAATAATAATAATAAAAAAGAAAAAACTTCGTCTTTGTTTTTTATTATTTTTTATTTTTATTTTAACTTTAATTCTCAATTTATAACTATTCAAAATATTCAAACAATTAATTTCTCAATTTATAACTATTCAAAATAACATTTCAACTAAATTCTCATCCAAACACCTATTTTTATATATAAAAGCTTTTGAATTGTCTTTTTTATAAATATTTTATTTGCATAATCAACCCCGATGCTAAAAGGAGTATTATTCAATTGACATGGTAAATAATCAATATAACCTAATTCAACTATTGTAAATATGCATTCATGATTTTCTCAAAAAAAAAAAAAGAAGCATTAATCAAGCCGTCACAAATTTGAATTTTTTCCTTTATTATTGGATGAACCAAACAGGATGTAAAGAAAAAAAAAAAAAGAGATTAATTTCACTTTAAAAATTGACACGCTATAAAAATATAAAAAGATCAATTTACGAAACTTTTTACCCTCTAAATGAAAATAAAGGAAATTTAAAATTCAAAATAGATGAATCCACAAAACAAATTGTCCATTAAATATATTAATAACTAACAATTTAACAAATATGGAGTCTGAATTCCAAAAATAGTATCCATTAGATTTACAAAATAGTTTATAGATTTAGATATTAATTTATTATAATCTAAGAACTATTAATGGTAATATATATATACACACCCAATTATTTTAATTTTTTTTTTTTTTGTATTGAATAGAGTAGGAAATTTGTCCTGTATAGCAAATTTCTTACTCTACAATAGAATTATAGCAATTTTTTAAAAATATTACAAATATAGTAACTTTTTTTTATAGACTCTATCAAACATTATTAATAAAGTCTGTCAGACGCTATAAATAGAGTATGTAAATCTAATTTTATTGTATTTACAAATATTTTCAAAAAATTGCTATTTATGTAATTTTTTTGTCTTATTATAATATGCATGCAAATTCTGCAAATTCTCTAATAAATTATGTATTTGTTGAATTATACAAATTTTCCAGGCACCACAAATATTTATTACACATGTGAAGTGATGGCAAGGTGTAAAATAGAGGAATATGTCACGTCTAAGGTTTAACATTAAAATTTCGAACACTTATTATGTAACGCTCAGTTACTGTTTTAGGACTTTTTAAAAAACTTTGCGGGTGGTGGAGCCTATTGCTTTTATTATCCTCTTAATATTTGGTCACAAGCTTATCTTCTTTTCATTTTTCTAAAATTATGAAAATTTTAAATTGATCTTATGTATCTAACTCTTCTAATTATATCAAAAATGTCGATGGCTCAATAGTTTCATTATTTTGTGAAAATTCAATTTAATATTATGGTCACGAATTCGATATCTGAAATCGATATTTGTAATCATTATTTTTCAGTTTGTACTAAAAAAATATCTTATAATTATTATTCGGAAAAAAAAAAACTCTTTTAGTTCTTTAATTTAATGATATTTGTTTTTTTAGATTGCAACAATTGAGATAGAAAATCCAAAGTCGTAACCTTTTGTTAAGAAAATGTTGAACAAATGTCTAAATGACACAAGAACAGAAGCATCTTAAAGCTATGTCAATCTAACATATGTTTCAGCTTATGAAACACAGCATCTTTCTGTTCTAAAGTTCTAACCACCCAAGGATTCCTAAACCACACAAACAACTTCAGTTAAAACAAAGGCACAACAAGATCAGAACAAGCACAGGCTCTAACCACCTAAACAGAATCAGTTCAGAGTACAAAAACAGCAATAACTAAACAGTTGCAACAGAGGAGATTCTAACTACCTAAAGCTCTTCTTCACAGATGTTTAAAAGGTTCAAAAGTTTTCTTAGATGGGGTGAGAAAACAGAAGAAAACAGAAACTGAAAAGAGTGTATGCTTGTGTAGTGATTTGTAAAAGGAAAAGAGAAATAAAAATGTCTTACCTCAGTGGAGTAGGCCATGGTTGCCGAACCACTTAAATTCTTGGTGTGCTCTTCCTTTATCTCTTGCTTTTCCCTTACGTTCTTCTTTCCTTGTATGCTTTAATCTTCTTGTTTTGCTTAGAAATCTCCATTCTCCGTTTACCTTCAAAGAATACAAAGAGAGAGTTGATTAACCAAACAAGAAGATGAGATTAGAACAAGGCAGAATCTAAAACCAAAGAAGAGTACTTATCTGTTTGAATGATGATCGAGAGCCTGCAATAGAAGGAAGCTCTTCATCTTCAAAGTGCGAGCGCCGAAGAGTATGAAGTTTCGCTTGCATGTAGCTATCACTGCTCCAAGGAGAAAAGTGAAAGGATCTTCAAGCTAGGGCTCAATTTCCGCTCCAGCTCGTGAGTTTCTGTGAAACGTGGCTTAGCTGAAGACACACGTGGAGTGCTGAGAGAAAGGGCAAGCTTGCTGGGCCAACTTTGCTGAATGAACAGAGAGAGGTATTAGTTGGGCCTTAACATTGGGCTTATTCTTTGTTTTAGAGCTTGATTCAATTTTAACAAATTTGGTATCAGAGCCACAATCTCAATACTTTAAAGTTATAATTCTAAGTTCTTGTTTTAAAAGATTTGAGATATTAAAAGTTCTTTAACAATGGCCACTACAACAAAGTACGAAATAGATAAGTTCACAGGGCAAGGGGATTTCTCTCTATGGTCCAAGAAGATCAAAATTATTCTTATGGCTCAAAAGGTACAAGGTGCAATTGAAGATCCTAAGGAGGCTAAACAAGCTTATACAGTAGCAGAAAAGGAAGAAATGGAAAATGTAGCAACTACAACCATAATGTTGAATATTTCAGACAATATCTTCAGACAAGTGATGGATGAAGACACAATCTACAAGGTATGGAATAAGCTACATGAGATGTTTGATAAGAAAGACTTACCCAACAAATTGTATACAAGAGAGAGGCTGTTCTCATTCAAGATGAACCCATCAAAATCTCTAACTGAGAATTTGGATGAGTTCAAG
>JBBMEF010000025.1:13965653-13977407 GCA_037832685.1 Sicyos baderoa
TCGTTAAGATTCATCTAATCTATATCTAACTCACATCGTTCTTGCATCCTAACTTGCTGAAGAGAAGGTCTTTCATTGGTGGTGCCTTGACGCCGGCAGTATCCCAAAGAGATATGGCGATCAGAGACGCCTACAGTCTTATAGACGATGGTCTTTTAGGGTGGGTCCATATAGGAGACCACACCCCTCCCTGCCCTCGGCTGTTCCACACCACGAACCGAGACAAAGAAAGAGGTGGCGAGCGAGGCTCCTTTTTTCTTAGTAGCGTAGCGGTGAACTCGAAATTACGGGAATATCATAAGATAAGAAAGGTGGCCTAGAGCAGATGAAAGGTAAGCCACAAGGCTATCCAAGTTCACAGATGTCGTTGCTTGTACTGATTCTCATCTAGATTTTGTTAGTGTTAAGTTTCCTTCCTTCCTTTCTTTTTCCCGTTGGAAGCAAGCTACCTCACTACTCCTTGCTAGTGAGCTTACTTCTACAGTACAACGCGGGGACTTAGATATTCTATTTTTGATCTCGCACTTCTAATAGAACCAGGAGATAAATTGACTCTTGCGCGCTTCCCTGCTTACTCCACTTCCCTCGTGTCAGCGGGATAGAGTAGCTACGGTTGTTTGGTGTCCCAAGTTTGTACCGAGAGAAGAGAACTTGCTCACGCTTTCCAAGCCCTGGAGCGACTCATGTGATTACCAAAGCAAAGAAAAGGTAGGAGAATATTGACCTACCTGTCTAGAATCATCGACTACTCGAAACTCAACTCATATCGGAGCATTGAAAGAAGGATCGATGGCTATTCTCTCTTAAATTTTCTACAATATGCTCTATTTTCTTTAAAAAAGTAGGAGAATACTAACAAACTTTTAAAAACAAAAATAAACTTTGAGAAGCTACATTTTTTTTTGTTTTTAAAAGTTCCCCTAGTTTCTTAAGAAAAGATGTATGCATGCTAGAAATGATGAAATAAATTGTAAGAAATTTGAGAAAAAATAAGCTTAAATTTAAAAAACCAAAAACAAGAAACTAAATGGTTATCAAACGGGACTAAGTTAATAGGTTCAATTTATGATAGTTACGTACTTAAAATTAATTTCTACTAATTTTAGGTGTTTTTTTTTTTATTTTATTTAATTTCATTTGTCTAGTTTTTGGGTTAGAACAATTAAATCGAGTTCAAAGTAAGACACATGTGTGGATTGAATAGAGGGTTAGGAGGACATACACAATTTTCGCATCATCGATTTCTATAGAGCTTAAACGTGACATAAAACGCCATTGTTGCTTTGATCTTATCAGTAGGGGACATAATTTTATCATAGCATAATTCATCAAATTCATCAAAGTATAGAAAAAATCTGTTAAAATTATAGATAATTTAGTTTTGAATTGTGATATTTTTAAATAAAATGTATATTATTAACAAGTGTATGGAGTAGTTAAAAAGGGCCTTGAAATACTTAAGGGAATGAGTTTAATCTATAATGATATATTTTGTGATATTAGTCAAATTGCGTGCAAGTTGACTTAGACATGAATATAAAAAAGAAAAAATTAAATATTGCTAAATCCAACAATTTGAAGTTGTTCATAAGAATTTCTCCCCTAATTAATCACCAGTTTTTGGGTCTTGATTATTTTTTAAAAGCCAAAAAAATTATGGAAAATCATAGTATTTGTCTAGTTTTCATGAAATATTGGAGGAAATGACTAAATAAGAAAGAATTCAAATGCATGTCTATTTTGGATTTTAAGAGAGAAGAGATAAAATATTACTACCATTTATGCCTTTTTCACTCAATTAACATTTTAAGAATTAAAATAATAAAACAATCAATTTACACACCACCATTTTAGAAGAAAAAAAATCAATTTACACACCACCATTTTAGAAAAAAAAAATCAAATTTAATAAACTATGATTTACACCCACCATTTTAGGAATAATTTTCAAATTTAATAAACTTATTTAACTCACCATTTTAAGGATTGAGATTCGTTTTCTACGACTGCACAACTATTTTCACCATTTTAAAGATTGAGAATTACTTCGAAACCTCATATCACCAATTCCCATTTTCATTTTCATTTATTGTGTGTCATTTTCACCATTTTTACAAGTTTTCATTACCGAATCCCAAAGTTTGTGGTGAATCTCCAAATCACGCTATTGTTTCTTATTCCTATCACTTATTCTCATCTTATCGTCTTTTCTGCCACTTTTCAAGTGAGGGATCAACCGGTTATAAGTGCAAATGAAAGTTACATCGATTACAATCGTCTTTAATGACAATTGTGATGCGAGAAATATTTACTCAAACTACAATACCGTTTGGTTGATATCACATATAACACCCCCTCTATTCCTAATGATATCGCCTGTTGAGAAAAATCTGAGTTTGGACGAAAATGAAAAGGTGATAAGCATATCACTATATAAAGACAGAGTACACAAAGAAAAGTTAATTAAGGATACTGAAGGATGACATGGACGTCCAATGGATATATAGCGGGTTCGCTGGTGTGACTGTTGTATCCTAGCGGACATCATTCAAATACGTACTGAGATGTACAACTCGGACTTAGCAAAGAGGTCCACTGAGTTTAGAGAGCGGGTGCATTGTTAACAAACAAAGATTAACATTTTTTAACTTGATGGAACAAGAATGACGAGAAGCTTGATGGAACAAGAAAAACGGGCTAGAGCTTCGCTTGGGGTTCAACTCCCAAAGCTAAAGTTGGTGAAGAGCATTAATGGTGGCAGATGTGACATGTAATTTTTTTTATTGTGTTGTTCTTTTCACAACGTTTTTTTTTTTTTTTAAAACGGGGCAGATCTACGACGTGGACAGGAGATGTACAAGATATTTCATCATCTCGTAAGAAAAAATGAATTCAAAATTTTAAAAAGTTAACGTAAATATCATTATTAATTTTTATCTAGTTTGTTTTTTTTTTAAAAAAAATCGACGTCTGTTTTGATTTTTAAATTTTGAAATAAATATCATTATTACTTTTTATTTAGTTATTTACAAAAAAAAATATCATATCTCAAGTTAGTTAAAACAGAATCCTATTAAAAATAATATTAATTAAAAATTATAAACAAACTGGGACAAGGGTAGTTTGGACTTTTGTATAAAAAATTAATTAATTATGTATTTAAAAAAACTAATTTTAGACATGCATTTTAAATATTTATCGATTTAGATAATTTCCTAAATAATTTTTTAAATTTAGACATTTACCTAGTTTGCTCAAATATCATTTTGGTATTTTCAGAAATATTTTATCTTCGTTCATGATCTTTCAAAGTCAAATTTTATAACTTTAATATTGCTCATAAACTTCATTTCATTTGGTCCCTATTTTATTTATTTATTTATTTTTAAACTCAGATTGGTCCTTTAAAAATAATGGTGTATTTTCTTGTAAGGAACTACTATTTTCCTCTAAAAATTTTGAAATTATGTTCACATTTTTTTTTGTGTATTAAATTTATTTATTTATTTTGAGTATAAATTGGGAGAGGGAGTTTACAATACCAATTCTTCCAGGATTCAAACCTGTGATACTGGTGTTGAACTAGTTTACAACCAAACAATAAAACCACTATGCTACTTTTGGTGTGTATTAAATTTATCAACATTATTAAACTAATTTAAGTTCAAATTTATTATATAGATTTTTTTTTTTTCTTTAAGTATTGAACTTTTCAAAGTTTAGAAACTAAAATGTAATCATTTAAAAATTAAAAATTAGAATTAATGAAAGTTTAGGTAAAACAAATCCAAAATAATATGACCAAAATTATAATATTTCCTTTTTCTTTTAGTTACAACATTCGAGGAAGAGGAATTTAAATATATGAACTTTTTTGTTAGATAAATATAGTAGGTAATTATATTTTCTTTGAAAAGGAGGATTGACAAAAAAGTTTTTGATTTCTTTGTAACAAAAGTTTCACCAACCGCAAGTGTGGCTTTGCGATTATGAAAGCCCTCGCACATATACTTCTATTTTATATTCGTGAGTGTTCATGCTAGTTTTGGCTCATTTCGACAAATATCATGAGCCACCTAATTTATAAGAAAGTGGTCATTATGGATTGAACCCTTTATCTTATGCTTCTGGTTTTCTTCTTCTTTTTGAAATGGCCACAACATGTTTGATGAAATGCTTGAATGATGACCTCACTTTCTTTTTGGGTCCCTGGTTGTTGCTGTTGTTGTGTTGACACCACAAAATCAAAAAGTTTGAAATTTTAGGCCCGTTTGATTACCATTTAGGCCCCGTTTGATAATCATTTGGTTTTTTGTTTTTGATTTTTCAAATTTAAGCCTATTCTCTCTCTTATTTCCTACAATGTGCTTCATCCTTCCTAACATTTGTCTATCTTTCTTTAAGAAAGTAAGAGAATACTAACCAACTTTTAAAAACAAAAACAAATTTTGGGAAGCTATTTTTTTTTGTTTTTAAAAGTTGGTTGGTCTTCCCCTATTTTTTTAAGGAAAGATGTATACATGGTAGAAAGGATAAAACAAATTGTAGAAAATTTAAGAGAAAATAGGCTTAAATTTGAAAACTAAAAACAATAAACGAAATGATTATCAAACGGAGCCTTAGTTTTTTGTTTTTTGTTTTTGAAATTTAAGTCTATTCTTACTCAAATTTCCTACCATGTGTTCCACCTTCCTACTATATATCTATCTTTCCTTAAAAAAGTAGGAGAATATTAACCAACTTTTAAAAACAAAAATAAACTTTTGAAAGCTATTTTTTTCTGTTTTTAAAAATTGGTTAGTGTTCTCTACTTTCTTAAGGAAAGATGAATATATTGTAGGTAGAATGGAACACATTGTAGAAAGTTTGAGTGAGAATATGCTTAAATTTCAAAAACAAAAAACAAAAAACCAAATGATTATCAAATGGTGCCTAAATTGATAGAGTCTGTTTTTGGAATTGAAATAAATAGATGAACTAGATACTCTAGACATCCCTATCAAAATCAGATGATTAAAAATGAGACTGAAATAATGATATGCATAATAATATAGACTTCTTTTCCTTTTCCTTTCCAGCTTTTATTTATTTTTTATATATATATTTTTTTAATTGCATTGTATGACATGCATGTTGCATTGATTATCATTACATCTCTTGCTTTGTCAAATGGGTTATAAAATTTTTAGAAATTTTTTTTAATTGATTGGGGAGGCTAGCTTGCACACTTCAATTATTACCATGAGATATACTAAGAAATTAATTCGTAAGTAAGAGACTATCATAGATTAAACTTATAATATTTTATTTTTTATTCCCCAAAGTCTTCCTGACCACTAAATCACTCCATGATGAATTTTGCGATGGAAAGAAAAAGGCATTATGCGTTAAGACAATATGAAAGTGTATTTGTATGTGTTATTAGGAAGTTTGGTTGTGAATCACAGTGAAAAAGAATGGTTTAGAAAGTAAAACTTTGGTATATTTTGCTCACACAATCATACATTTTGTTTGGCAGAAAGAGACACAATTAATATTGAAACAGTGAAGTGGAAAATGAAAAATGAGCATGGAGAGGTCGTGAAGGGGAAGAAGCTGCATGCTACCATCTAGAGGCGCTACTAGCACGGCGGAAGGTCGGGCGGCGGCGGCAGGACGGACTGCTCGGGTGTTTTTCCATTCTCAACAACGAATGCCATCTTCAATCCCCACATTGTGTGCACCTCCAGGTGACAATGCATAAACCAAACCCCTACAATCACATCATCATTAAAACACTCTAGTTAAATTTAAATGCAAGGTCTCGTTTGATAACTATTTGATTTTTTGTTTTCTGTTTTTGAAATTCAAGCCTATTCTTACCCATATTTCCTACAATGTGTTTCACCTTTCCTACAATATATCTATCTTTCCTTAAGAAAGCATGTGAATGCTAACCAACTTTAAAAAGCAAAAACAAACTTTTGGAAGTTACTGTTTTTTGTTTCCAATTTTGTTTAGTTTCTACAAATATAATATAGGTGAGATGTAGATGTCATAAAGTAGTTATTGTAGGCTTAAATTTAAAAAACAAAATAGTTATGAAACGGGTGATTATAAGTAATCACCTGGATTATCAGCTCGGAATCTGATAGCAGCCCAACCACCAGTAGGAACACCAACGGTATTCCTTTGAGGAGGATCAACAAGATTAAAGTTCAAAGGATCATTGTTAGAATCAAAGTTACCAATCCCAGTCCCAACCACAAAGAAGTTATACCCATGAAGATGAAACGGATGCGACTCGACCGTCAACAAACTCGTGTCTTGCAACACCAACTCCACCGTCGAGTTAAACCTCACCACACTCAACCTCGTCCCCACTCCCGTCCCCAAATTCGCCGTCAACCCGACACCAGTATAGTTGAACGCCACCGCAGGCCGGTCGGGGAAATCCCCGGTAAACACACCGGGAATGTTGAAGTAATGTGCTTGCAAAAGTCCTGTCTTCGGCATCACAAAGCTGACATTGTTCAAAGAAGCCGCTAACTTGGTTCCATTAAGGCAATCCGCGCATGGATTCACTCCCAGACCGATGGTGTAAAACAGACGTCGGTCGACTTGGACCGGAACGTCGGCTGGGAACTCAAGGGAGTTTAGGCTTCTGAGGTTTTGGGTGTAGGAAAGGGCGAAGTTGGTGTTGTTGGGGAGAGGGAGAGTGGGGAGTAAAGGGAGGGTTGTGGTGGGGATTCCTTTGTATTGGAGAATGGCTGTGACGGTTTTGTTGTCGACCGGGACTGGGGCGTCCATGAAGGGTCGAGCCGCCATGAAGTACCTGTTTGGAGATTGGTTCGCGTGAACCAGAACGTTGGTGGTTTGGCCTGGTGCTATGAGGATGGCAGTGGTTGTGAAGGGTTTTGTGTAGACCGCGTCGATTTCGACTACGGTGACGTTGTGGCCGGCGATGGCGAAGAATAGCTCGTCATTGAGCGCAGCATTGATGATTCTTAATAGGTATGTCTTTCCGGACTCTACTTCTAATGCATATGTGTCTGAAAATGATCATAGATTAGGAATCAGAATTTGAACATTAATGTTTGTTTGTGTATAGGATTTTTTATGAGAGTAACACATAATATCAAATGAGCAATAAATGTACTCCTAACAAGTACCAAACTTCTCATTAGATGTGAGGACAATATTGTCTTTTTATAAATGGTAATGGTGGGAAGTATGTATTAGATAATTCCTAAAAAATATAAATAGGTCAAAATAAAAAATAATAATATGCTTTAAGAACAACTATACTTTCACAAAAAAAAATGCATTTGTGAATGTGTGTTTTGAACAAGGACAAATTTATAGGACGGGTTGGTTTGTCGAGCCGGTAAGGGTGATTTCGGTTTAATTTTTGTCGGTTTTGTATCAATCCGACAATCGAATCGATATCTTCGATCGGTTTTCAAAAAATGGATCTGATCCAATGTCCAATAAAGTACAAAACCATTAGTTCGGTTTGGTTTTGGATCCGATACAATGTCCAATTTTTTTTTAAATATATCAAAAATAACGTTTCTCACAAAAAAAATCTCATAAAAAACAATTTTTTTAAAGAATGTCGAAAGTATTTTGGAACTTATTAAAAATTATTTAAAGATGTTTATTTACTTGAAATATAATATGAGTGAATTAAGAAAATCTTCAACAAATCTTCTAAATAACGAAAGAAATATGACTTATTGATAATATGTATAAATTTCGGTTTGGATCGATTTTTATTGGTTTTTTAAAATGAAAACCGGAACTGATCCAATATTTTCGGTTTTTTCAAATTACAAACCGATATATTCAATTATGTGCTAAAAAACCGATCTGATCCATTAAATTTGATTGGTTCGATTCGGTTTTTATCGGTTTTCGATTTTCATTATCACCCCTACAAGCCAATACTATGAAATTGTATGTCCAATGTTAGTACTAGAAATTTTGAAGAGACGAAATACGTACGTTTTTCGGAACAGGGGAAGAGCGGGCCGGGTTTGCCGTTGATGGTGTGGGCGTCGGAAGCTTGGGGTGGGAGTCCCAACTTGTTGCCTTGATTAACAATGGTTTCAACATCTGAGTTCCACCATTCTCCTGTATTTAACAGATTAGTTGGTTACATCAATTGTCATTGTTTAGAATAAATAGAGTAAAAGCATGGATGAGAAAAATGTTTGATCTCATTGGTTGGAGGTTGTGTTTGTTAGGATCTTACAAATATTCCACATTGGAAAGTCGGAGAGTCCAACATCAATATAAAAGAGATATGAATTACTCCCCTCATTGCCAATCAAAATTTCAAAAACTAGAAAAATGGATAACAATTCGTTTATAATCATTTGATTTTGAAATTTAGGTTAGTTTTCTCACAAATGCTTTTACCCTCGTTTCTTTTTTGAATTTTTTTATAGAAACATTCAAATTTTTAATCAAATTTCAAAAGCAATTTTTTTAAGCTCCATTTGACAATGATTGGTTATTTATTTTTTATTTTTAAAGTTAAACTAATAAACACAATTTTCACAAATATTTTCAAAATCTAAACAACTAAAAAAAAAAAAAAAAAGTAATTTTCAAAATTTTATTTTTTTGTTTCTAAAATTTTGTTAAGAATTCAAATAGTTTCTATAGGGCATACAAAAACTAGGGAAAATAAGCTTTTTTTTTTTTTTCTTTTTTTATAGATACTCTTAGAAAGTAGATAGAAGAAGCATACTTTTTAAAACCAAACGATTATTCAATCGAGCTAAGGTTCATAACTGAACTTTAGAAGGGGGGCATTGTGTTTTTAATTAGTTTAGAGATGTTGGGTAGAGTTTTTCTTTTCAAAAAACAGGTTGGTTAGAAATATTACAATACAAACAAAGTAAATGATTTAAAAAGGAAAAAAGAAAAAAAGAAAGAGAGAAATCAACCTAAGAGAATGTTAGCCTCCAAATGTGGGTGAGGAAATGGGAAAGGAGTTCCCAATTTAGGCATGATTACAAAAGCCCCATAAACAGTGGCTCTTAGCCACAAAATATGTGCATGCCACCACAAAGTCCCACGTTGTCCTGTTACATTAATGTCATATGTGTAGCTGTTCCCTGTCTTAATTGGACATTGTGTAATGTAAGCTGGTCCATCAGCCCAGCCATTTCTTTGTTGCTTCAATCCATGCCTGCATTTTCACACACCTTTTCCATTTCAATACCCCACTTTTCGGTTTTTTTTTATATTCGTGACTGTCCAAATCAGTTTGCACGCACATCGATTAATGTCATGAAACATATTGTTTGACCCTATAACATTTGGATGTCAAGGAAACTCGCAGAAATTTAATTCTTAGGTAGATAACCACCATAGATTGAACCCATCACCTTAAGCACCTCAAAGTCCACTTTAACTGTTTGAGCTATTCCATAATGGTTTTTTCAGTAACCATTATAGAGTGGCTTGTTTGGTCAAAGAGGAGAGCCTTGGATGCATAAGGTGATAAGCTCAATTCATGGTGGCTACCTACCTAAGAATTAATTTTCTACGGATTTTCTTGGCATCTAAATGTTATTGGGTCAGACGGTATGTCTCGTGACATTAGTCGAGGTGCGCGAAAGTTAACTCGGACAGTCACATTTTTTTTTTTTTAAAAAAAAAGGTTTTTTCAGTTTTCATTTCTAGTATAACATATATGCTCATATGGTTCATACCAGTGAATTGACATGTTATATTGTGCATGGTTTGTCACATTTATGAGAACCCGATCGCCTTCTCTAATGTATATCGTCGGCCCCGGAAACATTCCGTTCACCGTCACGATTGGTTTGGCATTGCATAGCCTGCTCACATTCTTCACTTGAACCTGAATACCCCAGGAAAAAAACAAAACTGATCAGTTACATTTATGTCTATTATCTTGTTATGAAATCAGAAACAACCATTAAGGAAAAACGCGAGACAAAACACAATAATTTATGTGGAATGTGTTAGCTACGTCCACGGGTAAAAAAGAGAAATCAATACAAATGTTTGGTCTCCTCACTGATCGAGCAGCGAGACCTCTGACTAAGTAATCGTAGGGTTGTACAGTTGAAATGCATCTTAACAAAACTCATATAATAAAGTAAGGAATAAAAAGAGAGGAAAACAAAACCCCACATCAAATTGGTACTTCTTGACAGCTGATTCAGCCAAAAAAGGGAGAGACCCAACAAAGAAGGTGAAGAGAAACAGCAATCCAAGGTGAGAACCATTTCTTAGGATTGCCATTTTATGATTTTTGTCTCTGTCTTGACTTGAGATGTTTGTGTATGAAACATGGTTGCTACTTATAATAAGTAAAAAAAAAAAAAAGTTAGGTCTTTGAAGTTGTTAGGGGCAAGGCTGGTTGGCTATGAAATGAAGCTTTCACTTAGAAATGTGTGAAAGCAAAACAACTTAGGAGTTGAACAAAGCTTCAAAGCAACAGTAGCAAGAGAAGGAAGTTGAAACATCATTGTTACATTTGTTATATTGATTTGATTTGGAACATTACATTTTTATTTTTCTCAACAACATGAAAATCCATTGTGAAGCACTAACCATTTTTTAAAATTTTATGGAGTGGTGTTTAAGTTAATGTTGAATTGACTACTTGCAATATAGTATTAAAACATGTTCCTGACTGGAAATTGCTTTGGAGTAAAATGTTGATTTTGTGGAGCTGGCTTTGATGTTTTGTTCTTTGTTCTTCATATTCATCTTCATGGGGTTGGGTATGGGAAAAAGACAAGAGTGATAGGGAACATATAACTTAACTTCTTCTACCTGAATTTATAAGTCTTCAACTACCAAAGATTTGGGCCTTCCTCTGTAATTTGGACCCTACAAATTGGGCTTGCTTATGAGAATTTGGGCCTTATAATTGATGTTTCTCTTCTTATCCAAAACAGTTATACTTCCAATTCCATGGCCATGAGATTAAAGGTAACAATTGAATCATCATCAAAAGTGTAGGCTTGTTGTTAAAAGCTTATTATTAAGATTCACTAATCAAATAAACACAATCATAAAAGTTTCAAAAACTAAACATAATCTAAAACATTACACATTCTATAAATTAACTTGTCGAGTATGTATTTTCAATTAATGTCGTGTAGAGTTTGTCTTTTGTTATTCGTTTTAAAGAAAATGTAGTGTTGTCCCCAGTACAATTATGGATGAACAATATTTGGGTCCTTACCGGTAAAGACCCAAATTCTCTTTACCCATATTCCTTTCTCTTTTTAACCAGTACGCTGCTGGAAGTTATCTTTATCAACAATTTCCTAAATTCAAAAAAAAAAAAAAAAATTGTGGTCATAAATATGGTTAAAGAGAACTTGGATCTTTATCGGTAAAGACCCAAATATCAACTCCAAGTGGCACACTTTGATGGCTTTCCCATCTAGCATTCCACACCTACTTGCCTAATCCATCCATTTTGTTTGATGTGCTGTCTCATGCCACACCAACACTTGTCGTCGTGCCATTGGCTCCAACCCACCACTCTATGTCTCCAAGAGATTTGTTGGAGGCCGTTTCTTAAAAAAAGAAAAAAAGAAAATTGCTGATATGTCCCACTACGACATCGACAGATGTCATAGTCCTATTGGTTTGAAAGAGATGAATCCTACCCCCTTGTTCATGTAAGAGTACAGATAAGTAGGGGTGAACATGGGTTGGGTTGGGTTGAGGTGATTTTCAACCCAACCCAAAAATTCGGGTTGGTCAATTCTC
>JBBMEF010000025.1:13978216-14004083 GCA_037832685.1 Sicyos baderoa
AAATTAATAATAATGAAATATAAATATTATTATTTATAGAAATTAAATTTAAAAATAAATATATATTAAAATTAAAACAATAAATTATTTACATAAAGGAAAGTAAAATAAAAATAAGAATATTCTTTTTTTTTTTTATACAACAATATTGGGGGAGGGGGATTCGAACCTATAACCTTATGGTTACTAGGTCGTACAAGATGCCGGTAGAACTCTGATACCTTTGGCATAAAATAAGAATATTTATATTATGGTTTTACAAATTAAAATATTATATTAATTTATTTAACCAAATTAAAAATGAAATGTTGATTTAAAATCTGGAAAAAAGAAAGAATTGATTTCAAAATGTTACAGGAAAAAGAAAAAATTAAAAAAAAAAAAAAAAAAAAAACTAAAATTTATGGTGGATCAAACCACTGTCATGAGTGAGAGCCCAAATATGATTAGTAGAGACTATCCACTACACCACAGTCTTAAATTGTAGTATTATCGGACAAGTGTTTATAAGTATAAAACCAAAACTTAAGAAACAGAATTAAAATAATCAGAAACGGAACAAGAGAAACTCCATTTGAAAGTTTCTCATTTTGGAGCCAAATATTAGAAACGTTTTTGTAAATTTTGGGAACAAGAAACAGAAACAGTTACTAAACAAGTCTGTTTCTCAAAAAATGAGAAACAGAAACAAGAAACAGGAAACGGGAGTGTTACCAAACGGGCCCTTTATGTTTGCCCTATGAACTTCCATAAGTCCACCCAACTCCTATCCAACTCCACACGTGAATCCCACGTTTTAATTTAAACATTCAAATATTAAAAAATTACCGAATATCTATTTTTTTTATTTAAATAAAACTTAAACTATTCTTCTTCCATCACATCAAACATAATTATTATTTCCTCAAACATAAACTTATTATATCTTATCTTTTCTTCTCTTTCCAACCCAACTCAACCCATCCCTTCAAAGTCAAACATGTTCTTAATGATTAATATTTGAAAGTGTGCTTGGATTTGGTAAAAAAAAAATCTGAGTGGAAGAGTTAATGATATACCATTGAGGTAATTAACTATTAATTAAAAGATTTATTAGGTCATTATTTAGTCATTTGACTGTTGATATTAATAACAATTAACTACTTATTTAGAGACCTAAAGGTTAAATATAGAATTTGATGAAAGGTTCAGTTAGAGGTTAAAGAATAAGTTTTACCACTAAAAAGGATTCTGGTAAAACGCTTTTTCTAAAATAACAAAAAACATCCAATTGACAATAAGGGGAGTAACTCATATCTCTTTTTATGTTGATGTTAGACTTTCTCACTTTCCAACGTGGAACATTTGTGAGATCCTAACACCCAGAGTTAATTAATTATTATTTTTAATCAATTCAAAAAAAAGAATTTGTCATTTTTTTTATGTCTATAAATATTATTATGATGTGAAATCCCTGCTTATGTCATTGATAGGCTGGAAACACTTTGAATTTTACCATCTCTGAACACGTGGGATTGACATTTCCAGTTAAAACGACAATGACGTAAGCCCTTCTATTAAAATAATATATCTTTAATCTCCATTGTTTTTACAGAAAAATCCAAGCAATTATTATTTAATTTCGTTTTAAATTAAGAATATCTTACGTGGAAATTAAAAAAAAAAGTGAGTGTGTATATTTGTCTGTCGTGTCCTTGAGTGGGAATCCTCTTGTCCCCACCTGTGTTTGGGTGATGGTGACGTGTCTGACACCAGATTCTTCCACGTATTAATTAAACCAAAACATTTGACGTCATTAATTATAAACAAATACATTTTAAATATCTACTCATCGTCAAATCAACGGTCTACCACGCCTCCGTGGCGGGTCCCACACGTTGGCGTTTTCTGGCCACGTGTTGGAACCGCCCACGTCAGCTTGCCTTTCCCCCGGAATCTGTTGGCTTGTTATGTCCGTCGCGCCTTTCCATTTTTACCCTCACGTTTTTTATTGGATCCCACACCCATTATTATATTTTTTATTTTTTTTTAATATTTGTAATTATTTGGACCAGCTTGCATGTAGTTCGACCGACGATGTTAGAGACATTTTGCATTATCATAAAATATTGGATGCAAAGAAATTTGTTAAAATATAATTCTTAGGGCATGTTTGGCTTTGAAGGGATGAGTTGGGATAGGAAAAGAAGATAAGTGAAATTAAGTTTATGTTAAGGGGAGGAAAGAAAACAAATGTGATAATAAAGTTATGTTTGATGGGATGGAAGGAGAATGATTGAAGTTTTTATTTAAATAAAAAAATAGATATTTAATAGTTTTTTAATAATAAAATTATGTTTGATGCGATGGAAGAGAATTGTTGAAGTTTTTATTTAAATAAAAAAAATAAATATTGACTAGTTTTTTAATATTTTCATATTTAAATAAAAACGTGGGGTCCACGTGTGGAGTTGGGTAGGAGTTTGGTAGACTTATGGAAGTCCATGGGGCAAACATGAGATAGAAGCAAAGTCAAGGCAACTCCACCGTTTCTCCTCTCCACAAACATGCCCTTGGTTGAGTGTGTACCATGAATAAGTTTAGTCCATAAAATTTGAATTACCGAGGATCATTGACGCAGTTGGTTATCTGATTTGTGTTTATCCATTTCAACTTTATAGTCATAAGTTTGAACCAAGAATCGCTATTTGGCTCTCTTATTATTTGAGAGCAGTTGTGCTTGAAGGGTTTGTTCATGGTCCCATTTCCCCGATTTGTACAAATAATAATAATAATAATAATAATAAAGTTTGAGTTTAGTTTTTATACTTTAAAAATCTAGAATTTAATCTTGTGCTTTAAAGAAATATAGAATTAAGTCCTTATAATTTTAAAAACTATAATTTAGTCTCTATAATTGATAAAATTTTAAAAATAGTATTTGTTGTTTCTAAATGTTAGCAAATTAAGTACTTGAAAGTTAATTAGTCAAGTGTCAATGATGAAATTACGAGTTAAGTGATTGATATAACAAAAAAATTGTATAATTTATTTATGAATATGGAGCTTCTATGATTTAATACGTCATCTGATTATGTACGATAAATATTATATTTGAAGTTTTATAAAACGGTAGGAACTAAATTCTAATTTTTAAGTGATAGAGACTAAATTTTAATTTCCTTTAAATTATAAAGACTAAATTTAAACTTCCTTCAAACTATAAAAATTAAACTTATATTTTACTTGATTACTTATTTTTTTCAACATTTATGAATATCTCAACTAGTTTGAATGTAATTCGGCTATTTTAATAAAAATAGGCAAATCAATTAATATTTGAATATCTCAACTAGTAGGATTAGATGGTTTTGATTAAGTTTTTCATGTTATAAATTATTTTTCTAACACACACTCACATGCCTGCTTAAACTTTGTTAATCATCGTTAAAAAAAATTACTTGTTAATGTTTATTTATACTCCCAACCATTAATAAATAAATAATCCTTGTTTTTATTTTTATTATATTACCAACAATATTGTGACTCTCTTTTCCAAAAAAACAATGTTGTGACTCGAAGTCTGAACGAGGTATTTGTTTGCCAAATTTATGAAATAGTTAAAAAAAAAATAGGAAATTGTACTAGATAGTCTAATTTTACAAAATAATTATAGTTTAGGCAAATTTGAAAAAATTTGCATCCATAGTCAAATATACAATATAAATAATACTCAGCATACCGTATAATGTATTAGTTATTCAGTATACAAAGTATTATTTTATACCGTATATTTGACTATGATTGCTAAATTTTTTAAAATTTGTCTAGTGTTGTAAATATTTTATGTCTATTCCTGCAAAACCCCCCAAAAAATATCAAATAATTTTTTTTAATTATTCAAAATAATTCTTCCTTTTTTAACTCCTTAAAATAATTATTCATTTTTAACTACTCATTTTTAAGCATTCAAAATGACTTCTCATTTCAAGCCACTCACTTCTAATCATTCATTTTCAACTATTCGAAATAACTAATTTTTAAACATTCCTTACAATCATTAATTTTAAATTACTCAAAATAACTATTTATTTAAAATTCACATCCAAACAAACAATTATTTCTAACTCTTGTACGAAAAAAACCCTACATCCAAATATTTTTTTTCCTTCTCAAACTTATCCATAAAAATCTACATCAAAACAAATTATTACAAAATCTTTAATTTTCTAACCTCTCAAATTAACTCTTCATCCAAAGTCAAGAGTAGGTTAACTCTACCGGCATCGTGTATGCCCTAATAACCACGAGGTTACATATTCGAATCCCCCTACCCCAATATTATTGTATAAAAAAAAAAACTCTTCATCCAAAACTTGATCCAAACTATTTTGGGTTAAAAAAAAGCAAAAAAAAAAAAAAAAAATCTTATAATCTCCAATTTCTTTAATTATATAACAGGGTTGGGTTTTTGATGAGCTCTGTTTTATTTAGTTAATTAATCCCACGAGCCAAGTGGGGTTCCGAAATCAACGTGTTTAGATTAATACCATGGAGCAGGGAAGAGCCGACAAAGGGCTCGCACAGAAACTTCTATTTTCTCCTTTCAAGGTATTTCGGTCCCCCTTTTTCTTTAATTTTCATTGTTATTCACGATTTCAGCCGGTCAATTTCTCATTATCGAGACCAAATGGGCCTTTCCCTTTTGTTTAAACCATTGATTTCAATGCCCACTTGACTTTTCTTGGAATGCCCACAACATGTTCGATCAAATGCCTCAATCACCAACTCACTTTTATTTTGCTTCTTGTTTGCTGTTTTTGTCTCCACTAACTCAAAATGTTTGAAATTTTGGGTTTCTTGGTTTGGTTCTAATGGGTTCAACTAGTAAATATTCATAGTACGCACTAAAATTTCAAATAATTGATCAAAGAGGGCCTTGGAGTGCATATGTTGATGAGTTTAATCCATAGTGACCACCTACCTAGGAATTAATCTCGTACGAGTTTTCTTGGCATCCAAATATTGTACGGTCAGGCGGTATGTCCCGTGACATTAGTCGAGGTGCACGAAATCTGGTTCGAACAGTCACGAATATAAAAATAAAAACTAAAAAGGAAGAGTACCAACTTTTTTTTCTTTTACATTCGTAGCTACCCCGTAAGAAAATAATTAAATGGATTGAACTCATCAACTCTCAGTTGTCAAAAGTCCTTTGGACTGATAGACTATTCCATGATGGTTAAAAATACCCACTTACCTTATAAATGATAAGAAATGTCATCATCTTTCCAAGGTGAATTCATCGACATAATCTTGGATGGAGTTCCAATTTTTTGGGATCTCATTATCTTTTTAGGTTATTAGCTATGAATGTTTATTATGTAATGTTCTAGGAGTAGCCACTTATCTTATAAATGATAGGAGATCTTATCATCTTTCCAATGTGAAATCATCAACTTATTCTCTCAAAATGATGCCATTTTTTAGTTTATCAATCTTGATTCGAGTCTCAATTTTTATTTTATTGGTCTAAATACACGCTTTAGTTTAATGATTCTAATACTATATCAAATAGTATGAAGTTTCATCTCTTAAACAATTAGTGATTGAATGAAGTAGCCCACCTCTCTTATAAATGCTATAGGTCTCCTCACCGGAAAGAGGAATCTTCAATGTACATGTTCTTTATGCGTAGAAAATGGCAGAGCCTTCTTTTGGGCTCTTTTGGGTCTTTAAAGCTGTTGAATTTTAACTTCTTTGGTCGTTAGCTTTCTGGGTTCACTAGGGTCCGAGGTTAATCTTAAAGTTCTCAAAGAAAATGTTTTGTTAGACCTAGTCTTAGCTAATCTTATCTCAAAATGTTTGAAATTTTGCTTTGATACAACTTTTAGGTTCACTAATCTTGAATCGGATTCCAATTTTTATTTCATTGAATCGAATACTCGTTTGATCTCCATGACTCTTATACCATCTCATAATCCAATCGGTGATGAATAAAGCAGTTCACCAATCTTATAAATGGTATCTCACCATTCTAATGTGGGAACTTCAACATTCATACTCTTCTTGTGTAGATGGCAGTCTTTTGAAGCTGCTTGACTTTATAACTTCTTTGGGATTCATTTGGTTGTTAGTTTTTCTGCTATCACTAGGGCCTGAGGTTAGTCTTAAAGTTCTCAAAGGGATGTTAGATTTTTTTGGAGAAGAAACATTTCATTGATTAATGAAAGAAGGGGTAGAAACCCAATGCCTCAGAGGCTTACAGAAATGCTTTCCAATTGAAAATAAAATAAGAAAGGGAATAACTACTAAACGGTGCCTTATGTTTGCACCAGAAATACACATTTGTAAGAATCAATTCTAAGACATAATCACTAGACTTATGAACTGAGTCAAAAATACGAGCATTACGTTCAGTCCAAATAAACCACAATGCTGCCCGACAAAAATTTAGCCAAACCACCTTCCTTGTGTCTTTAAATGGATGACCCACCAGAATAGTAAAGAGAAATGATTTGACGTCAATAGGAAACACAATGGTCCAGTCAAAGGCTTGTAAGAGCCGCATCCAAATGCTCATAGCAAAAGGACAGAAAACAAATAAGTGAGACTGACTTTCTCCATTAGCATAGCACATCACACAACGCCCTGGCAAGAGAGAAATAAAAGGCATCCGCCTATGTAATTTGTCCACAGTATTACCGCCCTCTGAGACAATTCCCACAAAAAGATCTTAATCTTTTTTGGATAAAAGTTCTTCCAAATAGAAGAATAAAGCTCACTATCAATCGATTCACCAGGAGCAAGCAGATGAGCGACGAGGGATTTGACAGTAAAATGACCCGAAGAATCCAAACACCAACTCCATGTATTCCAGATCCAATGAAAGCGATGTCCACTCAATCAACTCCAAATCATTAAGATTCCGACGTAACCGGAGATCCCAAGCTCGCTCATTAACAACCCAAAACTCGGCAACAAAGAGATCAGGGCACAGAGATAACCGGAAAAGCCTTGGGTAAACCAAACTTAAAACACCACACGGTAACCAGAAATCATGCCAAAAGCGAATGGTATCACCCAAGCCAACTCTACGAAATAGATGTGGTCTCATGACTTCCACCAACGAGATAATAGCCCGCCATGGCCCTCGAAACGACCGAGGAACACTTCCTCGGGGCAAATGAACCCCACACAACGAGTTGTAATATTTAGCATCAATAAGTTTCCTCCAAAGTGCATTGTGCTCATGAATGAAGCGCCAGATCCATTTCGATAAAAGAGCAATATTTTGCTGTTTCAAGTTACCAATACCAAGGCCACCAAGCAACTTAGGAAGTTTAGTAGATTCCCATTTAACATTATGCATACCACCAGATTCTTTGGCTCCTTCCCAAAAAAAATTCCTCATAATCTTTTCAAGACGTTGAACAGCTAAAGCGGATGCCTGAAACAAAGATAGATAATAAGTTGGCAAATTAGATAATGTAGCCTGGATCAAAGTGTGTCGCCCTCCTTTTGAGATGAAACCATACTTCCAATGATGAAGCTTCTTTTCCATTCGTTCGATAATAGGGTTCCAAAAGGAAGGGCATTTGTGATTCCCTCCTAACGGAAGACCAAGATAAGTAGAAGGCCAACAACCCTGCTTACAGCCAAATTTCGAAGCTATCCCAAACAAAGAAGGAGAATCAACATTAATCCCAATCAGTTCGCTCTTATTTAAGTTGACTTTCAGGCCAGATGCACATTCGAACACTTGTACCATCCGGAAAAGACCATCCAAAGCAATAGCATCCGAAGTAGAAAACAACAATGTATCATCTGCAAACTGTAAGTGATTTATACCAAACTGTGATGAACCAACAGGATGAACTTTAGTTAACCCATTCTCTGCACTAAACGACAGAAGTCGACTAAAACAATCTGAAAGGAGAATGAAGAGAAACGGGGACAACGGATCTCCCTGTCTAATGCCCCTAGATGGAATAATTTTTCCTCTAGGCCTCCCATTTATAATAATTGAGTAATTCACACTGGACAAACAACCACGAATCCATCTCCTCCATTTCAAACCGAAGCCTTTCATATCCAAGACTCCATCAAGAAAATCCCAATCCACAGTGTCGAATGCTTTTTCAATATCCAAATTTACCACCACACCAGGTTTGTTAGATACTGTCCAATCATCTATGATCTCATTTGCAATCAGAGATGCATCAAGAATTTGACGACCCTCTACGAAGGCCAACTGATTCTCAGCAATAGTAAAGGGCAGCACTTTCTTCAATCTGTTAGATAAAACCCTCGCAATAATTTTATAAGCACAGGGCGCAAGGCTAATAGGTCTATAATCATGAACAGACTTAGAGTCAACCCTTTTGGGTATTAAGCATATATAAGTTTCATTTAAGGAAACATTAATAACCCCCGTCTCATAAAAATCCGAAGCAACCAAAAGCAAATCGTTCTTCAAAACCTCCCAAAATAATTTAAAAAATTCAGCGGTAAAACCATCTGGCCCAGGTGATTTATTAGAGCCCAACTGACAAACCGCAGAAAACAACTCGTCCTCTGAACAAGGAGCCTCCAAGCCAACAACCTGTTCCTGAGTAATAGGGCACCAATCTAAGCCAACAGGCAAGAAGCGAAGGGAATCCAGCTTGGTAAATAACCCAGTGAAGTGAGCAAGGAATTCAGTCTCAATGTTAATCGACGATAAAAGACTACGACCGTCCCGAGATAATAATTCAGAGATCATGCCCTTCCTTTTTCTAGCAGCTACCACCTTATGAAAAAACCGAGTATTCTCATCTCCATCAGTCAACCATTGCAATTTACAACGTTGTTTCCAAGCCACGTGTTCACGGGCTATTTCACTTTCAATCTGCTCTCTTAGCAATCTTCGAGAATGAAGCTGAAATTCAGAAAGGGGTGAAATTTCCTCAAGCTGATCTAACCGTTCAAGAGAAGAACACAAAGAAGGAATATTAGACGCTGTCTGCCGCTGATCTTTATCCCAAAGTTGGATAACAGATTTAAGACTCTTCAATTTCATCATAAAACCATGACCCGGCCAACCAACCAAAGGGTTAGTCCTCCACCAATCCTCCACTAATGATTTAAATGATGGCTTGACAAGAAAGTTGTTTTCCAAACGAAAAGGGCAAGGGCCCCACAAAATGTCCCCAAACGACAACTCCAATGGAAAATGATCCGAAGTAGTACGATTCAATTTTTTAAGGTATGCAGCCCCAAGCTTTTGCAAACAGCCTTCAGTGATTAGAAATCTATCCAAACGAGAGAGATATTGAATGGGTCCAAAGCTCGACCAAGTAAAACAACCATTCTGCAAAGGGATATCAGACAAATTGTTTAAAAAATTCTATCATTGAAGGCCCGCATACTACGAGAGATCACCTGATCATGAGATTTTTCCCAAGTCCATCTTGTGACATTAAAGTCACCACCAATTATCCAATTATCGCCCCCCAAACTAGCCAAATCATCAAACTCCTGCCAAAAGGATTCACAAAAACCATTCTCTGATGGGCCATACACCGCAGAAAGCCAAAAGGAGAAGCCGTCACTCAACTGCACATGAACTGTTAATGAAAATATACCTGAGATAACTTCTAAAATGTTAAAATCAGGCACACTCCACATAATCAGAATTCCACCAGAAGTTTCCTCAGCATCCAAGGCAGCCCAACCAATAAAAGAGGAAGACCAAATAGATTTCACCAATGCATCATCTATAGATGGAAGTTTAGTTTCTTGCAGTAACACTATCCCCGGATTAAACTTTTGAAGAGTTTGTTTGACCAACGCCCTCTTTGTCCACGAGTTTAATCCTCGAATATTCCAACTAATGAACTTCATGAGTCCACTGCTCCACCCTCCAAACTCAACGGATTAGATTTTTTCTCATAATTAACAGATGATTTCAGCTTTAGAAGTTCACGCTGCAACTTAACTTTCTTCGGTTGCTGAGGCAGGGAGCAAAATGATTTTTTTGGCTTTGGAAGCGGTTGGGGATTCAACGGTAAAGCAACAATACCAAGGCCAAATTCCTGAAGGAACAATGCAATATCATGGAATGAAGGATTAACAGGAGGATTCTGAGGAACTGTGGATTGAGAAGTTGGAGGCGAGGGAGGTGCAGAATTTCCCAATGGAGTACGAAGCTCCACTGGTAGGGGAGGAAGAATGGCCAGCGGTTGTTGAAATCTCACGTCAGGTTCATCACCGAATACAGCCGGGTCCAAAGGTTGGGGATCAAAAGACGTTCTGGGTGAATGGGTAGAGGATGGGCTAGAAAGATACGTGTCTGTATCAATTGGGTCATCTAGAGACAATTTGGATGAAGAGGCTATTGTATGGGCTGGTATAATTTGTAAGTTGGAAGAGCAGTTCATGAAAGTAACGGTCGAAAAAGAAGGCTGTGAAACCGACGGAGAACGATTGGTTTGAATGGAGTCTGTATGATTAACTAGTGAAGGATTAGATGAGGACGAGAGCAACAGACTTTCAGCAACGCCGGGAAGAATCAGAACAGAGGAAGACGAATGCTGATTTGTGGGCAAAGGCACAACTGTCGGCGAAGGCGCGGCTTCAATTAAAGCAGAGGAAGTTGGGATCGGCTTGGAGATTTGAATTGGCAAAGTCTGTTTTACCCCTGCCAAATAAACCTCAGAAATTGAGGGAAAAATAACCGGATTACTGACCTGGAGAGTAGAGAAATTCAAATTGCTTTCGATAGTCGAAGAATGCTGAAAATCAGGAGCAAATCCCGTCGAAGTTGAATTCGCCGAAATCTCCGAATTCAAAAATCCAGGTCTCACATTAATTTCCGATGGCAATGATTCTGATTGCGCGAAACCGCTTGTAATCTCCCGAATTAAATTCCCCTGAAAATCCGCAGAAGCATCAATGCTATCGGAGAACGATTTTCCGGTCGAAAGGCCAAAGATTCGGACGCTGATCTCTTCTCCGGCGAGAGATGCAGGGAGAGAGATTGATGAAGGGAGGAAGCCCGATCTGTTCCGTTCTACTTTGATTTTAGCCACGCTCAAATCGATCCATCTTTCCGCATGATTCGAAACTGCCTTAAGACCACCACACAAATCGCCAAGAAATTGGAATATGGCAGGGGTCCACAGTGTACATGGCAAATCGATCAATTCAATCCAACCGCCATAAGAGAAAGTCTTCTTTTCCGATAGTATAGCAGGGGTGCTTAGAAAGGAAAATTTCAAATGAAAAGAACCAATCTTCTGCCACCCCGATGAAAGTCCGAGCTGATTAGAGAGAACTACATCATGTAAATCAATGATGGCTTTGTCCGGCTGAAACGGATTAATGGAGCAACGTCCTGAAAAAGCAGTTTTAATAGCGTCCCTAATCGAAAACCAATTATCATGTTGGTTTTGTCGGAAGACAATAAGAAGATCAGTTTGTTAAATAGGAAACCTTAAAGGCATAATAAACATAGATTTGGATATTTACTGAAGTATAATTTTGAGTTGTGGGTTTCAGAAGCTTGAGCCTGTGTAGCTTATGACATTATGTAGCTTATATCCAAGGTAGACCAATTGAAGTGATTAATGAGGACCGTCTTTCTTCATAACTTCATATTGTATAAACTTGAACAGAATGAGCAAAACCCAAGTGACAATTTGTATGACAGAGTAAACACGAGGTTATGGATTCGAATCCCCTACCCCTGTTAGATTAAAAAAAAAGACTAACCTCAACAAATAAAGGATTGAAAGTTCGAATTCAATACCAACAAATAAAAAAGGCTTTATTTTGGGTCTTTGGAGTTGTTCGGTCTGGCATTAAGGAATCTTTTGACTAGTTACGGAATGTAAATGACTAAAACTTGCTTTGAAGACCAATTTCAAGGCTATGATTCTGTCAAATTTTAAAGTCTAAATTGACATCTTTAACTTTTTAATAATTTTTTTCCTTGTTTCTATCAGTTTCATCTTTTTTTACTTTTGTTATTTGTGAAGGAAAAACCAAACTTTCTCTGTTTTTGTTGCCTGTTAGTAGTTAGAACTTTTATGTCAGTGGACTTGCTTTGCTTTGTTTTGATGTGCCCACTTGTATTGAATTAGAAAAATACCAATAAATGTAATTAGAAATCAAACTATTGACTTAACCCGCTATCATGGATTGGGCTCGTTTGATTTTTCCATATTCAACGATATCATTGTTGATATTGGAGAATTGATTTCTTTGTTAGGGATCACAAATATTTCTTTTTATTTTTTGATATTCGTCACTGTTCGGGCCAGCTTGCGCGCACCTCGATTATTGTCACATAACATATCGTCTGACCTTACAACATTTGGATGTCAAGAAAACTCGTAGAAAATTAATCCCTAGGTAAGCCTTGTAATAGGGTGGCGAAAACTTCTAGTATTTTTTGTTGGCAGGAGGATTCTCCCCTCTCATGTTAGCTCCTTGGTGAAGGTTGATTGTTTGTCTTTAATTGATTGATTAATGAAGTTCTTTGTCAAAAAAAAAAACCCCCCCCTTCATGAACTGAACTATGGGTGAAAGAGGACTTTGAAAATTTAAGTTGGGATAAAGTTCAATTTATATTGCCTTCTATTCGATAAATAATTTCTTATGATTTTTCTTGTCATCGAAATATTATAGGATAAAATAGTATATCCCGTGAGAATAGTCGAGATGCATATACTGGCTCAACACTCAAAGATGTAAAAAAAAAAAAAAAAAAAAAAAATCTAGACTTGAAAAAACTATGCTTAAGTTCACTTTTACATTAATTTGGTAAGATCTTGTTTGGTTTGCCGTTTGGAATCCGAGGATTTGGATTTGAAATTCGGGGGTTTGGAATCAGTTGTTTGGTAAATATAAGGATTCCGAGAAATTTGATTTCGGGAGTTTAGAATCATGGGGTTCGAAACAACATTCTTTTTATTTTGGGTTATCAATACAACAAACTAAACACCGTGATCAAGATTCCAAGAAATTTGATTATGGTACTGGATTCCAACCCGCAAACCGGCTAAATGTTTATGAAAAGACTTCTAAAGTGGGGCATTGGAAGATATGATAGTAATGAGAGAGCCATAAAGCTTGGTAGTTAGTCACCACCATAGCCATAGCCCAAATCTTAACGGCTCCATTAAGTAGGCTTGCTTTCCAATCTACAAAACCTTAGGCCTACCCTACCTTTTAGTGGGCTTCGACCAAACTAAAATCACCACTTTTGAAATATATTTTATTATTATTTATTATTTTAGATAAAATTACAAGTTGTTATGAACTTTCATGTTTTTATAATATATGGTCCCTTAATTTTAAATACTATTTTATGAGTTCCAAACTTTTAATGTTATGTCTATTTAGTCGGTTAACTTTAATAAGTTTTTGACCAATCCTTAAATCTTCAATTTTGTCTAATAATTTCATGATTTTTCCATTTTTGTGTTTAATAAAAAACTATTTTTTTTCCCATGCCTTGGAGACTTATTTGATATATATTGAGAGGTAAAAAATATATTAGATAGTTTTTAAGTTTAGGGATTTATTATGTAGGCAATTAGAAATTTAAGGACTTATTAGACACTTTTAATCAAGTAAAAAACTCCTTATATCATCTCCAATTGCCCCACAACATAATATTTGAACTTTGAAGGCTCTAAGTAACATTAAGCCAGTAAACTGGATGATTATTAGAAATGACATGCATTCATATTTAGATGATGCTGTTTTTTAAGTATATTATTCATGGGTTCTCAATTTTTGTAATTATACCTATTCTAGTTAGAGTTTTCTTGTTTCCCTATATATTTGTGTTAGTCTTTATGAATAAGATTCCTTGTCTAATTCTCTGCAAGACCAGATTTCATCATTTTTTAAACCAATGAATGGGGCATTTTTTACTATTAAGTTTCTTAAAATAAGAAATGCCCAATTTCATAATTTCAATGAAATTGTTTCTGTTTCGAATTTTTTTTCTTCTTAGAATAAGATATTGACTCACATGTAAATGTTTATTTGTAACATGGAAATGTGTTTGTATAGGGATGAATCACAATGGAAAATAATGTGGTTTAGAAAGTAAAATTTGGGTGTATTTTGTTCACATACTCTGTTTGTTTTTCAAAATTTCAAAATACAACACAATCATCAATTTATCTAAAGCACGAATGCCATCTTCAAATCCCAAAAATTTGTGTGCAGCTCCAGGTGACAATGCTTCAACCAAATCCCTTACGGGTGTTTGGATGAGTATTTGCACGAGGAGTTATTTTGAGTGACTAGAAATTAGGGTTGTAGTTGTAGCTTATTTGGATGTGGATTTTTGTAGAAGAATTACAAATAATAGCTTGTTGAGATGTGGATTTTTGTAGAGAAGTTGCAACCAATAACTCGTTCGGATGTGTATTTTGTAAAGGGGTTGCAAAAATGAGTGTTTAGAAATTAGTGGTTTTGTAATGAAAAATTGTTTTGAGTGATTAGAAATAAGTAATTATTTTGAGTGGTTGCAATCGAGTTAGGATTAGGGAATAAAAAAGTAAACGATTCAAGCGAGGTTCAGGTTAGAAGGTGATTACCGCTAGGGAAAGGATGTCCAACTATAGACTATATTCCAGTGGAAACGACTATGATCATGATATCAGATAGCTCTGTGTTGTCTCTTTCTTTTTATCGCTAGGCAGTGTTTTGAAAAGTCTAAGGCATAATGGCTCTTTGGAACCAGAAGCCCAAGGCGAAGGCTTTTTTACTTAAGGTGCACTATATAAAAATACATAAAATAAATTTATAATATATGTGCATACACAATAAAAATATTTTTCATAGACATAAATAAAGTTTTAACCAATAATATAACATATAAAACATACATGATATATAAACATAAAGGAAAAAAAATCCCACGAGGCATGTGCCTTTTGGCGCCCAGGACTTCACGTATGGTGCCAAAAGGCACATGCCTTATTACATACGCCTCACCTGGGACTAGCGAGACGCTAGCCATGCGCCTAGTTGCATGTTTGGGTGCGACTTTTAAAACATTGTCGCTAGCCACCCCACTCCATCGCTCATATCCTTCGCTTATTTCTCTAATCTTCCATCCAACTGCTGTTTGATTCTCCCCATTCAATTAGAACGAACGTGTTTCGGTACCAATTTTTTAGGCATCCAAATTCCAAAATCAAACATGAACAAATAGAAAAGTCTCAAACACATCCTTAACGGGCAGTTTCACTAGTAGAGGCTTAAGGTCTCCAACATATGTTTTTTTTTAAGGTCTTAAATTCGAAGCCCACAAGTGAGTTTAATTGTAAAACAAATCTCTTGTTGTCTCCTAGATCTAGGCATTGGAAAGGATGCAAATGCCTTCAAATAGGTAATAAAGAAAATCTTCAATTCTCGATTATAAAATAAAGTTTCTAACATACAATATATGGACAATAGCACTAATGTATCGATAGTTTTCGATTATAACGGCGATATATCATTAAGATGAAAAATATAAATGAACGACACACCCACGATGAATTCGAAAGTACTGAAAACCTCTCCTCCAAATCCTAAGACCTAACCAAAAACATGCCTAATCCCTCACTCTTACCTCATCTCTTTATCTTCCTCAAAAAAAAAAAAAAAAAAAAAACCTCATCTCTTTATTTATATGCATTCCCATTTTAGCCTCAACACATGCACCTCAGTTCACAAACCTTGAACTACCAAAATTTCTGGCCTCATCTAATTTGGACCCTAAAGTTGGGCTTGCTTATGAGTTCTTTTTAAGAATTTGAGGTCTTATTAAAAGATCAAAGTGAAAGGATGATCATCATCACATTAGTTTGGTGTAAAGGTTTTGATGGAGAAGTATCTGATTTTTTACTATCATATAGATTGAATTTGAGCCAAAGTTTTAGTTCTTTTAGTTTGTAAATTTGTTCCTTTGGTCCTCTTTCTTGATTTAGCTCACTTGGTTGTATGGTAACTTAAGTATCAAAGCCAATTAGTTTATGGTTAATTAATGTAGTAATTAGTTGGTTATGATATTAATCTATGCCATTGTTTAATACTATAATAGATTCATTAATAATAATGCCAACTCGACACAATAATTTAGCCGATCACATTGAAATGTAGAGTTTAGCAAACATGGCCCTAACAATTCTTATAAGAGAGATTTGATTGATTGGATTGGCATATAAATTACAATCAATTATAGAAAAAACATGTCTAATATTTTGGGTCATATAAGTATTTCTTAATGGAAAAAATTAAAAAAAAAGGGAAATTGATTAAATTGCAATAGCTTTATATATATTGAATTCAACAATAATTAGGAGTAGTTAGAGATTATAACTCATGAACTCTTGATCACGGTACACACTTCTCTTGGTTGAACTATTACTCTTGTTTGCTAGCTCTTTAACATTCAAATATCTTATGTCTATGAATTTTGAAGTCTTTGAACTTCAAATTTTGTGTATAGTAAGTCTTTGAATTTTCAATTTTGTGTATAGTAAATCTTTACAACTCTAATTTTTTTTAATACGTCTCTAAAATATTAAAAAAAAAATCAAATCAACCAATATTATAAAATGAAATTAAAATTTCAATTTTGTCTATAGTTTTAGAAAACAATGAATGAATATGGGAAGGACCTATTAGACTTTTCAATGAACTACTGCACATAAAATGGAAAAAGTATAAGATTCTGTGAGACACCTTGTAAAAGTGTAGGGGATATAAAATTAATTGAACAAAATAGACACAAATTTAAGAGATGTTTAGATGGTTGAGTTTGGAAGGAAGGAAAAAGATTTGAAAAAGATAAAAATTTGTTTGGTATGAGAAGTTAGGAATAGTTGTAGCAGAAAACTATCGTTTGATATGAGAGTATGAGAGGTTAAGAGTGGTTGTTTGTGGCAAAGAGAATCCTTTATTTGTATGAGGGTTTATGAGTGGTTTGACATAATTGGAAAGATGTGAGTGTTTATAGAGGGTTTTGTGGTCACTTTTTGTTTTTTTTTGGATATTTGTTATTGTCTTGATCACTTTAAGCGTACCTCAACTAATGTCATGGAATATACTGTCTGACCCTACAATATTTGGATGTCAAGAAAACTTGTAGAAAATTAATTTTTAAGCAGGTGACCACCATAAATTGAACGCATCACCTTAAATATCTCAAGACTCTTTTTGACTACTAAGTTATTCCATGATGGTTAACCCGTATTTTTGAATTTACATTTATCTCTTCTGTCATGGAGTTATATTTTCAGGTATACGCCTTAGGAAGCTGGGAATCAATCAAAATATGAAACCCTACTGAAATGACTTGTCCCAAGCCTTTTTTCTCTACAATCAATTTGTGGATAAAATCAGTTAAAATCAACCACCGGCAAAGTGTTAAGAAAGTAACTGGGACATCTTAACATTCCACATCTACATGCCTAATCATATCCATTTTGTTTGATTGGTTGACATGTGCCACACCACCGATACTTGTCGCCGTGCCATTGGCTCCGACCCACTTCCCTATGTCTCCAAGAGATTTGTTGGAGGCCATTTCTCAAAAAAACTTGCTGACATGTCCACCCATGACAGGTGTCACAGTCCCATTTGCTTGAAAGAGATGAATCCTACCACTTGTTCCCCTAAGGGCCCCCCACCAGTTGCCTCTCCCACCCAACACTAAAGACCTTCTAAGCTCTCTTTCTTCCTTTTACCTGTTGTCTACATCTAAAGAAGTATCAACAACAAACAGGTACATGTAAACAGGTAATGGCATTGTTAGGTTATTGGCACCCCCTTGTGTGTTAACTGCCACCTAAATATGTTTTCTTATCCGCGTTTGGGACAAAGAAAATGTGAATGCGATATGTGAATATGGGAGAACCATTAGGTATTATTATCTATATTTGAGATGTAGAGAATGATTATAGAAAAATCATTACCTATATTTGGAGTGTAAAAAATGATTATAAGATAAGAGAATTAACATTGATTATGGAAGATTGATTATGGAAGAATGATTGTCTTTGCTCCAAATGCTCTCAACCCATCCATTAGTGGACATTTCTGAAGTCAAAAGGCAGTCATTTGAAGTGGAGTTAGACCTATTTAGATGACCATTTTAACACAAGGTGATGTGTTGATGTCATAATTCTAGTAGATAAGACCCACTTGGAAGTTGGAACTGACATGTTCATCATGTTCCAATTTCAAACCATACAAAATATCTGAATTCTGTAGAGCATTTGTTTCTTGCCAAAACCCAGATGGATAATATGATATGATAAATGGAGAGAACAGTAATTTGATGAATCACTTGCAAATAACTTTTATCTTTTTCTCTCTAATGTTAGTAGAGTAGCTCATTTTCAAAAGGGGAAACTTCATCAACCTCATTTACTTACAATTTCTAAAGGAAATCAGTGTTTCATGGAGAAGGAAAATATAACAAACTTCATTTACTGAGGTCAATTTGCAATAATTTACAAAAAAGAATCCCCTAAAATAGGAATTTAGAGCTTCAAAATTCAGATTCCTTCTTTCTTTCTTATCCCATTCTATATCCTTTCTCTCTAGAGATAGCCAAGCTGCTCTATTTCCCAGTTCAACTTTGAAGCAACTCTTTCATGACAAGGGGCATAGTCCTACAATAATCAACAGATACTATTAGACATGACAGAAACAAAGAGCCTTCTTTTTTTTCTTTGTACAAGAAAACAAACACATTTTTCTTGAAAAATTCATTGAGTCCAAGAAACAGAGAAGATAGCAGAATTACAAACTCCTTCGGGACATTAAACCATGTTTGGGGCAACAATGACTAATCATTAACTGTGTTTGAGGTGCAGGTTATTATAACAAGAGTTATGATCAACAATTGTTGGAGAGCAAGTTATTATAACAAAGAAGAAAAATGGTTAGTATCAAACGGGGCATGGATTTATGTGAAGCGACAATGAAGTTGTGTGAAATGATGGCTTCAGTTTGAGCCAACTCACTGGTTATTATAATCAGTGGGCCAAACATAGGTTGGGTTATAATAACCCAGCCTCTCATTTGTATAAATGGTCCCCCAAACACAGCCTAAAGCGATATAAATGTTTAGGCAAAAGAGTAGTTGGAAGGTGGAGAAATACCTCCAATTTCATCATCAACTCCTTAGCCGTTGGAGCGGATAAGATTATTTCTCGTGCACTCGGACTGATGAATCCCTCTTCCACAGCTTTGTCGATAAAGGACAGCAAAGAATTGTAGTATCCATCAACATTGAGCAAACCCACCTGCAAATTTTGACATTTATTGCCCTGAGTTAGTTCCTCAGCCAGAAAAGTACCATTCATTCTAAAATGATTTGGATAAAGAGTTGCAGAAGAGGAGTTTACAGGTTTATCATGAATTCCAAGCTGAGCCCAAGTAATTACTTCAAGCAACTCCTCTAAAGTTCCATAACCACCTGCAGGAAATATTTAAATATTAGAGACACCTCGCAAACCCCGATAACCGCTCCCAAACCCCAATAACCAGAATTTATGTGGGAAGTTTTCACAAAAAACAAACTATTCAATAAGACTGTTACAACAATTCTATGCATAGTTGTGTTATTGATCGATACTTTATGACGTTTGCTCCCGAACCCCGATAACCGTTCCCAGACATTATAACTGTGCAGAGTAAAAATATTTTGCAGCTGAAAGTAAAAAGGAAATGAAGAATGAAGAATAATTGCCCCTTTGGAGGCAAGGAAACATTTTGGAAAAATGAGTGAACTTTTTGTTATGCTAAATGTAAGATCAAGGTTATGGCTGAGACAACATTGTGGGAAAGCAAGCACAGGGATTGGAGGATTTCAGCAACTCTATTTTTCAGTGTAAAAAATGTTGATGGGTCATTAGTCAAGAGTTGGGGTTTGAAAGGCTACACCATAATCATTGTGTCTTGGGGTTTGTGAGGAGTTGTTGATGAGTAATTATGACAAGCAAAGCAAGCCAAAGACCTTAAAGCCAAGTAGAAGCCATTAAAGTAAAGGATAAGTTCAGTTAGACTTAGAAAAAAAAAAGGAAAATACAGATTCCTTGCTTCAATTCTTGAAAGGGACTAAACCAGAGCTTTCACTAGACAAAATAAACATAAAAAGTGCTGGCACCGAAAGCAAAATAAGTCATTTTCCCCTCTTTTTTCTTCTTTTCTTTTCTTTACTCTCTTTCCACAAGGATATCCTTTTGGAAGAAAATGCGGGAGATTCAAACTCACGATCTTTTTATTCATAGACATACACTTATGCTACTGAACTATTGCTGTTGTTCGCCAAAGGCGAAGAGTACCACCACTCATTATTCAGTTTATGGTTTCATTTCATCCACTTTGGCATAAGTTCAACCAGAGAACAAATTAGAGAAGGGTTTTGGTCATTATTGGACATAAAGACTAAAGAGATTTGGTCAAGTCTTAAATGCTCTTATAAGCAGCAAGAACAGAAAGATCAGAGGAGCATTATGTTTTAGAAACATGCTCAAATATTGAAGTGCAAGAGGAAGTGGTGTGAGGCTTGTACTAACCAGGCAAGGCAATAAATGCATCAGAATGCTTAGCCATTTCAGCCTTCCTTTGGTGCATATCTGCCACTGCCTTCACTTCCCCTACTGTTTCACCAGTTAACTGCACAGGAAGAAAAAAAAATAAGGCACAAAAAAAAAAACTTGATTTTTTTTTTTTTGGAGTAAAGTAATGATGAGTGTTGCAGGAATAATTTCTTGGTCAGATATTCCCTAGCCACAATATTTCAAGCTCACAAGGAGATAAAACAAAACAAAATGTTCACTAGTAGGAAAAGTCCAAGGAATAAAAAACAATGAAACAAACACTCAATAGCTCAAAATAGTAAATAGAAGATCCCCAAATATTTATGTCTCCAACTATAGCCAGCCATTTGATTTGTGCCTAACAAGTGAGGTGGTGCATAGATTAGGCTAAAAACCCCACAAAAGAGACAACAACCCTTGAGCACCCTTGGAAAATAGCAAGAGAAAACACATCAATGGAGAAGTTAATTTACTGCTAGTCCTTAACATTCAAATGTTGTACAATCAGACACTTATGCCACGACGCATAAGCATAGTAGAGGTGCACGTAAGCTGACCCGAAGAAGACAATTGGTGAAAGTTACCAAAACAGAAACTCAGAGAAAAAGAAAAGTGAGCATAGTAAAGGCTATATTCAAAATTCATATTTGGTCTAATTTGAAAAGGTTAAGCATGTTTTCTAGCAGTAGCAGACATACCTCTCGAGGCATGAGCGTCTTGGGAATGACTCTGTAGAGAAAGAAAGAAAAAAAAACAACAACAAGAAGACAAAAATTAGTTATGTATTTACAAAGAAAAACCAAGGCCTAAAAACAGTACCAAACTCAATAATTTTCCCCATTCCTTAATCACTCATTCTTGTCTAAAACTTTTCAAATGTGTTCTCTTAAGCTTACCCAATGACATGGCCTCCACCATTATGAACAGCTTGTGAAACCAAACCCATTAGCCCTATACTTCCTCCTCCATACACCAAGTTTATGCTCCTAGAAACCTTCAACAAAAGGATAGGATAATTCCAAAAGGCAAAGGATGGGAAAAAGGTTAGTTTATAGCCAAAAAGAAATGAAAAAAAAAATATGCTAAGTTCAAGGTATTTTGATAGACAGATTATGACACAATACAGAGGAATCAGAATAGACCAATATGGCAAGAATACAAACAACCATTTTAGGACAATGAGCAAAAATAAATAGACAAACAAAAAGAAAGCAAAGAAAACCCCAGAAAAAGGCTTAAACACTAACTTTAAAGAAACCCCATCTTGAAAAAAGCAATGAAAAACAAAGATTGGTTGAAATTTCTTAAACCCCAAGAAGAAGAGAAGAGAAAGGAAAAGAAAGAAACAATACCAATTCCTTGCCAAGCTCAATGGCAGCATCTTGGTAGCTACTTTTCCTCCCTTGACTACTCCCACAAAACACACAAATCCTTCTAAACTTGGATTGCCTAATTCCATTCTCAACCTCCTCCATCTCTAAAAGGGTATCTCTAGAAATCACAAAAAAAAAAAAAACTCTCTTTATTTCACCTCTCAAAGTGATTGTTTCCTAATTCCCACTACCCCTTATTTGTTTGTTGGTCACAAAATCAAAAAAGGGGGAATTTTCAGAAGAAAAAAAAAAAAAAAAATCCAATTTGTTGTTGTTCTTCTCTGTCTCTATTATGCTCCCTCAACCTACACCAAGTGTCACAGAACAATACAAAATATGGAAGGCCACTCCCCAATTTCTCTTTCCTTCCCCCATTTCTCAGTGCGTTTATATAAACTTCCTCGCACGTGACTGCTCGTACCTTGGCACGTGAGTGCGCCCACCTTCACACAGTCCTTGGCACGCGTGGACCACCATTTTTTCTTTAATTTACACCACTACCACTATAAAGATGATGTTTTTTTAGTTTTTATCATTTTTTTGAAAAAACCCATCTTTTATTTTACCCAAATTTTGAGCCCCAATTGTTCCTTTGTGATCATAATAATCCTCCTCTGTTTTGACAGTGCAGTACATGTATGGGAATGTGCCATATTTTGACCCATTTTAGTGAAAGATAATTTTTGGGGTTATCTTCTCTTCTCTCAAATGTGTCCTATTTGACCCATCAAAGTTGTTTTGATAAGGTTTCGGATGAGAAGTTAGTTTGAGAAGTTAGAAAATTAAGATTTTTGTAATAATTTGTTTGGACTGAGATTTTTATAGAAGCGTTGAAGTACAATACTTGTTTGGATGTAATTTCTTTTTTTAAAAAAAATAGAGAAAATAGTTTATTTGGACGTGAATTTGAAATGAGAAGTTATTTTAAGTAGTTAAAATGAATGATTAGAAATAAAAGATTAAAAGAGTTATTTAGAATAGTTATAATTGAATGATTAAAATGAGTGGTTAGAAACGGAGAATCATTTTGAATAATTAGAAACGCGTGGTTAGAATTGAAGAGTTATTTTGAATAATAATAATAATATCTCATTTGAATATAGTTTTTTTTAGAAGTAGTTAATAAATGTTTAACCTAAATTCTCCCTTGACAAACAACCCATTATAATTAAGAGAGTGTTTTGGACAAAAAAAAAAGAAGAGAATAATTATAGAGAGATAAAAATTAAGGGGATAATATAGAGGAGAATTATTATCAATATTTGTTGGGAAGAAAATAATCATGAAGATAAGTATCACTTGTGTTTAGAGTAAATAGAATATTTATATAAAAAATAAAATAATGAATATGATGTGAATGAAAGTAGTTATGGGAAAAAGAAAAGGTTGTTAGAATAAAAAAGTTGTTAAGAGGAAATAAAATTATAGAAAATGATTTTTAGTATTTCAAACATAAAAAATCATTCATTCTATTTGATTTTTTTGACCCGAACACCCTTAAATGGATGAAAAAGGCAACCAACCTTTTGACCTACACATTCAATTATATGATATATCGTCTATTTTAGATATAAATTTTCATAATTTTATTTTGATTTTATAGAAGATGACTCATATCGATGAAATTGTTGTCCTCTCTTACACATCCGTGGTCTATCTGTTTGTATTCACACCACAAATTTAAGAAATTTTTGAACTGTGAGACAACAAAATAAAAAGGTGATGTTAGTTTGTTTGGTTTGCATTAGAGTATCATTACATCATAGGATGATGTTGGTGAGAATAACCAAAATAGAGTTTTTGCACTCACAGTCCCATTTATGAACAGACCATAAAATATAATACTTTGGTATAAAAAAAATGTGAACTCTAGTTTTTTTTTTTTTTTTTTTTTTATTTTGAAAAACAAATTTTGTGGTTGACTGACTCATTGACAGATGAAATAATCAGCCTTTTAGTAGAATAATGCATTCTTGATAATTATTTAAGCCCCGTTTGATAACCATTTAGTTTTTTATTTTTGATTTTTGACATTTAAGCCTATTATCACTCAAATTTTTTAATGTGTTCCTACCGTATATTTATCGTTCCTTAAGAAAGTAAGAGAATATTAACCAACTTTTAAAAACAAAAATAAACTTTTGGAAACTACATTTTTTTTGTTTTTAAAAGTTGGTTGGTGCTCTCCTACTTTTTTAAGGAAAGATGGATATATTGTAGGTAGGGTTGAACACATTGAAGAAAATTTGAGAGATAATAGACTTAAATTTCAAAAACCGAAAACAAAAAATCAAATAGTTATCAAACGGATCTTAGTGTGTCATCTTTTATGACTCCCTATCCAAGAAAATAAACTAGGTTTCAATTTATTACCTTAATTATTTAGATAGAGTTTAATAACAATTTGATTTGCTAAACTGTAATAACAATTTATTAAAAAAATATATAGTATTTCAGTTACATTATGTATCAAATAGTAACTATTTGATTAAAGGTTGGAGTCCCAACTATCAAAATCTTATATTAGTTGTAACTTGTGAGCATGCTTGGTCCGTCCCTAGACTATAACATCATGATGTATCGTAGAATCAAAAGCGAAATTAAAGGTGACTTGAGAAATTAATCCCTTCACTGCCACTTCAAATTTGAAATCTCAAAGAAAACACATATTTAAAAAATGTTCGACCACCGTGTCACCCTTAAGAGACACTTATCTTTTTTCTGTTTTGAGGTTAACAACAACGAGTATGATTTAATTCATAATATCTTTGTCATAAAATACATTTATGTCTGTTAAAGGATTGATTTTCGTTGGTAATATAAAACTCACAACATGCTTCGCATCAATATGTTATAATTTATTTTAATTTCTTTTTTTGAACTGAATATGTTATAATGTCTCATTAAACATTACACCAAATACATATATATTTATATACATCATTATAACAAAACATATGCAATAATTATGTGCAGAGAAAAAAAAAAGACATTCTCTGAAGATGAACAAAACCAAGCTAATCAACAATGTTCTGTAACAAATCAGCCTAAAGGCATTCATGAAATCAAAAGAAAAGGATAAAGTTTGCAAAAAGGTCTACAACTTTTTGCTAGTGTGAATATAAATAAACATGTTTTTTATAATAATAATAAAAAAAAAAAAAAAACCAAAATGATATAGTATAAGGTTTTTGTTTGTTTGTTTGTGCAAAGATTTGTTTTTTTTTTTTTTTTTTTTTATGTTCGTGACTGTCCGGGCCAGCTTGCGTGCACAAGCGCCCCTCGATTAATGTCACGGGGCATACCGTCTTACCCTACAACATTTGGATTCCGAGAAAACCCGTAGGTATTAATTTGAAATTAATTTCTTAGTAGGTGACCATCATCGAATTTGAACCTATCACCTTATGCACCCCAGAGCCCTCTATGATTAATTGGGCTACCTATGATGGTTGTTTGTGCAAAGATACAAACTTTTTGAAGAAGGGAAGTAATGGGTAGACATTAAGATATGGGGTGGCATCTTTTGTTGAACTAAACAACTAACATTGAAACATAATATAGTATTGAGGTTAAGTTAAAAGGGGTTTAATTAATGAATGAAGGAAGGAATTTATGTAATATATTATAAAGTAGGTTAATAAAAAGGGTTTAATTAATGAGTGAAGGAACATGTTGGGGTTATGGCTTATGAAAGTGTGCTCTAAGTTGTTGTATTCAAAGGAAACATTTTATTTAAATTTTATACATTTCTTTCCCCCCTTCCCCATATACTCCATTTTCACCTTCTCCAACCATTTTGTCCCCACTCCCCATCCCATGCCTCATTCTTCACTTATTATTATTATTATTATTATTATTATTATTATTATTATTATTATTATTATTATTATTATTATTATTATTATT
>JBBMEF010000025.1:14021873-14032665 GCA_037832685.1 Sicyos baderoa
CTCTGGTTCTTGGAAATTTATCATTATTTATTTATAATAGTTTACTTTTGATATGATCTAGATCCTGGATCATATCAGATTATGGGGAGAATGATTATTTGTGTTTGGGGTGAAAATGGATGATTAAGAAGAAAATAAAACAATGAGTACGATGAGAATAAAAAATAGTAATACGATGTATAAAAAATTGTTGTGGGGAGAATGAAAAATAAGTAGGAGAATGAAAAAAGTAATTTTTGAAAAACGCGATTATGGGGGGAATGATTCCCGGTGGCCCAAATACAGGGAATCATTCCCCTTCTCATTCTCCCCCTTATTCTTGGTGGCACAAACATACCCAGACGAATCTGTCTGGACACCAACAATCATTTCACACTAATCATTGAATAAAAAGTTGTTTCGATTAAACACAAAGCACCAAAAGGAAATGTCCATTTATCTGCCCAGATTCTCAATCAAATTTTCTGGACTGCTGACTATTATATTTTGAATAAGGGTAATCACGCTCGTTCTTAGGCCAGGCAGCGGAGACAGAAGGAGTAATGTCACAGGTGAATCTCGAACCTGGAACCTTGAAGGGAATATACCTTTAAAGCCCAAGTCTTCAACCACTGTGCCACTCCTTCGAGACACTGCTGACTATTATAAATTTGAACTCACAATAAAAGAGAGAACTAGAAGAATAGAGTTACCAGATATAATCCTTCCATAGGAGCATGAACTGCACCTTTAAGTAATGCAACCAGCAACCAAAAAGCGTCCTCTTCACTCATATAGAGAAGCAATAAACCAGCTAAAAATCCCATCCCCTACATGCTCAAAAACATTACACATCATTCACAACACAAAATAATTGTTAACATAGAACTATAGATTAAAGATAGAAGAACCAGAACCTGAACATATCCAACATTCCGATCAAAAACTGAATATGCTTTCAAAACATTGTAAAGAGATCTTTGACCAGGTCCATGTCTCTGTTGGAAGAAGACATGTGAAGGGAAGGTACGAGAGATATCTCGAATGATATCCAATTCAGAGGCTGACGTCTCATATATTACTAATTGCTGCAAAAAAAAGTGGCATCAAGTAATATTTTCATGTGTCGAAAGAAAAACGTATGAGGGAAGATATGAGAAATATCTAAAATCACATAGAACTCCCTGGCAAATTGCTATTTCGGAAAAAATGCCACTCAATACCATAATCCTTAGAACTATATATTTATGAGAACAAAAGAAGACCATAAAAAATAATCATGTACTGGCTTTGTATAAGGTACTTTGCTGATGATGATGACTAACACAAATCAAAGGTTTGCATTCTCATAAAAGAGGCACAGATCAAGTATATATAGGACATACATAGCATCTATAGTCAGTCAGTCACACTACTCATGTCATATGACATCTCACAGATGAAACATAAAGTGGTCAAGTCCATATTTTGGTTTCAATTTCATCCGTATATTTGCATTTTCTTAAAAAAAATTGAGATGTAAATCAAAACTGACAAAAAAACACATTCATCTATAAGAGTGAAAAATTACAGCTCTAGGTCATACAACACCATAAGCCAAAGCTACTTTCTGAAAATAAAATGAAAAAGCCAAAGCAACCATGGAAGCCACAAAAAAGAAATACAAGAAAGGACTTTAATCATTAAGAATTTTTTAAAAGACAAAAGGACGCCTTAGAAGCAATTAGAAATATAAGTCCAAAATTAGGCGTTGAAGTGAGCACACTCCAAACCTTTCATTCAAGGTCACTCTATCTCAGAAAAGACCATATTTCTTATATCCATTGGTTTTATCATAGGGTCACATATCGTTAAACAATTGAATAAAAATATATCATTTTAGTTTAACCAATCAATAAACTTCCATTGGTTGGATATCTAAAACGTTTAAAAGAGCCACTTGTACTTTTAAAATTCAACACTTAAGTTTACAACAACAGTATTTGCAAAAACTCATTTTAGACCAAAACATCAAACAAATTCCAAAAAGCTCAATACCTCATAAACTCCAGGATTCATCAACAGTAAGTCTCGACTTCCAGAAATCAACTGCCAAACAAGACCTCTTAAACAATCAGGAATACCTTTCCTTATACGCCTTTTAACAACATGAGGTTTTCTTCTAACATAATGCTTCCAGTCACTCCCTCCAACTCCAATCATCTTCCTCCATTTTCTAACTCTCCTTTCCTCCCTGAAATTGTAGGATATCCACAATGTATAATTAATCAACTCAATCCTTGATAAAGAAAAGCAGAATGTCGAAGAAATTATTGAGCTATCAATGAACGCATACCTCCCATTAACATTGGTGGACCTGTTCTTGGTTATAACATCTGGAGAACTATTATGTTTCTGCTTTAAGAATCCAAATCTGTCTAATTCCTTGGGCGAAGGAAGTGGGCCTGGTTCAAAGTTATCTACCATTTTCCTTTCCATTCCACCATTACATATGCGCTCTCACATCCAAAAAGGCAGATATTGTTGCTCTGTCTTCCTTTTCATGATAGACTTTTTACTGACTACAAAAATAGGCAAACAAGAATCAACAACCAAATATAGTAGGTAAAAGGCAAGCCACATTTAAGAGCAGGAATACATATAAAAATGCAGTAAAATAACTTCACGAGAACTTCATAGAGTACAAAAATAGTTTAGTAAATACAGAATTCGAAATCAGCACAAACATCAGGTCACTAATGGTTGCAGTTTCTTAAAGAGTTTGTCTAGAAAGTATAAAATCTGAAAACGAGCCAAACAGAATGTGAAAACTACGATTCATAAAAAATAAAAAATAAAAATATAGAAACGACAAACCAATATTTAGCTGTTATGATAATAATTATAATCACAGGATATCAGATCATAAGATTTTCATCCATTGCCAAAATACCCACACCACAACAATAACTGTGTTTCAATACTACAAGATTAAGAAGACCAACAAGTTCTAAGAAGCTTAAATTTCAAAAGATGGAAAATGGGAAAGGAGAATACTTTGCCGTTTACAATGACGCAAAAGTCGAAAATATTATTCCACTTTAGGAAACCCAAGACAAGACTAGTATTATGACAAAAGAATTAGACAAAATCATCATCTCAAGCTACAATATTATTCCACTTTAGGAAACCCAAGACAAGACAGAAATCAAATCTAAACAAGGCAGATTGACCAGTAACAACTGAGGGATGATCCTCAGACTAAAAAAAAAAAATTCATTATGAAACAAATAAGAAAATTTCATTAAATAATTTTTATGGAGAAATAGTTGATTCTGTTTTTAATCTTTAATTCTTATATTCTACTGATTCCTTGAAGAAGAAAAAACTCTAGAGAAAGAGAAACAAATACAAAGACGGTAGTTTTCCTTTTCCTAATCCTATGCTCATCTAATGATAAGAACCAAATCTATATATATATTTTTTTTTTGAAACCGGGAAATTGGAGCTTTGCTCCACTATACCCGGAGTAACCATGCCCGTCCCTAGGCCAGGCACCGGGAGACATCGAAAGAATGGAGACACGGGAGGTGTCTCCAAATTAATGTTATAGGTGAATCTCGAAAGTGGGACCTTTAGGGGAGCACACCTTCAAAACCCAAGTCTTCAACCACTGTGCCACTCCTTGGAGACTAAGAACCAAATCTATATTATAATATATAAAGATAATAAAGATACTTTTTTTTTTGAAACAAAGGTAACCACGTCCGTCCCTAGGCCATGTACCGGAGACATCGAAGAAGTAATGTCACAGGTGAGTCTCGAACCTGGGACCTTGAAGGGAGCATACCTTCAAAGCCCAAGTCTTCAACCACTGCGCCACCCCGTGGGGACTAATAAAGATACTAAATAACTCAAGTGTTAAAGATACTTGAGCCCTTCTTATCTTGAGATCACTCTAAAGCCCTAGATACTCACTATTTAAATACTTCTCAATATATTCTTACCTCCCTGCCCACTCATTTTTATAGTCTAATATTCTTATCCTACTCCTAATAGGATTATATACAAATTTCAAAATATACTATTCTCTCTCTAAAACTCTCTTTCTCTAAATTCACTCAACTTAAAACCCTCGATTCTCCATCTTCAACTCCCGCTCCGACGCTGTTTCTCATCGGCGTCGGAGGAGGCACACCAGAATAAAGTCACCTATCTCAAAAGAGACGACGTCCACCACGAAAAACCTCTAAGAAAGCACTCTCATTGTCCCCACGAGCTCAATGGTGAAAAGATCTATACGTATCGGCTTCTTCCTCATCATCTTACTGCTTGGTCTTCATCGGCGAGCACAGAACGACGCCTCATCTTCAAGATCGATCAGATTTTTGCTAGGTTTAGCAAGGATCTCCCCCCTCTTGGATTTTCGTCGACCATACTATAGTAATGCTCTCTTTCCCTCTAAAGTTTGGGGTGCCCAGCGTAACGACTTCTTTTACCTTCCCCTTCGCTTGCAGGGCATTCTTCGGTGTGCATTTACGAGCTGGCAAAGTCATCACCGATGAAACACTGATGGCGCCCTCTTCTTTTATGCCCTAAGTTTTATTGGGCCAGCTCAAGCAAAATTGAACTGATTCTCCTTAGACCGGTTTGGTTCATTACGCCCGGTCCACTCCATTTACTTTAGGGCATTGCACATAATGGCTAGTTTTCTGGTATGCTTCATAGTTGGTTAGTCCTTGGTATAGGTGTTGGCCTAATGTCAAGCGTCGTTCGCGATCGATGAAAGCCACGTTGCTAACTACTATGTAGAGTTTCTTCCTGATGATTGGCGAAACTTTTTTAGATCGATGGCTTGTTTCTTCGATAGTCTCTCCTCATCAACGATTCTGGCCGATTGGTGATCACATGTTAGTGTGTACGGGAGATCCATGTGAGTGCGCTGTCAAGAAACTCCTTTTCCCGACGAGCTGCTCTTTCTACATCCTCCTCTCGTCAAGATTTGAGCATACAATGCTCCATCTATTGCTTTTGGTACTTGGCCTACTCTACACTGATCTTATTGATTAAGAGCTGCAGGTCTTCTTTGCTCCATCCACCTTTTGGCACCGAATTGGGTTGGCTACTTTCTCCATCCTTTCTTTGGCCAGATCTAATTGAGTATCTCGATATACAAGTTCATCCATTGGATATGTAGCTGATTCATGAGAAAATCCTTCAAGCCAACCACTCTTTGGATCAAAAGTTGGACGTTCAACTTCTAAAGGGCAACAAAATTGTTTTTTTACCGTGTTATCTCTTTGTAAAGTGGGCTCAGAACCTGGCTTCCTCTTCTCCCTTGTAACATTTTCATTATAACAATGAAAAGGTTTTCATTTCCTTTATAAAAAAAACTCCTAATAGGATTGAGTATTCTTTATCCGTACTTCCAATAGGATATGAGTATTCCTTATCCTATTCCTTAATGGGCTTTATCATCTAAATAACCATAAAGAGTTCTACTAGTGAATAACAAGAGTGGAAGATGATTTAGTATAAAATAAACAGGACCAGAGAAGTTTAACACTGAGCCAAATTCAATGATTACTATTAATCAGAAACAAGATGCAGAACCCTTACATTGTCTTCCTTGCAATCTGTTAATATTAAGTTAAGTTTTTCTTTTTTCTAGCATTACATACAAACAGGATTTGATTTTAGTCTGCAAATTAGTTACACACTTTAAAAGCTTTGCTGAAACAGCCAGAGTTATCGAACCAACACTTTCGATAAAAATATCACTCTTTTTGTAAAAGTGACATAAAATTCCAATCTCTTGCATGACATTGCACCAACCAATAGCTTAATTTACCTACACTCCACAGATAGACGGAAAGAGAAACACGAAAGCTGAAATAGCAACCAAAGTAATAGAGGATTTGAAATTTGCAACAGAAATCAAACAGCAATAACAAAATACAGAGAGGTTTAGAAAATAAAAAATCTGTTTAGCTGCAAGAAATAGAGAAAATGCAAGATCAAGAATACAAAATGATGATAATCTATCGAGTTGGCGATCATCTTCTAGTGATAATCAACTAAGTTTCCACAAATTGATATAAAATCGAAAAAATGATCTAGGTTTGGCCTGATCCAAAGAGATTACAATTCAATCCACCGAATTCCACGAATCGAAAAGTTTTATGAACAGCAACGAAAAAGGATCAAATCAAGGGGGGAAATACAGATGCGAATCGAAACAAAATCAATGAACTCATAATGGAAGAGAAACATACAGGAAATCAAAGGATAGAGAGGATTCCATTACGAAATGAGAATTAGAGAGATTTCGGAACGCGAAGCGAGAGATCCTGTAAGAACACAAATCCCGCGCCTGAAGAAGAAACCTGGAATGGAAAATCTTAAACAATACCTTTTTTTTTTTTTTTTAATAATAATATAAATATAAATATCTTTCGAAAACTTCCCTTTTATCCTACCTTTTGAATGAAGTTTCATTTTTGTCCCTAAGTTTCAAAATCCAACAATATAATTATTGACATTTGAATAGTACTCCATTTTGATCTTGACATAACTAAATCGTCAATGATATAATGAAATGTTGACTAGAATGATAACTAGGCTAATTTTAAACTCACTACATTGATGGTGTGATTATATTATAATTTATTTTTAATAAATAATAAATAATAAAAATAGAAAATTAAAAACTCATATAAATGAATTAGGAGTTTTTGGCGGTGTAAAAGATATTTATTTTGGTAACATATTAGAATTTATGTGAATCAAAAAAGAAAAAAAAATTGAATCTCTTGGTCCTAGTCTTGGTCTTGGTTTGGGAAAGAAGAAAAAGAGTTTTGATGAATTGGAAAATGTATTGTTTCAAAATAATTTTTTTAATTTTGAAAAGTCTCTAGACTTTTTTTATTTAATAATAATTTTTTACTAATATTTCTTATTTATATGAGTTTTAAATTTTCTTTTTTATTATGTATTTTTTATTAAGAATAAATTATAATATTACCATATTATCAATGTATTGAGTTTAAAATTAGTCTAGTAATCATCATAATCAACATTTCATTATGTTATTAACGGTTTCGTTATCTCAAAGACCAAAATGAAATATTATTCAAATGTCAGGGACTAAAGTGTTGGATTTTGAAACATAAGAATCAAAATGAAACTTCATCCAAAAGGTAGGGACTAAAAAGGAAGTTTTCCCAATATCTTTTCATACGTCTTAAATACTATTTTGGTCCCGTACTTTCACCGTTGTTCTATTTTAATCCTCCGTCTTTCAAAAATTCAATTTTAGTTCTTGAACTTTAAGATTTATTTTGTTTTGGTTCTAAAACTTTTAACAGCCTACTTTTGATCCTTATACTTTCAAAAAAAAAAACTTAAAGTAGTCTTTACTATAAATTTGAAGTTAATATTAATCATTATTGATTCAATAATGTTAATAATTTCAATACAATCAAGTTTCGTATTGTATGCTTCCACAATTCCCAACTTGTAAACCTAATTGAATCAAAGTTATTGTTTACTCAAATACATATCGAATGATGTTCTTACATATAAAAGTTTATGACTCATTCAGTATTCATATCAATTAAACATGCGATTATCTTAGTGAAATATTGTTCTTGGTTTATAACAAAATTATATAGAGAGATCAATATTTCTTGGTTCAATCTTATGCAAACTCTTTATATAAGATAGTCTCACTTACATGTCTGCACATGAATTACTCGAATCAAGTCCTTTGTAATAATTACAAAATGGGTCTTATTAGTAGTGTCATCGTGATTAGGCACCAATCGTTATCTCGTTATCCATATAAATTTATTACTTGGATATCGCTTTCCTTTCGAGTTTATTCAAATTTGTAAGTTCTATTTTTCCTATATTAAATACAAGAGTATTTGCCGGAAACATCTAAGCATTATATGATTTGATGAATCAAAAATTAATTAAAATTAGAGCAAGTAATTAAAACATCATCTTCAAGCTTGGAAACATCCTAGGAAGGAAACAACATTGCCGCCAAATTTATTCCCTTTAAAAGACAATGTCAATTTCGAAGAAATCAAGGCCATTTGGAAGTTCTTAGCAATAATGGATTCCGGCCTTCACTAAAGAATATTTCTCTAAATTAATTCCCTATTTATTTATTTATGAGAATTTTGCAAAAATAGACCAAATTAATAAAATATTTACAACACTAGACAAATTTGAAAAAATTTAATAACCATAATCAAATATACGGTATACTTTTTATACTTAATAACTAATACATAATACAGTATGTTAAATACTATGTATATTATATATTTGACTATAAATGCTAAATATTTTCAAATTTACCTAAATTTATAATTATTTTGTAAAATTGAACTATCAAATACAATTTCCCATTATTTATTTATAAAAATCCCATTTCTCATCAAACTAATTTCACTCCACTCTGTTTTTCCTCTGTTTCTTCAGCCCATGTCTAAGGATGTTGAAACCGGCGGCGCCGGTGTCCGTTTCTCCGCCGGCGACTATCTCGACGAGCCGCCGGCGCTTTTGTTCGACGCCGGCGAGCTTTTGCGGTGGTCGTTTTACAGGGCCGTTATTGCGGAGTTCATTGCCACGCTTTTGTTTCTATACGTCGGAGTTCTCACGGTGATTGGTAACCAGAGCCAGTCTTCCGCCGCCGCGTGCGGCGGCGTTGGCGTTCTCGGTATTGCTTGGGCTTTCGGTGGCACCATTTTTGTTCTCGTTTACTGTACCGCCGGCATTTCTGGCGAGTTCTTACTTTCTCTCCCCCATTTTTTTTTCATACTCATTTTGTTTTTGTTTTAGAAATTAAATTTATTTTTACTCAGATTTTGTGCTTTGATTTCATTTTAATTTAATTAAGTATTAGGAAATTTTTATTTGTAACATATTTTTGGCTCTTCATTACAATAGTAACACATTTTTTAAAATAATTTATTCTGAACATATTTTATCCAAAATTCTTATTCTATTATCAATAGACTTCTACCGGTTATATACTTTACATTTCTATCAATTCAATTCATATGTTTCTATCAGACTTCTATCAATTCAACTATAAACTTCTATCATATTAAGTGATAGACTTCTATCGATTTTTAAGTCATTGAACAATACAATTATTATTTTTGTGCCCCAAATAAATAAATTTGAAATTTGTACTATATATAATTTTTTTTTTAATATACATGCAAAATTCCCAATATTAAATATTAATATTGAATAAATTTAAGAAACCAAAACAAACTTTAAAAAGTTATTATCATAAAATAAAATTATTATTATAACCTTAAATTTTAAAAATAAGTGGGATTTTAGTTTTTTTGTTGTTATTTTTTAGTTTTATTTTATATATATAAATAAATCTACTTTTTCATGTGTTTTATTGTTTCTATTTTTTTTGTCGTTGCTAAAACGAACTTTTTTTAAAAATCATGTGTTTTAACTTTTAATAGAAATGTGAAATAAGCCTAGCTCTCTTTAAAAAGAAAATTAAGCTTAAGGAAATATGGTATGGTTAGTATATGCCAATTAGAATATAATTCTAACGACATTTGTATAATTTAGTACTTTAAAAGTTATGGATTTGTATGTTTTTTTCTCTCTAAATATGGTTTTTTTTTTTTTTTTTTTTTTTTGACAGAATTCTCTCTAAATATGGTTGACTAAGGAAAAGAGTATATTTTGATCAAAAATTTGAATCCCAACTTTTTTTTTTTTTTTTTTTTTTTTTTTTTTTTTGAAATTGAATCCCAACTTTCCTGTATTGGTTAAAAGAGCAATAATTATTTAGCAGAGAAATTATATTTTTATAATGTAAAGTTTATTATTTATTGCTAATAAAAGCGATTTGATATAGGTGTATGCTAATAATTAAGAAGTGCATTTTAGCCGTGTATGGATTAAAAAAAGAGAGTAAAATGATCTAAAATTTTAAAAATGTAAAATGTAGATTTTTTTTTTTAATTCTTTTTTTTTTATTTGAGAAAATTTTTAATTAAATTTTAGGTAGCCTAGTTCCTTATTATAATAATGAATGAACTACGCATACATTCATAATTTAACATATTTCTCAAAGATTTAGATTAATATGTTGATGCTGTTGACTGAGGAATTTCGGCCAACCGTAGATTACCACGTCATTATCCCAAATTTAATGACGAATTTAAATTTAATTTTTGGGACAATATTTCTCAAAATTAAATTAGGGCTAAAATTTGGTTTACATCAAATTTGGGTCAAAATTAAACCAGACCAAAGTTTGTTTAGTGAACCGAACCAAAAAGTCCAAATCCAAAGGGGCCAAGCCCATCAAAGCCCAAGCCCATGGTTCATAGGAGCTCTATAAATAGAAGAGCTATCCTTCATTTGGGGGGAGATCTGAAGCTCCAGAGAGAATTCCACCAAACTGAAGACTCCTAAAATCCAAACATCTTTTGAAGTCCAAAACCACTTCAAAGACCAAGAAATTCCGCAAATATGAAAAACACACATCATGTTCTTCAAATCCATCATTCAAACAGATGAACAAGTCAGAGACCGATCATCATAGAAGATCAACAAGTCAATGACCGATTCAAAGATCAACAAGTCAAAGACCGATCAAAGATCAACAAGTCAAAGACTGATCAACATAGAAGATCAACAAGTCAAAGACCGATCAAGGATCAAAAAGTCAAAGACCGATCAAATATCGACAAGTCAATGGTCGATCAAAGATCAACAAGTCAAAGACCGATCATCATAGAAGATCAACAAGTCAACGACCGATCAAAGATCAACAAGT
>JBBMEF010000025.1:14032765-14043643 GCA_037832685.1 Sicyos baderoa
CAAATCAATATACAAACTCATATTCTGTATTTACACGTGTCTCGATCCTATATATGTGTCGAAATCTCGTGTGAACAGATGCTTTTTTATTTTTAAGAAACAAAGACAAATAATTAAGAAATCGCTAAATTTAAACCCTTTAAACAAGCCTATATCGTTTAGAAATTCTCCCTATTCACGCTAAATCATTCTATGATAGTTGGTCTGATTTTAATTTAGTTTTTATATTTTAAAATTAAATATTTTTATTCATGATTACTCAGGTGACACTCACTATTAGTTCACGAGATAACAAAATAATGAGTTACTAAAGTGATATTAACTAAAATGATGATTAGATCATTTTTAAATTTCAATATAGTGTTAAAGTCATTATCTTAGTTTTTACATGAATTTAATTTTTCAAAAGAAAATAAATATAGAAATAAATTAAAAAAACACATCAATACTAAAAGTGAGCATGTTAATACTAAAATTGAGCATTTTATTTAATTTGATACATCACTGACTAAATAAATTTAAATTAGTTGAAGTTATAAGTTTTATGAGTTTTTACATGAATAGACCAAATTGATAAAATATTTACAATATTAAGCAAATTTAAAAAAAATTGAATAACTAATACACAGTATGATTAATATTATTTATATTATATATTTGACTATGATACTAAATAATTTTAAATTTACTAGATCTGTAATTATTTTATAAAATTGAGCTATCGAATACAATTTCCCTAAGTTTGAACACATATGGTAATGGCAGGAGGACACATAAATCCAGCAGTGACATTTGGTCTATTTTTGGGTCGAAAGGTTTCATTGGTGAGAGCTGTGCTATACATTGCGGCTCAGTGTTTGGGAGCCATTTGTGGGTGTGGCCTGGTCAAGTCATTAAAGAAGGTTAACTTCAACACCTTCGACGGCGGAGCCACCGAGCTCGCTGACGGCTTTAGCCCGGGGGCTGGGCTCGCGGCCGAGATCATCGGTACCTTCGTTCTCGTCTACACTGTCTTCTCCGCTACCGATCCTAAGAGAAAAGCTAGAGATTCTCACGTTCCTGTGAGTATAGTTTTCATCCTAACTAATTAATATCAAATTTCGTTGTTATCACCAATCAGAAGTATTTCATTTTCTAATTTACATGTGTACTTGGAGATACTTATCTTATTCTATAAAAAATGTGAAAAGTTTCGACATTTTTTTTTATAAGAATCTCATATTATTTAATGTATATTTTCAATTTAGAAGATGTGGATTCGAACTCTCAACTTTAAATATTGTTACTATAGTCTCAAGTCTTATAGGCACTTAGCCACCTTTCAATAAGTTTTTTAAAAATCTGAATTAAGTTTGAAATTGAACTGAAATTGAAAGGTTTTGGCGCCACTCCCAATTGGGTTCGCCGTGTTCGTGGTGAATTTGGCGACGATTCCGGTGACCGGCGCGGGTATTAACCCGGCTCGAAGCTTCGGGTCTGCAGTGATGTTCAACAATCACAAAGCTTGGGATAACCATGTAAATTTCAACTTTTATTTCTTTGAATTATACTTATCATTATTCATATTTATGTTTTTTTTTTTTTTTTTTTTTGATTTGTGGACAGTGGATATTTTGGGTTGGACCTTTCATTGGAGCTGCAATGGCTGCAATTTACCATGAATTTATTCTAAGAGGAGGAGCAGCTAAGACCTTTAGATCCTTCAAGAATTCTTCAAATATTTAATGCTTCTTCTTCTTCATGGAATAATGTCTATGCAATTTGATATATGTTTCACTCTTTAACTTAATATAAACTCTTTTTTTTTTGTTTCTATTGAGTAGAATGAATGATCATATAAAAACTATGCATTTTTTTTTATATAGAGATTAAGAAATGTGCTTAATGACAACATTTTGAATATTTTTAATTTCTATGAATCATTTACGCACACCTCAATTATATTCACAATACAAATTGGGTGATATTACAATATTTGATCATCAAAAATTTTTGTTTAATTGATTTTTAAATAAAGTACACCGTTATTATAAATTGAACTCATAACATTCTGATTTCTCAAAAAGATAACACTATTTTAATTTTCTTAGTATAAAATATATATTTTATTTTTTCATAAAAAATAGTAATGCTAAAAGTTGAATTAAGGCCTTAATTAGTTAAAGCTATCCATGACAACATTTTTGCCTCACTCAAGGGTAGAAATTAACTAAAATACTATAAAAACCATAAACTAATTAGAAATTCTAGGAACTCAAAAAAAAGAAAAAAAAAAAAAAGAAAAAAAGAGAAGATAATAGTAATAACGTTAAGGACAAAATCAATTTATACCCCTAAATTTGGAAGGTTATACAAATAAAAACCATAAACTAATTAGTACATCAATTTAAACTTGAATTCGAAAAACAAAATCAATTTAAACTTATGGCAATATCAATTTACACCATTTGCCATTTTTTTAATAGAAAAACATTAGCTTAAACTTAAAGGCAAGAAAGCATGGCTAATTGACATCTTTGAAATGTATTAGAAAGTACGAGATTTGTGATGTGAGTCCCCAATCTCGTATTGTGCTCGGGTTTGAAACATACGTATTGATCGATGAAATTGGACATATTATTTTACAGCTTATTTGAGTACTGCTCTTTTCAAGAGTAAATTAGTTTAATTAGTTTTTGAGCTTCATTATTTTTTTTTTTTTAATACATATTAGGGGAAGTGAGACAAATATCATTTTTCATGATCGAACCTGTGACATTGGTGTTGAACTGGTTACAATCAAAGAATGCAACCATTACTTCATCGACTCATTTGGTTTATTTTTTAGCTTCAGTTTGTACATGAACACATACTTTGTTATTACAATAATTCTTCCAATAAAGGTGTTTCCATTTCTGAGCCTCTGTACATTGTTGATGTTACCATCTCTGGATATTGAGTTTTATATATAGCTTCCATTTGCTTCTTCCATAAATCGAAAAACCGAGTTCTATCTCGATTTAACCGCCGCCCGCTATAATCATCAACTAGATTTCTTTCCATTTGAGAGACTTCAATTCTGTATGGATGGTGAATCTACAAAAGGCCATAACGAAAATTTGAACCTCTTTCTTTTCCTCGAATGTTCGGCGTGACACGGGGCACCGATGATCGCGGATTATCGTTCGGATTCATGGTATATTCAAGAACTTTTATGAGTCCTGAAAAAGAAAACCAAAAGTGAATTGAATATTAAATTGGTTGCCTTTACAAACGTGCACCCTGTTCATACTTTGTTTCCTTTTTTGATTCATTGGCTGTAAATAAAGATAACTATCAATCAAAATGTTGAGATATTAAACAAATTTTCTCAGTGGTATCCAGACCATGCCAGTAACGCTGTGCCAGCCTCTGAAACCACTTACCATATCTAAACACACTAATGGCTGCTAACATGTAAACATGGAAAAGAAGCATTGTTTCAGAGATTAAGATAGAGAAAAATCCATTCTTACCTGAAGTTCATACATACAAATTTGGAATCCAACTCACCCCAGCACTCCTTGACAACCTGTTTGTTTCTGAAAAGACGAATCCGTCCCCAAGGGGCAGCGTAAGTCGGTAGAACTTGAGATCTCCAACTTTGGAAGTCCTAGGTTTGAAACTCACGAGTGAACTTAATTGTAAAATCTCATGTTGTCTCTTAAATCCAAGCCTTGACGAAGTCTCGATTCCTCATTATCAAAATAAAAATAGACAAATGTCTCTCTGTCTTTTTCTTTCATGTTTGACAGCTCAAAATAAAGAAGTTTTGTTTCTGAAAAGCCCAATGCAGAAAGAGTACAGATAAGGTTATGGTTCATGGAGGGCTGACCCCAACCTTTCAACACACAAACTCTATAAATAATGTTGTGGTAATTCTTTTCTTCCCATCTTCAAAACAAACTCTTCTGAAACCATGAGCTTTCATAGTGAATGATAAGCTTAGTTTTGAAGTTCAAGAGCTTTGTGTTTTTCGCAACAGTGATCTTATTCAGGTACTTCTTTTTCCCTCTCTTTTTCTTTCGGTTCGATTGCAGAAGCATACGAGCGTATGCCTGGCTCCTTGTATGCCATTTGCAAAGCCCATCATAAAAAATAGGTGGCCTTCTCGAATGGCATGCAAGGAGCCATGCATGCATAAATTTGCATATGCAATAAAAGAACCAATTTAAGCTCAAGAGCATTGCCTTGCTTTGTTTTTGTTCTAAATAACTCATATCTCTAACTTGAGGTTAATGTACTAAACAAAGATCATAATTGACTGTTCTAGTATGATTTTCTTTTCATGTAGTCAAATACAAAACTACAGATTTTGGGTGGCAGAGATCAAAAGAATGTAATTTAACAACTCAAATGAAAAAATTGGAAGAAAGAAACAAAAATCTGCACATATCTCTGTTATTCACCCATACTCTACCAAGTGTATAGCCCCTGGATGATATTTGGGGTGAAAAATCACTATAAGAGCTTGTACCAAATCTTCTATGTACACACACTAGATTCAAATGGCTCCAATTGGGATCGTTTCTTCAACTTCGGAGCTTGATGTCGGTATCCTTTCCCCTGAGACAAGCAATGTCAATCTTGTTTTATATGCTACTTGGTGAGGAAACCTTGGAGAAAATACTGGTTGAGGAAGTTTTTGTACCCATCTTAATGTCCATGATGTCAATAATATGTCCTGGTTGAGAAATCTTATGATCTTTAATGTCGATATCCTTCGTCAACATACTTAAAGCGAGAGACATTCGTGGTCGCTTCGTTGTGTTTTCTTGCACACAAAGTAGGCCAATTTTCATAAAGCGGACAGCCTCTTCTTCGTGGAAGTCCATATCGAGAACGGGAACTATCAATTTTACCAACTCATTCGCTTGGTAATGTTCCCATACCTACAAAACAAAAAACACCATGAAATCCAATTTTCAGTGTAATGAAAGATTAATTCCTCAAATGCACCTTAATTTCTTTATTTTACCTTCTGAACCAAATGGTGTTCACCATGTTCCATATCAAAATCAACAGTTGCCCTTCCACTGACAGTCTCCAACAACAACACTCCAAAGCTATAGACATCTGATTTCCGCGTCAAATGCCCGCTCACAGCATACTCAGGAGCAAGATATCCACTGTTTTTTCCATTTTCAGATCAGCACTTGTGTCCTGAAAGTAATTAACATATTCAAACATAACGATAGAAAAATGGACTTACATTGTGCCAGCAACACGAGTACTAACATGAGAAAGGTTCTCTCCCAACAACTTTGCCAATCCAAAATCTGCAACTTTAGGCATAAAATCACGGTCGAGTAGTATATTGCTAGCTTTTATATCTCGATGAACTATACGCGGGTTAACCTCCTCATGAAGATACGCAAGCCCACGAGCTACTCCAATCAAAATGTCCTTTCTGGCTTGCCAACTAAGTCTCGGTCTATTTTCCCCCACACCTATTGATCAAGATTTTAGAACCATAATCTAAGTTTAGAACCATTGTCTAATCTCAGTTACAAATCATTACAGCTTACTTACCCTGAATTGCATGAGCAAGGCTACTGTTTTCCATGTAATCATAAACCAAGTATCTATGACTTCCATCAACATAAAACCCTTTAAGCTCAACAAGATTCTCATGTCTGATGTTAGAAAGTGAAGTCAATTCAGCAATAAACTCCCTTTCTCCTCTCATAGATTCCACCTCAATCGAAAGCACCTTCACAGCAATCTTCCTCCCATCCCAAAGCCGACCCTTAAGAAAGTCAAATCCCATTCAAGCCTTTTATCAAACACCTTAAGGGCATTCACAAAAAGAACAAAAAAACAAAATTCAGGGCAATGGCAATACCTTGTAAACAGAACCAAACCCACCTTCTCCAACCTTATTAGCCGCACTAAACCCATTAGTGGCCGATTTAAGCTCGTTGTAAGAGTAAACACGAAACCCATCATTATCTGCTCCATTTCGGAAAAACCAGTCAAAGGGGTTTCACAATAATCCGTGTAAACATCAGAAAAACAAGAAGAAAAACTCACCGTGCCGGCTATGATCCATAGATGCAAGCGATCGAGGAGAAGAAAAACAACTAGAAACAAGAACGCGAAACTTCATTTCGGGGTGGATTTTGTTAAATCCAAACGGAATCTGATGAAAATCTCAAATGGGTCAAGTGGGGATTTGAGGAAAAGGGTGGGAGATTAAGAAGGGTGCGGGTTTGAATGGTTCATCGCCGAAATTTGAATATAAAATTGCAGCCGGTTGACGATTGAGCAACCAAAAAGAAAAAGAAAAAAAAAACACGAACAACCAACAATTGATACAAGAAATTGGTCCTGGCGTGTGAAAAGAAAGAAATCAACTCGGCTATAATTCATAGGGAAATGATCAAAAAGGACTCGGAGATTTTGGTCAATGCTTTTGTGGATGTTCAAAGTTATAAAAAAAATGGTGGAGTTAAGAACAAGGTTCTGGTGTCCTGGGTAAACACTGTTGTGCAGGACCTTGTAAATTCGTCTTTAACCCCGTTTCATAACCATTTGGTTTTTTGTTTTTAGTTTTTGAAATTTAAGCTATTGTCACTCAAATTTCGTATATGTGTTTCATCATTCCTATCATATATCCATCCTTACTTAAGAGTAGAAGAATATTAACCAACTTTTAAAAACAAAAACAAACTTTTAAAAACTTTTTTTTTTTCTTTTTAAAAGTTGGTTAGTATTCTCCTACTTTCTAAGGAAAGATTGATATAGTGCAGATAAGATGGAATACATGTAGTAAATTTGGGCGAGAATAAATTTAAATTTCAAAAAAAAAAAACAAAAAAAACAAAATAATTATCAAATGGGGCTAAACTTTTTTTATTTTAATTATTATTTGGTCTATGATTTTTTTTTTTTTTTTTAAATGTATACTATATGTTTTTAATTTTATAGTCACAACAAAACCTCACTCAATTTAATACAACAAATATAGAACATAAGTGATTTGGTTTTCTAAAATCACATGAAATTGTTTCTCTCTCTAAGTGGTAGAGGGAGACACTCTCTCAAAGATCAAAACATACGTTCATTTGAGCCGACATGATTTTTGGTTCGCCTCCTTGACCTCGCAAACGGTTCATTCGAATTTTGGTTTTGAGTTTCTATTTTGGTGGTTTTTGTTATATTTGCTCCAAAACCTATCCTATGCATATATGAGTTCAATTCTTCAAGAACCTACTTCTAAAATCAAGTGTACATATTTTATATCAAAAACTTATGAAATATTGAGAAGAGAAATTGAAGACAATGATATGGAGTGGTTCGGATGCAAGTCCTACCTCCACTTTGCCCAAATTTTAGCCGGGGCGAGATAAATTTTATTAGAGATATCGTTATAATAAGTGTATCAAATCAATAAGCTAATTACCATAGAGGCTACTACAACGTATATTGAGAGACTAACACTTAGACACCTCCTACGCAAGAATTGCCTATTCTTGTTGATTTTTAACTACACAAGTTTTGCACTTAATGACTTTGAAGTCTTGGGTTCGAGTCTCTCCTGCTCCCCAATTGTTGTAATCTAAAAAAAAAAAAAAAAAAACTACATATAACTAAAAACTAATTGCTAATTAGTTTTAAACTCAAACGCTACTAACTAAAACTATGCATTAATTACAATAATTAATGTATTTTGGTGAGATTAATTTAATGGAGGCCATATTTTAACATTTTTAAGTTGTAGTTAGTTGTCTATTCCTTTTTCTTTGTGATTTGTGTGGTGGATTTTGTATAGAGGAAATTATAGTTTGATGTGAGTTCGATTTCTTTTGGGTAGAATTTATTGTGTTCTGATGACTCCTTCCGTGAAGAAACTCGTGGACAAAGGTGGTTGGTCTGTATTTAAAAAGGGGGGGGGGTCTAACGTAAGAGTTGGCTGGTTTCGGGATCGAATTCTTCTTCTTTTATCGTTGATGGGTTACATACCATAAAGTTCTAAAAAAAGTCAATTACTTTAGTGTTGACGAGATTTCAACCTTTTTTAGAATTTCTAAATTCCTTGTTAGTTAAGGTTTGGATTTCGATTATGTATTGATCACGATTATTATTATTTTCAGTTTCTTTGTTAGTCGGTCAACTTCTAAAATATGGTTCGGGGCCATTATCGTTGTAGAGGGTTATCCCAGTAAACGATTCTTCCTCACACAAGAGGTTAGGGTATAATGGTTGTTGTTGGTATTAACTCAATTTATGAACAATATGTCATGAGTTCGAATCAATCCCTCACCTCTAAATATTGTTTAAAAAAAAAAAAAAAAAAAAATCAATTTTAATGTCTAATAGATATCAAACAAATGTCTAATAGGTTCTTAGATCTTTAGTGAGCGTTTGAGCTTCAAATTATATTCGTAAAAATGAAATGGATAAATTTATTATATTTTGTCCTATTATTTGTGAAAATGAAATATGAGATCTCCATGGAGAAAATAGAGAGGTAGTCAAAGAATTTGTCCATAAATAAATTCATTATATATTCGAAGAGACGTTCCTGTCATTTCCAAATTAAAATCAAAATTGTTGCGTGATTAGAATTTTTATGTGCTTAATTATATTTTGTCCTATTATTTGTAAAAATGAAATGGATAATTAATTCTTTGACTTCTCTATTTTGAAAGTTTTGTTTTTTATTAATAGATATCAACACAATCATAATAAGTATAATAGGTCTCAAGCTTTGAAGAATTCAAATAAAAAGGAAATTAAACTCAAAGTTATTATTTGACTTTTAAATTCAATATCTAAGAAAGTCAACCATCATGCGGTAGCCCAATTGGTCATAGAGGGTCTTGAGGTGCCTAAGGTGATGGGTTCAAATCTCATGGTGGCCACCTACCTAAGAATTAATTTCAAATTAATACCTACGGGTTTCTTTGGCATTCAAATGTTGTAGGGTCAGGCGGTATGCCCCGTGACATTAGTCGAGGTGCGCTTGTGCATGCAAGCTGACCCAACAAAAGTCCCTCAGAATTAAAATTATAATTTTGAGAAAATATTAATAATAACATGACCAAGGTTAGGGAAAATAAAAAGTCCTTGGATATGTTTGTTTTTATTACAAAATCAAAATAGAATTATACTTTTCCAAGACAATAAACTTACAAGTTTTAAATTCTTATAAACAATTCATTTGTTTTGTAACTAAAACAATGTGAAAGTTTGCCAAGTGTCATCCCGAGAATGAATTGAATGGATACGCACGTGTGACCACTTTTTTCTTTTTCTTAAAATTTAATTTATACTTTATTTCCTTTTGACTTTAAACTTTATTGTTATCCTTTTTTGTGTGGAAAATTTGACATTTTAATCATAGGTTTTGAGCAATTTGATTCTAAGATTTCACAACTCTTTTAATTATTGTATTTTTTAAAATTTAATTTTATATTTATTTTATTTCAAAAATTAAATTCACATGAAAATTAGAGTAATAACTTCATTTATATATTAAAAACTTTATTTTAATAAAAATTATATTTTGTAATTAGGGGTTGTTCCCCCTGTGGATCTAAGGTTCTCATGGTAAGGGCATCTGTATTACCACGTTTTTTTTTTGTAGCATTTGAAAAAAAATTAGGTATCCTGAAATGCTCGACATTCTAAGATGCTCATTTAAAAGTGATTTGGATGGCCTCGTGTATCATGGATTTTTATGATATTAATGTAGAGGGTATTCTTGAATGCCAGTTTTACTCTCTCAATTTTTTTTAATAAAATTTTATTTTTTTATAATTTTATTTTTTATATTTCGTGTGTAGTTTGTATCTTAAAAATAATAATATATATATTTTAGTATATAATTATCAGTATTAACAATTAATCATACATTTACCTAAAAAAACAACTAATACCTAATTAATTATATTTATATTTTACATTTTATTTTAAATGCATTAAATTCTATAATATTTTGATTATTTTCAATAAAAATTTAAATGACAATCATTTTTGTTATATGTTTTAAATATAATTATTCCCACTTTTTATATTTACAAATTTTTACTTGTTCAACTAATAAATGAATTTTAATTTTTTTAAGGTAAATTTATTTTAAAATATAATATTCAAATTAATAAAAAAAATGATATACAGATTTTAATTTTATATATATATATATATATATATATATATATATATATATTAAGTTATGAGGACACTTAATCATTTCTATTAACAAAATTTATAGAATAAATATAATTTTACCCATAAAAATTTCAAATATCTGAGATTCTAAACATCAAACGATTAGTCATCTGATTAGCATAAATTAAAGGCCCGTTATGGTTTTGTTATCTTTCATACTAAAAATAAATATTGTCACGATAAAAATGTTAAGAAACAAATTGAAAGTTGACCAAAAAGTAATTTTTCTTCTTTGACTTTGAACTTTCAACCACACAGAAAAGCTTCAAACTTTTTTTCCCCTTTTCTAAAATGGGGTTTTTCCCTTTTTTTTCCCTCTTTCCTTTTTTGTTATCCTGTTTTCTTGAAATATTCTATTCGTTGGAAGTTGTTATTTTGTATTTTAACCTTGAAAGTTAAAATAAAATAAAGACATCTCATGATAATTAAGAACATGTTTGGTTTGAAGAGATGAGCTGAGTTGGGTTGGGTTGGGTTGAGAATAAGTTTATGTTTGGGGAAAGGAAAGAAAAAAGAGATGATAATAAAGTTATGTTTGATAGGATGAAATTGATTGATTGAAGTTTTTATTTAAATAAAAAATGGATATTTAATAGTTTTTAAATATGGAATTTGCGCTGTATAGCAATTTTCCTACTCTGCATTAGAATTATAGCAACTTTTTAAAAATATTGCAAATATAGT
>JBBMEF010000025.1:14043743-14057762 GCA_037832685.1 Sicyos baderoa
AGTTGCTATATTTGCAATATTTTTAAAAAGTTGCTATAATTCTAATGCAGAGTAAGAAAATTGTTATACAGCGCAAAATCCCTTATTTTAAATAAATATGCATTCCAATAAATATTTATACAAAAAAAAATACTATAACTAAATATTAAATTAGTAAAAAGTGGGAAAAATTATATTTTTAAAATAAAAAAAATGTAAACGGAGCGGGGATCGTAGAAACGGGGATGGGGAATACATTCCCTGTCCCCGTCCCCGTTTACGTTGCGGGGATTTTTTCATTCCCACCCACTCCCCCATTCACCGCTTAAACGGGGATTCACCGCCCCGTTCGGGCAGGTTCCCGCAAGGCCTCAGCCCCACGGAAAAAATGGATATCTCTAATTTCAACCGGCTAATTAACCTATTTGAACGATAAATTGATCATCAATACTGTAACGACCCAACTTCAAGTACGGTGTTACCAATGCAATGCAATAAACATTATGAGAAAATATCTAGAATTAGAAGGTTTTTTTATTATAATCATAAATACATATTACAGTCCAAATCATAAATATAATAGAAGTGTTCTCTAGCCGCAATTAAAAATGTAGAAAACAACATTCATAAAATATATTTCAATTATGAAAGACTCTACGATAATAGTTGCATAATTAAAATAATATTGTGCCCACAATCAATTGCTTCACAGTGAGCCATACGATATAAACCACCACGGGAAAAATAGTAAAGGGTGGGTATAAAATATTGAATTATAAGTCTCCTAAATGAGGTAAAACATGAAAGTAGATAATTTAGTTAGAACTAGGGCTGGTCAAAAACCGAACCGAACCGAACCGATCGGTTTTTTATGAAAAAATTGGATCGGCGGTTTAAACTATCTGAAAATCGATGCTTTCGGTTTGGACTGCGGTTTGGAAATTCTAAACACCGAGGAAACCGAACCGACTTTATTATTAATATAATTTTGGTTAAAATTAGCATTTTGTATAGATATTAAAGTCTTGGGTTTGGTAACTTTGGTTAAAATTAGCATTTTGTATAGATAGTAAAGTCCAGGAATGTTGTTATGTGATTTTACGTTATCCATCTATATTGCTCTTCATCTATTTGTAAGGATTTGATTTTTGATTTTGTGAATTAATGGAGAGTTATGTTTGATTCATCATTTGCTCTTCATCTATTTGGTTTGATAACTTTGGATTAAATTTGATTCTTCACTTACATGGTACAGAAAGCGAATATTTTTTTTAGAACATGATTAACCAATTTTTAACACAATTATTTAAAAAGCAGAAAAGTCAGAATATGGAAGGTAAAAAAAAAAAAAAACGGTTTTGAACCGAACCAAATCGACCGTGTTTGGTTCGGTTCTAAACCGAGAACCGATCCAACCTCAATTTTCACAGTTTACTGTCTACATAAATCGATGCATTCGATTTGGTTCTTGGTTTGGTCGAAAACCGAACCAAACCGAACCATGACCAGCCCTAGTTAGAACTATAAGTGTAAAACAATTTAAACTAAAGAGTGCATGTAACGCCTCGTGTTTCGAGTTTCCTTCTAGGTGAGTATTTATATTTCTTTTCGTTTAGTTAGGCTCCTCGGTATTTTGGTAATTTTACCTCTTAATAGCCTTTTTTGTAATTATTGCTAAGCTTAATTAGGGGTTTATATATTAGTTTTGTTAGGTAAAGAAACTAGTTGTATGCAGCCTAGATCGCACCATATCATAGGCTTAGGGGTTTATATATTACTTTGTGTTAGTAGTTGTTGCCATCTATGTTTGAGAGACTGATATTACATGTTAAGTTGTATTATATGTGAGAGACTATAGGGTTCCACCTCAATTGATAATGAAGGGAGTAATACATATCTCTTTTTATATTAACGTTGGACTCTTCCACTTTCCAATGTGGGACATTTGTGAGATCCTAACATGCCCCCTCAAGATGGTGCCTCTTTTGGGTTCACCAATCTTGAATCGGATCTCAATTTCATTTTATTGGACCGAATACTCGTTTGGGCTTTATGAGCTCTGATTCCATGTGAGAGAATATGAGGTTTCACCTCAAAATCAATTGGCAATGAGGAGAGTAACTCATATCTCTTTTATATTGATGTTGGACTCTCCCACTTTTCAATGTGGGACATTTGTGAGATCCTAACATTATATGTTTATGTATTTGTATGTATGTTGTACCCCACTTGGAAATCTCTTACTGAATATGTCAATTCTCACATTTTCTATTTATCAATTCATATAGGATACTAGCTTGTATTATGATGGTTGATCTAAATCATGGGAGATGCTCTGCATAGTTTATTTAAGTCTTTATTTCTTTCACTAAATCATGTTTAATGATGTTAAGTTACACTTTGAACTGTATTTATGAGATCTCAATAATTGTCATTGTGTGTTGTTTTTTTAATTTGAAATAAAGAAAGCATATGCTATGTTATTTATGTTTTAAGAACCGTATTTGATGTATGCATGCGGGTAAAGTCCTATGTCTAGGTTTTTAGAAAGTCAAGTCTTTACTATACAAAAACTAGGGGTGTACGAAAAACCCGGCAACCCGAGCAACCCGGATTATCCAACTCAAATCGTAAGGGTTGGGTTGGGTTACAATTTTTTGGGTTGAGTTGGGTTATGATTTTGTAATTTTTGTTGGGTTGGGTTGGTTCTTGGGTTGGCAAATTTTTGGCTCGTTCAACCCAACCCAACCCGAATTAAGAATATTATATATAATATGTATATATATATATGTAAGATAAATCAATAAGATAGATTTTTGACATATTTTGTAAGTCTTCTAAAAAAGAATATGTACTAACAAGATTGGTAATAGGTTGAAATATGTCGAAATATAGTATAATATATTTTTGTAAAACATATTTGTAGGTCTATGAATTGAATCTTAGATGAAAAAATGAGGGTAACATAACCCGAGAACTCAATCCAACCCAACCCGAAAATTTAGGGTTGGGTTGGGTTGGGTTACATTTATGCATAGGATTAGACGGGTTGGCGAATTGACCAACCCGAAAAGTTGAATTGATCCAAAAGTATTATTCAACCCTATCCAACCCGGACCATATATACACCCCTAACAAAAACTAGGCTAATTAGATCTTTACCAAACTAATAGGGTCATCAAACTCCAATTTGAGACATATTGTTGGGCACCCTAGCTATAACTATCTAATACGTCAAATAGTCAACATATCATTAAGAGCATCCTCATGTCTTCAAAGGAATCATTATTCTTTGGTCCAATAAATAATTGGTCGTATCAGTAAATTAATTGTTTTGAATAAAAATAAATTGAAAATTTAATACAATTTTAAAATTTGACAATTCAATTTTCATTCAATCAATTACCTAACTCGCATGGTTAACAGAAAATAAAAAACTACATTATTTAAGGATGAATAATTTATTATCACAATATTCAATTTATCATGATCACTATGGATGTAAACTACTTATTAAATTTTATTTAATTATATAGATTAAATAGTAACTTTTAGATTAATAACTTTTTTTAAGCAAGCCAAATTTATATCTAACTATTTAAAAAATGGACTATTTAAAAATAAAATATTCAAATTCATAACTTTAGTTGAGTTAACTATAAAAAAACAAAAAGAGAAAAAAGAGAGCCTTTTTGCCTAACCACAAATTGTACTTTTCGATGAAAACACACAGACACCCTAATAATAAATTATGAAAAGAAAAAAATATAGACCTAAGTCTACTCATTTATCAACTTCATCTTCTTCCATTTTTCAAAAATTTCACAGTTTTAATTTTTATTTAACCAAAAGTTTCCCACGGAAATGGTTAATGATCGGATAGTTTCATTATTTCGTAGTAATCTAATTCAACACCGAAATTATGAATTCGATCATATATCATGTTATAAAAACGACAACCGAAAACAAAGATAAAGAAAACATAAGAAAACATACACGTGATTCACTAACGTTGTGTTAGCTAGTTCACGAATAGAGAGAGGCGAAAATAAAAATTACAAAAATTACATAATGAATGTAATAATCGGCTAGAATTTAATTCAAGTTTATATACAATCTCATTAAATCCTATAACAAATACATAAATTAAAAACAGCTTATGTTGCGAAATGCATTCTCGCACTCTCACTCGCGGACTGGATAGTAAGACTCCCAACTAACTAATGTAGACATAATTTGTGGTATAAAAAAAATCAAAATTTCTCCTTTGTCCTCTGTAAAATTTTGAATTAATAATCATCTCCCTGCCGCCACTCGATCAGTAACAATATTCAGTAGTTTCAGATTCCCTTCGCCGTAAATAAAAATGGCGAAATCCACGTTTTGTGTGCGTCACCATTACTCCGATCTCCATTTTAGCTCTTCATTTTGTTCTTCATCTTCATCATCAACACAGCCTCCATTTTCTGTCCATGACACGGCTGAAGAACCCACCAGTGTGAGTTGCAGCTTCCCCAGATCATGGAATTCGCTTCTACCCTTTTCAAATCTCCTCAATATCTTCCAACCCTTTGTGTTTTTCTCAATCTCTTCATCGTTTTCGCATCTGGGTTTGGATCCATGGCCCCCATTTCAGCTGCATTTGGCCCCGATGGATTCTTCTGCGCCATTGACGCCAGCGGCAAGCAGCAAGTCATCTGTTGGGGCAAAAACAGTTCATCTCTTTCGCCTTCTTCCTCGTCTTCCACCTCGATCTTCTCCGTCGACATCCCGGCAATGGCGGCGCTCTCGGGCGGGGAGGGATTTCTTTGCGGCGTTTTAGCAAACACCTCTCGTGCGTATTGTTGGGGTTCGGTGAATCCAGGTACAGATCTCGTCCCTTTGGATTTTCGTAACACTGCTTATTCCCATATTGCTGCTGGGAAGAGCCATGTTTGTGCGATTAGAGGATCTTATTATTCTGATACTGATTCGGGTCCTGTGGATTGTTGGGATATTTTGAGAGATTTGAATAATGGTACTTTGAGTTCTAAACAGAGTGCTCTGTTTTATAATCAATCCATTGCTAGTCTTGTCTTCAAAAGGGTTGTTTCTGGTGATGGGTTTAGCTGTGCTGAGCTTCGAGACGGAGGGATTCTTTGTTGGGGTCCGAATTCGACTAATCTCGACGTTTCTAATGTTTCTGAGAACTACATAGTTCTGGCTGCTGGAAAAGATGCAGTTTGTGGAATCTCGGAGGTCTCCGGTGGAGTTAAATGCTGGGGCGATGCCGATTCGTTTGTTGACCTTCCGAAAACGGATGGATACGTGACGCTGACCGCCGGGGAGCGGCATTTCTGCGGCATCCGATCGGATACTCACGAAGTGGATTGTTGGGGTAGCTTGAATTCATCTTCGATTCCGAAAAATACGGGGTTTATGGCGATTGCTTCATCTGATCGTTCAATCTGTGGTATTAGAGAAGACAACCTGGTTCTTGATTGCTGGTTTTCTCACTCTCCTCCTGAGGCTACTCCTGGCTATGATCCTCCTTTGGAGCTTTGTAGTCCAGGGCTTTGCGCTCCGGGACCGTGCCGCGAGGAGGAATTCTCTTTCAATGCCAGCAATTTGAATGAGCCTGATTTGAAGAGCTTGTGTGTGAGGAAGGATCTGAACATTTGTTCACGTTGTGGAGTGAATTGCTCTGATGGGTTCTTCTTGTCTAGCCCTTGTACTCAGAATTCTGATAGGATTTGCACTGCTTGTTCGCTTTGTCAGAACAGTTCTTGTTGGGATATTTGTGGAGTTCAATCATCTCCTGAATTCAAGCAGAAGCATTGGCATCAATGGCGTAGTATATTGCTGATCATTGGCGGTTCTGCTGCTGGTTTGGTACTGATTCTACTCGGTTGGTGTCTTCATCCTCGCGTCATCGCATCAAAGGACGGGAGCAAGAAACAACACAAGTCCGAGTTGGAGACTGGTACCGAAACTGATTCTTGTGCTCCACTGGCTCCTCCGTGTCCTGGGATTGCTCAGATTTTTCGGCTTTCGGAGTTGAAAGACGCCACGAACGGGTTTAAGGAGTTTAATGAGCTTGGTAGGGGGAGATATGGCTTTGTTTACAAGGCTGTGTTGGCTGATGGGCAGCAGGTTGCAGTGAAGAGGGCAAATGCTGCTACCATTATTCACACCAACAGTAGGGACTTTGAAATGGAGTTGGATATTCTTTGTAAGATAAGACATTGCAATATAGTGAATCTGTTGGGTTACTGTTCCGAGATGGGAGAGAGACTTCTTGTTTATGAGTACATGCCGCACGGTACACTTTATGATCATCTCCACGGCGGGCTTTCTCCGTTGAATTGGACGCTGAGGTTGAAAATAGCGACCCAGGCAGCGAGGGGACTGGAGTATCTGCACAAGGAGCTTGTGCCTCCTGTAGTTCATCGAAATGTCAAAACTTCGAACATTCTCTTGGATTCCCATTGGGGAGCTAGGATTGCAGATTTTGGGCTTATTACATCAAACGAAGACGATATTAGCGGGGATTTGACGAGCGATGTTTATGACTTCGGTATTGTGCTGCTGGAGATCATTAGTGGAAGGAAGGCTTATGACAGAGATTACACCCCTTCAAGCATAGTTGAATGGGCAGTGCCTTTGATCAAGCAGGGTAAGGCTGCTGCCATAATAGATCGATACACCGCCCTACCGAGAAACGTCGAGCCTCTACTTAAACTTGCTGACATAGCCGAATTGGCTTTAAGAGGAAATTCCAGCGAGCGACCAACAATCTCAGATATCGCATCTTGGTTAGAGCAAATTGTTAAAGATGGATTAATCTTGTAATACTAGTACCCCCACAGGTGCTCGAGTTTGAAACATACATTTTGATCGGTGCGACGGAACATATTCTTTTACAGCTTATGTGAGTGCTGCTCTCTTCAACTGTAAATTAGTTATTGAGCTTCAGCTTGTACATGAACACATACTTTGTTGTTATTACATTATTTCTTTCAATAAAGGAGTTTCCATTTCTGAGCATGTCTGCACATTTTTACCATCTCTGGATATTGAGTTTTATAAAGCTTCCTTTCGCTTCTTCAATCAATAAAGAAACCGAGTTCTTTCTCGATTAAACAGCTGACTGCTATAGTTTTCAACTAGATATTCAACACGACACGAGCGAACGATGATCCCGGAGTATTGTTCAGATTCACTGTTTATTCAAGAACTTTGAGTCATGAAAAGGAAAACCAAAAGTGAATTGAATATTCATTTGGTTACCTTTACAAAAGATTACTCTGTCCATACTTTTTGTTTTTCCTTTTTTGATTCTTTGGTTGTAAATGAAGATAACTAAACTATCAATCAAATGTTGAGATATTAAACAAATTTCTGAGTGGTATCCACACCATGACAGTAATGCTGCCAGCCTCTGAAACCACTTACCATATCTGAACAGTAATGGCTGCTAATGAGATAAACATGGAAAAGAAGCATTGTTTCAGAGTTCAGATAGAGAAGAAAAGGAAAAAAAGCCATTCTTTCTAAAGTTCAGTTTGGAAACCTAGTCACTCCAGCACTCCTTGACAACCAAGAAGGACAACAACTTTTTTTTTTTTTTTTTTAATATATCTGTGATTGTCCGGGCCAGCTTTCGCACACTTCGACTAATGTCACGAACATACCACCCGACCCAACAACATTTGGATGTCAAGGAAATCCGTAGGAAATTAATACCTATGTAGGTGACCACCATGAATTGAAACTATCATCTTATGTACTCCAAGCACCTCTTTGACCAATTGAGCCGCTCCATGGTTAACTTCTTTTGCTTTTTAAATCAGAAAAATCAATCTCTTTCTTTTTATCTCTTTCATGTTTGACAGCTCAAAAGCTTTAAGTTTGTTCCTGAAAAGACCAATGCAAAAAGAGTACAGATAGGTTTATGGTCCATGGAAGGCTGTCCCCAACCTTTATAACATACAAACTCTGTATAAATACTGCCATGGTAACTCTTTTCTTCCCATCTTCCAAACAAAATTTTCTAAAACCATTAGCTTATACTAAATAGTAGGCTGTGTTTTGGAGTTCAAGAGCTTTGTTGTTTTTACTAACAGAGATGTGATTCAGGTACTAAAATTTTCTTTTGTTCTTTCGTTCTTTCGGATCGATTGCAGAAGCGTACATCATCGTATGCCTGGCTCCCTGTATGCCATTTGCAAAGCCCATCATTTGAAAATTGGTGGCCTTCTCGGATGGCATGCAAGGAGCCATGCATGCATCAATTTGCATATGCAAAAGGGACCAAATATGTTCCATCTCAAAATTAGTTGGCTATAAATAGAGTAGTTCATCGGATAAGTGTTGTGAAGTGTCCTTACTTTTTCAATTTGAGATCATCAACTTGTCTCTCAAGATGGTGCTGCTTTAAATTTACTAATCTTGAATTGAATTCAAATTTTTTTATTTTTTGAACCGAATACTCATTTGGGTTTAATGAATTCTGATACCACATTCGATAATATAGAGTTCTATCTCTAAACCAATTGACAATGAGTGAAATAGGTTATTTATCTTGTAATTATAAATTATCCACACATTTCCAACGTAGAATACTCAACATAAACAGAGATAATACTTGACTGTGGATGCTCAACATAAACAACAATCATAATTAGTATGATTTTGATTTCCAAATAGTCAATACATGAAACTACAGATTTTGGGTGCCAGAGATCAAAAGAATGGAATTTAACAACTCAAATAAAAAAAAAAATTAAAAAAACGTGGAAGAAAGAAACAAAACTCTGCACATATCTCTGCTCACCCTCACTCTACAAAGTGTATACCTAACCCTTAGATGAAATTTTGAAGTGGAAAAACAATGTAAGAGCTTTAGACAAGTACCAAATTCTCTATGTACACACAAGATTCAAAAGGCTCCATCCATTTGTGATGTCAAACAGAAATTTTTTACAGGCTATTTGATGTGGAAGCCTTGGAGAAAATGCTGGTTGAAGAAGTTCCTCTACCCATCTTAATGTCCATGAAGTCAATAATATGTCCTGGTTGTGAAATCTTATGATCTTTAATGTCTGTCTCCTTCATCAACATACTTACAGCGAGAGACATTCGCGGTCGTTTCGTTGTGTTTTCTTGCACACAGATAAGGCCGATTTTCAGAAATCGAACAGCCTCTTCTTCACGAAAGTCCATGTCAAGCAAGGGATCTATCAGTTTTACTAGTTCATTCGCCTTGTAATGTTCCCATACCTGCAAAACACAAAATACCATGGAATCGAATTTTCAGTATAATGCCGAACCAAGCAACCTAACACAAGATTGATTCCTCAAAAACCAAATGCACCTTTATTTGTACAACTTACCTTCTGAACCAAGTGGTGTTCGCCATGTTCCATATCGAAATCAACAATTGCTCTCCCACTGACAGTCTCCAACAACAACACTCCAAAGCTATAGACATCTGATTTTCGCGTCAAATGGCCGCTCACAGCGTATTCGGGAGCAAGATATCCGCTGTATTTTCCATTATCAGATCAGCACTTGTTTCCTGAATGTAATTATCATACTCAAACATATCAATAGAGAAAAACAGACTTACATTGTGCCAGCAACACGAGTACTAACATGAGAAAGGTTCTCTCTTAACAACTTTGCCAATCCAAAATCCCCAACTTTAGGCGTAAAATTATGGTCGAGTAGTATATTGCTGGTTTTTATATCTCTATGAACTATATGCGGGTTGACCTCCTCGTGAAGATAAGCAAGCCCACGAGCTACTCCAATCAAAATGTCCTTTCTGGCTTGCCAACTAAGTCTCAATCTACTTTCCCCCACACCTATTGATCAAGATTGTAACACCATAATCTAAGTTCAAAACCATTGTCTAGTCTTGTAACTGATCAAATGAATACAAATCATTACAAAAAACACAAAAAAGAGTTAAATTACCCTGAAGAGCATGAGCAAGGCTATTGTTCTCCATGTAATCATACACCAAATATCTGTTACTTCCATCAACATAAAACCCTTTAAGCTCAACAAGATGTTGATGTCTGATATTAGAAAGTGAAGTCAATTCAGCAATGAATTCCCTTTCTCCCCTCATAGATTCAACCTCCACAGAAAGCACCTTGACAGCAATCTTCCGACCATCCCGAAGCCGGCCCTGTTCGAAGTCAACCCCATTCAGACATTTCATCAGTAACCTTAAGGGCATTTGAAAAAAAAACACAGAAACAGGGCCAATTTCAAAATTCAGTACCTTATAAACAGATCCAAATCCACCCTCTCCAACCTTATTCGCCGCATTGAATCCATTAGTGGCCGATTTCAACTCATTGTAGGAGTACACACGAAACCCATCATTGTCCTGTAAATCTACACAGATTCAGAGAAATCAGCCAAATGGGTTCTATAGAAAGAAACAGAAGAATTAAGGGTTTTTACCGTGATTATCCATGGCTGTGAGGGATTGGGAAGAAGAGGAAGAACAGCAGAAAAGAGAGCGGATTTTCATGGTGGGGTGTGGACTTTTGAAATCCAGAAAAACAATTCCAATTGGGCGATTAAGAAGGACGGGGGGGTTTGAATTGTTCATGGATCTGGAAAGTCATATGAACTCAACTCGGTTTTTATGATTGAATTGAAATTGAAATTGAAATTGGAATTGGAATTGATCAAAAGCAAATGGGAGTTTTGGTCAATGCTGCTTTGGTGGGTTTTCAAAATTATACCACCATTTTTTTATAAAAAGACCAAGCAATTCGAGCTTACAGATTTGTTGCACCACCTTCAAATTAAACTCTAAAATTCAATTCTACTCAAACTACCTGTGTGTATACTCGTAAGTGAGTCAATGGTCCAACGATTTCATTGTTTGATTATAAATCAGTTTAACACAAGTTCGATCCCGAGAATAGATATTTGTCTCCCTCTCTAGATATGTACTAAAAAAAAAAGGAAGTCAAATTGAGTAGGATGAATAAGTTTTTTTGGACCATATGCATAGACGCAACCAACCTTAGATTTTCGGGTTGGTTGGGTTCGAGTTATGATATTTTAACCAATATTTTATTATTTTTATGATAATAAATTTACTTAATTAATGTTTTTTGCATAGAATGAATATAGACTACCTGACTTCTTAGTGTATTAGTAATTATCAAATTTGTGATTTATATCTTTTACGAGGTGTTTGGATGACACTAGAATTATTATTAATAGCTCATTTAGATATTTTTTTTTAGAGTGATGGTTAATAGTTCATTTAGGTGTTAGTGTTAAGAATCCACATTAATAAGGTAAAGATTTCTACAAATATTTATAGAGGTATGTAAACTACTCCTCTCATTATCAATTGGTTTTGAGATGGATGTTTACACTATTTACGCATGGTATTGGAGCTTATAAAATCCAAACGAGTATTCGGTCAAATAAAATGGAAAAATACCCCCTCTTGAGGGGCATATTGAGAATCTTACTTTAATAATATGAGCAATGATGTGACATTTATGAACTTTTCTAATTTATGATAATTCCATTTCATTTATTATTCTATATTCCAAATTATTTTTTATGCTTTGAGCTTTTTTTAATTAAATATTACTTTTTTTATTGATATTTTAAATTTTCATTTCATTAATTTGTGCGAATACCTTTTTTTTTATTTTATAATATCACCTTATTTACTTTTCTTTCTGATATCCATTTTTGTGATAATAATAAATAAAATAAAACATAACATAACATTTTAATAAAAAAAAAAAACATAACATAACATAATAATTTATCGATTTTTTTTTTTTTGAAATAATAATTTATCAAAATTAGTAATATTAAAATATGAAAAAAAGTTGAATACAGTTTTTATGTAACTATTGTTAATTTTAAATGAATTTTCTTTTCTTGAAAATGACAACCATTTTTCAATTAAATATATAAAAATGAATAAATATGAATACATTTTTTAAACAAATTGAGTTATAACACTATCCATAATATGAAACGAAAAAAGCTTTTCAAAAAAAAAAAATGAAACGAAAAAAGGATTTTTTTTTAAAAAAAAAGAAAACTGAAATTTTGATAAAAAAAAATATATCATAAATAATGATAGGAAAAAAAATCAAGTTTAGAATAAAAAATAAATAAAACTGAAATTTTGAAAAAAGAAATATAAAAAAAAAATATTGAGAAAAAAAAAGTTGAAATTAAAAAACTTTAAAAAAACGCCATTTTGCGTTTTAAATTTGCACCACGTGCTACCGATAAACAACTTTTCAATCGCTCAAAAGGGATTTTCTCAAAAAAGAAAAAATCGCTCAAAAGGGCAATTCACAAAAAATATATATGTAAATACGGAAGGAGCGGCTGGCTGCTAGTTTCCAGCCGCTCCTCCAAATTCGCCTACAAACATTCTCTTTTGGTGATTTGTATATGGAAAAAATTGATTATTTCTAAATTTGTTACAAAAAAATAGAAGATAAAATTTACATGTTAATCCACCATTTCAAGAAATCAAAACGTGTGAAAATTGATTTAGGAACGATTTTCAAACAATAGTCTAAATTGGTTCAAAAATGTTTAGAAGTTTGACTACTAAAACTCCACGCATGTGAACTATATATCAAATTTTAAATGAATATAATGGAAGTTGGAAATATTATATATATACTTAAAAAAAAAAAAGGGAATTTGCATGTATATTATAATAAAGCAAAAAAATTGAATAAATAACAACTTTTTAAAAATATTTGCAAATACAGTAAAATAAGATCGATAGACTCCATCAATAATATCTGATAGACTCCGTCAATAGTGTTTGATAGACTCCATCAATTATATCTGATAGACTCCGTCAATAGTGTTTGATAGACTCCATCAATAATGTTTGATAGAGTCTATCAAAACAAGTTGCTATATTTACAATATTTCTAAAAAGTTGCTAAAATTCTAATACAGTGTAGTAAATTTGTTATACACCGCAAATTCCCTTAAAAAAATATATATGTTCATTACTTAGATAAACGGCTCAGTCTTACTATTTTTTTTAAAAAAATCTTATTTTATATATAACTTAAAACATAAAAATGTTAGTATATTTAGTTGTCAATCAAATTTATAAAAAAAGAATTTTTTTAATTGAGTTAGCTTAACTGTCAAAAAAAGATCTTAATTTAACAGCATTTAAAAATGAAAATTTCAAACTTATAACCTCGAATCATACCAGATGTTATTGAGTTCTACTATTTTAATTATACAATTATTAATTAATATTTTTAATTGATAACCTCTCAAACTTAAAGGTGTAAAATGATTTTTTTGCAAAATATTTATTTATCAATTATTTTGTGTACACATTTTGATAAATTATGAAAAGTCATGCTTTAACATTATTTTAAATTTTTAAAGAGAGCAATTTGAGTGCACCTCGAATAGCATTCCCACCGTGATACCACCTATGTAGCACATTTGGTGCCATACATCTCATATCTCTTATTTTACTTTATATTTATTATAAAATAAAATTAAAAGAAAAAAGAAGATATGTGGCTCTAAATGAAAGATATCACGGTGAGGTGCTACCCAGGGTGCACCTAAATTGCTCTCATTTTTAAAAGGTTCAAATTTTGTGGTTTTACTTATGTATCAAATCTCAAAATATTTGCGAACAAATATTAGACCATAACTAACCAATATTCCAATAAATTCTAGAAATATATTCAAATTTTAAATTTAACTTTTTCTCAAAAAAAAATTAAATTTAACTAATTCTAAAAAATATCTTTACCATATTTATTCTTTAACGTTAAAGAATATATATGAAGGTCGTATGCTTTTTGATAAACATAACATTCCTTTTAGCTAATTCTGCCTCCCAAATTCCCAATTAACAAATTCTTGGAAAAAAAAATCTCAATTAACAAATGGGGATTTTGCATGTATATTACAAAAAAATAAAATAATTTCATGTATAGCATAATTTTCAAACTTATTTATTTGTAGCACAAAAATGATTGATTGCTCTATTCA
>JBBMEF010000025.1:14057862-14085008 GCA_037832685.1 Sicyos baderoa
TTTGCAAATATTTTCAAAAAGTTGCTATTTACTCAATTTTTTTATCTTATTGTAATATACATGCAAATTCCCCTTTTAAATAATAAAATTATGTTTGATGGGATGGAAAAGAATGATTGAAGTTTTTATTTAAATAAAAAATAGATATTTAATAATTTTTTAATATTTTAATATTTTAATATTTAAATAAAAACGTGGGGTCCACACGTGGAGTTGAGTAGGAGTTGGATGGACTTATGGAAGTCCATAGGGCAAACCTAAAATTGAAGTCAAGTCATCCCAACTCCACACTTTCTCCCCTCCCCAAACATACCCTAAGTTTGAGCATAAGATAAGTCATATCTCCAAACGGAAAAGTTTGAACATACAAAAAATAATTTGGTCATATATAGGTGGTAAAGATGTAAAAGTATTTTGTAGATAAATTATAGGAAAACGAATCACCAAAATAAAATTTTAATTAGCGTCAAAGTAAAGGAAATGTTTAGAATAAATCAATCGATCCAAAACATTGATCAGATGTGTTAAAGTTAGAATAAGTCTATCACTCGATCCAAAAGTTTAAATCAATCGATTAAAGTAAATTTAATTGATTACATATATTCCAATACTCTCCTCACTTATGAACTATAAAATTTCAAAAATGTTTATTAAATCAAAATCAAATTTAATTGGAGATGAAATGTGTTGAGAATCCCACATTAAATAAAGTAAAAATAATTCATAGTATTTAAAATGTATATGAACTACTTTTCTCATTATCAATTGATTTTAAAATAGATAATCATATTATCTAATAAAACGTTTATAAGTAGAAATCAATTTCTCTTTTTGTCCGGTGTCTTGTTCCCCTACCATATAAGATAAATATAAAATTTCATCTTAAAAAATTAATTTTTTTAATAATGTCTTTTTTTAATGATGTATTTTTTTAATGAATGAAATACCATTTTTATCAAACCAAATGGTCTTTTTGATTTCATAGACTATAATAGCATGGTCAATATTTAATCCAAAAACAATAAGATATCTTGCCAACATAAAATATGTGTCATGATCAAAATAGGTCATAATCAAATTTTGCCTAATTGCTCAAATTGATAAGGTCATAATCAAATTTTGCCTAATTACTCAAATTGATAATTATCCAAAACATGACTTTAAAAAGGTTAACCATTTATGTACTAAAAACAAAAAGTGTTTCAAAAAAAGAAAAAATTAACCATTTATTTGGGAGATTCGAATCTTTCAGAAAAGTGTAGTCAAATACACAACTAAAAGCATATTAATTAAAACAAGTCAAATATTACACATTTAGTTTAAAATTGTTGAATCAATTTTTGTTAGGATCTCACAAATATTTTATATTGAAAAGTGGGAGAGTTCAATATCAATATAAAATAGATATGTGTTACTCCCCTCATTGCCAATTAGTTTTGAGGTGGAACCCCATATTATCTAATATGGTATTAGAGTCCATAAAGTCTAAACGGATATTCGGTCCAATAAAATGAAATTGAGATCTTTTGGACACTATTTTGGAGGAGCATGTTAGGATCTCACAAATATTTAAACCAATTGATTTTGAGGTGGAATCCATATTATCGTAAATTTATGGTGAAATACATAACACAAATTTCAGTCTTTTGACAGAAACATTGGAGCTTTCATAGGGTAAATTTCGTTGATTAAAATCATCTAATCACATGAAACTTTATGAAAATATTAGGGGAAAATAATTACTCCGTTCACAATAGGTCTTAGTCAAATTCTATATTTAAAATCCCCCAATAAAATCTGGTGTAAAGGGAAGGAAAATTCGCAGCAGTACACGTAGAATATTTAATTTAGGTTAAAATATTAATTAACTTTTTTATAAAGAGATTCCATTTAAATTTATGTATTTTAAAATGAAAAATATTTAGGTTATGTTAGACATATTCTAAATATTAATATTTTTTATATCCATAATTTTTCGATTCAGCTTATGCACACTTTGATTAATGTTATGAGACTTGATCTTACAATATTTAGATTCAAGGAAATTAGAAGAAAATTACGTTCTAAATAGGTGATTAACATTGATTGAACTTATCACATTATGTATTTGAAGTCTTCCTTAACTAATTGAATCATTTCGATTATCAATTATTTTGTTAACTTTGAGTAATTTGCACGGTGGTTTTAGAGTAAAAACTAGAAAAAGGGAAGGAATTGTTTGAAAAAATCAAACTTGATTTATTTTTATTTTTTTTAAAAAAAATTTCATTCTTGATAAGGTGTCATAAGCAAAATGTTTGTGATATTTTTTTGTGACCCAATCAACTTTTGAAAAAAAAAAAGAAAAAAGAAAAAAGAAAAAAAGAAGTACTTTCATGTTTGACTACGGACAATTTTGGTCGCTTTTGGATGGCTAAAGTATAATCTTTGGCTCCCACCACTGCAAAAACAAAACACCCCACGATTTTATTTTAGTTTTTGGGAAACATATTTCATTAATCATTAATATATATATATATATATATAAAATAAAAATTTATGTATAACAAAAATTTGCTAAAAAATTGCATTCATATCAAAAAATTTAAAATAATGCATATATATCAAAATTACGAGTGATTGAATTCAATCGAACTCAATTAATAACTAGTGATTAAACTTAATCAGTTGAGCTCAATCACTTAATAAACTGATTGAGTTCAATCACTAATTATTTATTGAGTTTGATTGAATTCAATCACTCAAAATTTTGGTATGAAAGATTTTTTGATAAAAATGTGCTGTAATTTTAATAGAGAACCCTAAAGTTGGTATATATAACAAATTTTCAATATATATTAATAAATTTGGGGAACATGTTTCATTTCTTTCTTTCTTAATTAAAAAACTTTGAACATGTTTTCTTACAAACGGAAAACATAACGATTCCAAGAAAGAGACCAACAAACTAATATCAACGTTTATAATGTTGATTTTAGAAAGATACAAGAATCCACCAAAATAAATTAGAGATAATCGGAACTTGAATATTTAAGGTCCCGTTTGATAACTATTTGTTTCTTGTTTTTGGTTTTTCAAATTTAAGCCTATTTTCTCTCAAATTTTCTACAATGTACTTCATCATTCTTATTAACCAACTTTTAAAAATAAAAACAAATTTTGAGAGGTTACTTTTTTTTTTTTTTTTTTAAAGTTGGTTGGTCTTCCCCTACTTTCTTAAGGAAAGATGTACACATAGTAGAAAGGATGAAACAAATTGTAGGAAATTTGAGAGAAAATAGGCTTAAATTTGAAAAACCAAAAACAAGAAACCAAATGGTTATCAAAAGGGCCTAATCTTTTTATTTTTTTTTCATTCTTTCTAGATTAGATCTCTTAAAAATCTTATAACTCAAATCCCGAATTGGGTGAACCCAAACCCCTAGCCTTCATCTCTTTGTTCAAAGACGATATGGCTCACCACGAAATGACCACCACTTCGAAGAGCAAGATTTAGAGTTCGTGAGTCACAATCGAGTCCCACCCAACTCGATCAAACCTAATTGTTCCTTTTCTTTTGAAGCAATCTTAGAAATACCAAATTAGTTTTTTCTCTTTATTTTTTTTTATTTAATACGATAAAGAATTTGGGGACATAAAATCAGAGATTTCGTAAACCTTAGTAAATTCAAAATGTCAGTTGAGCGATGCTCATTTTCACGATACCATAATGAATTTCTACTTTATTATTCAACAATCTCTAACCCACTACAGCCAAAGAGGCCAAAAACCCAAAGTCTGGCCCAAAAGCTTTGGGCCCTAGACTCAACCCAGCTTGCAGGAAGATTTTCAAAAAGAAGAACAAAACAAATGGTTCATATTATTAAATAAATTTGTAAATTTAACACTTAATGGCAGCAAGATTTTTTATTTTATTTTTTAATTGAAGTTTATATATGTGTTGGGTTAATTAATTTTTGGCATGCTAAATATTTTAATGACAAAAAGTTGGAGCTTTATAGACTCATTACTGAATTGTTAAAATACATATCAAAGCAATAAAATTCAACAACTTATCTAAAGCTTTGAGAAGAAAATTTAAACAAACACATCCTTAGAACATAATCTAGAAATTTAAATATCCTTCAATGAGTATATAGTTTTGAAATAAGTAAAAATTATTTTCAAATTTTCTCTTTTTTTTTACATTTTTAATTACTAATTTTTATTCTTTGAAAACGATTTTAAATCATTTTAAATATATTTATGAGTAATTTTGAAAACTAGAAAAGTAGAGTTTACCAATTCAGAAATCCACGAACACATTGTATTTATAGTTCTTAAAAAAAAAAAAAAGCAATTTGGGTGCACCACGGGTAGTACCTCCATCGTGATACCACCCATGTGGCATATTTGGTGCCACACATGTCATCTCTCTCTTTACTTTATATTTATTATAAAAAAAAATTAAAAGAAAAAATAAGATATATGGTTCTAAATGAAAAGTATCACGGTAAGATGCTACCGGAATGCACCCAAATTGCTCTCTAAAAAAAATAGAAAAATAAAAAAGTAGAAAATCACTAAAATATTGTCCCCTTTGACAAAAGTAGACCAAAATAATAATAAAAAAAAGCCACAAAACACATGCAACCACGACCCATGCAACTGAATTTAAGACCTTATTAGAACACAGATGGTACCCACAAACTTAACTTTATTTCCTTATTTAATCTAAATTCTTTTTTTATTAGTTTTCTTTTTTTTATATTAATTTTCTTTTTTTTATATTCGTGATTGTTGAAGTTAACTTTAAATTTAAATTTATAATCATTTTCTTTTTTTCAATTTGAGTGTCGATAAATTCCTCGTGCATGAATCATGATGTTACTTCACTAGATTTCTTCTTTGATATATCTATTTAGCTTTGAGAGCTTCTTGTCATTCATGGCATCGTAAAACAACGACGATGACGATGACGATGTTGTCGTTGTTTTACGACGAACTTGGATTTTTCATTTCAAATGAGTCCCATGTACAAAAGCAACACACATTGATAATTCTGATTAGCATTCTAACTTCAACACTTAACTGAAAGATGAGCAACCTGTTTCTTTCTAAACACAATCATATAAAAGTTATTTACATACCCAGAATCCACAACACATGAAGATCTCACTAACATCCCCACTCTTCCCGCCAATCCAATCGAAATCTCCGCCGCCACCGCCCCGACCCCGCCTCCGTCGAGAACCCGCTCGACTTCCCCCACCACCAGCTCAGGAATAGAAACCTTAAATTTCCCTCTAAACAAAACAAAATCAAACGACCCATTCGGAAAATCGAGCTTGTACCCGGTCGAGCTGACCCGACCCGAGTCAGCCCCGACCGCGGCGGAGAATCCCAAATCCTGCAATGCCGAGGCGGCGGAGGAGGAACTCCCGCCGACGTAGAGAGCTCGGGCGGTGCGGTTGAACAGATGCTTTCCGTCGACTAATTTCTGGACGACGGCGACGGTGAGATCGACGTTCTCTTGGCAGTGGACGGAGTCGAAGGAATCCCAGACGGGGTTGAGGAAGTGGCCTTGGAAGAGGTAGGAGCCGCGGGGAGGCCGGCGGGGGGTGGCGCCGCCGTAGCAGGGCGGCGATTTTGGGAGGTGGAAGGATTTGAAGTCGTAGGAGGTGAGGATGTGGAGGATCGGGATGAGGGAGACGGCGGAGGCGAAGACGAAGACGCGGAAGAAGACGCGGCGGGCGAAGGCGGGGTCGTGGAGGATCGGAGATTTTGCGGACTTTAAATCCATGAGAATGTTTGGAATTGTTCACAGAAATTGGGAATTGTGTTGGAGGTCTGGCTATGGCGGAATGGAAAGCTCTGTTGGTTGATGAGATTTATGGAGAGTAGGTTTTAGGGTTAGGGTTAGGGCTTGGGATTGGGGAAGAAGATGCTGACGTGGATCACAGACTGTTTGGTTGGTTGTCCACCCCACCCCTACAAATTTTAATACTAATTAGGCTGATCTGGTTTACAACCAAACCAAGAAATACAGTGCGAAAGGAGTATTACAATATCAATTCTTTCGGAGTTCGAACTTATGAGGTTGGTGTTGAACTTGTTTACAACCAAACAATAAAATTTGACTCTTTCGGTAAATAAAATTAAAATTAGTATTTAGAAAGAAAAATACTTTTTTAAAAAAATCATCATCTTTCTATATAAATTTTAAGAATACGTTTATACTTTATCTTTGAATATATCAAAATTATTTAAGTTATACCTTTAAAAAAAAAAAAAATTAATAAAGTTATACAATCAATTTTGATTAATACTAACTTCAAATTAAAGCAATTGACCTAGCTAAATAGGTGTACTTGATATTGTAGTTGATCGAAAATTTAAAGCAATTGTGTTGAGAATTTAAGATATTGTAATTTTTTTTTCGAGGAAGATATTATAAGTTCAATTCATATAGTTGTATATATATATTATTTTTATTTTTAAATTTATTTTTTGAAGTACAAAGATTAAAACCGAAATTTTGAAAGTTCAAAATTTAAAATTTAAAATCAAACAGACTAAAAATAAATAATAATAATAAAAGTCATAGAAAATTAAGACATTGTTTGGTTTGCCATTTAAAATATGGGAGTTTAGATTTTTGAAAAATATAAAAAAAATATGCAATTTGATTTCTAAAAGTTGAATCTTAATCATTTAAACAAAAATAACATTTTGTTATTTTGAATTACCAATATAATAAACTAAACAATCTTAAAGAATTTGGTTACGGTACTCGATTCCGAATACCGAATCATTTACGATCCAAACCGGGCTTAAAAAGAATGATCCAAAAAAATATTTTAGGAAAGAAATATTAAAGGTAGAACACGTGTCGAGTTGTGATTGGGTGGGATCTGACATGAGCGTGCCCCAAAGCTTAAAGGGAAGCGGCGTGATTCTATAGGGGAAGAGTAGCCCTCCCTGACAACCTGTACCTAATAAGTACACGCGTCAGTTTTTATTCTTTATTTTTTACACTTAAATTAAAATATTCATTTTAACATATAGTTGAGGGCTATTTTTTTGGTTAAATTATAAATTTTTAAGTTTATATATTCAAATTTTGTTGAATTAAGAAGAAAAAAAAAAAGGCACATTTAATCTGTTATTATTTTTTTGAAGATAACTTTTATATTTTTATTTAGTTTGTTTTAAAAGATTTCAAATTTTAAAAGTTGTGTTTATCCATATAATCTTTATTTTTAATTTAATACTTTTTTTTAAATGTTTATAGAGAAAAAACCATCGTGTGATCGATATTGTAATTTTTCTTCGACTAAGATATTATAAATTTAATTCATATTGTTGCGTGGATATATATATATTTTATTTAAATATTATAAAATTAAATGATATGTCTCATAGAAATAAATGATTTATGCAATATTAATATCATTTATGAACATTAATTTATAATTAAAATACAACATTATTCTATGTGGCACAATCATTCAAGTGTTTAGCCTTATGAGAAAAGAAATGTTACAGGGAATGATGGCCAGATTCATTAAAATTTGTGATTACTTTATTTTTCATATCATAATAAATTAATGCAAACACTTGCTATACTTTAATGCCTTATTTCTTTTCTTAAAAAAAAAAAAAAAAAAAAATTGCGCTATAGCAAATTTCCTACTCTGCATTAGAATTATAACAACTTTTTAAAAATATTGCAAATATAGCAACTTATTTTTGATAGACTTCATCCGACACTATTAATGAAATCTATCAATCTGATTTTGCTATATATTTTCAAAAAATTACTATTTACTAATTTTTTTTTGCCTTATTGTAATATACATACAAATTCTCAAAAAAAAAAAAAAAACCCCTTATTCCTTCTAGTGTTGGGTCTGATTTTTCAAATATTGAAAAATAACTAATCAAAACAATAAGTGTAATAGCATAAATATGTGTCTATTAGTTTGGAAATGCCCTCAATTATTGTTGGTCCATATTCAATCAATTTAGCATCATATTATTATTTTTATTTATAACAAGTACAACCTAACCTATTGAAATTGTTCTTCATAATATTCTCTTTAACCAAAATCTTACACACTACACGAGACAAGATTCGACCACCACGGTGACATTGGAAGAATATTATTTATTTGCCGATCAAAAATAAGAGAAGGAAAGTCATTGTTTTGTAGTACAATTTGGAGAAGGGAAGAAAACTCTATAGAAGACCTTGTTTGGTTTACGGGTTGGAATCCAGATCTCTCGGAATCCAGTATATTGTATTTGATTTGCTGTAATTGATAACCTAAAATACAAAAAATGTTGTTTCGAATCTCCAGATTCTAAACCTCCGAAATCAAATTCCTAAAAATCTTACATTTACTAAACAACTAATTCCAAATCCCCAGATTCCAAACGGCAAACCAAACACGGTCAAATGCACTAAATTAAATGAAAGTCAAATCACTAGTATTAAAAAGATGATATATATAGTATTTCATTTATTTTTATTTCTAACTTTAAATCACTAGTATTAAAAATTCATTTTACTATACTCGAGGTAATCATGTCCGTCACTAGGGATGTTGATACATTTCAAATCGATTCGAGAAAATTTTCCAACTCTTTATGAAAATAGAAATTAGATATTTGTGTTCTAAATCAATTTGACCGATCTTCAAGTATATATCGATCATTCAGTTAAAAATTAGTCAATGAAAAAGTTTATTAACGAAAAGAATTATTTAGATAATATTAATATTTTAAATATAATTAATTAGATTTCTTATTAAATTATTGAAAAATTATCTTAAATTTAAATGTAATTCCAAAATGATATGTTCATATAAAAAAATAAAAAATAAAAAAATAAAATCTCAAAAATTTATTAAGATGAATTAAACAATTTAACCAACTTAACCGATAAGTTGGATCGGTGACAATTTTCCTCAAAAATTGACACTGACCGACCGATAAACACCTCTAATTAATGGTCACCGTGTGAGTAAAGCTATTCATACAACCATAGCGACACCCCACCTGTTTCTCACTCACTAAATCCCTAGACCAGGAAAGAGATCTTAACAAACTTCTGAATAGCTTCTTGACAAAAACAAAAATTTGGTAGAGTACCTGTTCCCTTCGTATTTCACTAATATGAACATCAGGAAAATAAATAAATAAATAAATAAAAATAAAAATAATAGTACACCAAATTTTGATTCCAATATCAGAATGCTACCAAATTTCAGATAAGACACTGAGATGAAAAACAAGAAGGAACTACTTTCAATCACAATGTAACTTGTTAAGTGACAAAATTCAAAATCTAAGCAATGGAAAAACTAAAAGCAAAGGTTATACAACTCATGACTTTCCTCTTGATTAATAATGTTCTGCATACCAAAATCTTGATCAATGAACATTTTTCTCTGAACTCTAATCCCTCTATTATCTAAACTTTGTCCTAAGGTATTTCTACTTTTCAGCAAATAAATATCTTGGTCTCCCCTTCTACCCAATGTTTTTATATAAACACCCATAAAATTATCAGAGAAAAGAGGAATCAATCATTTTCCTGAAATCAGAAATGGAATTCATATCCACCACCACCAGGAAAGCCACCTCCAGCTCCGCTGCCGAATCCACCGTCGAAAGTAAACGTAAATTGCTGCCCTCCTCCGCCACCAAAAGGATTGAAACCACCTCCACCACCCATGCCCATGTCTTCAATGTCTTCGCCCCTATCGAATCTTGTACGCTTTTCTTCATTGCCAAGGACCTGCAAGATATCCATATTAACTATTTTGCAGTTGGGCCTATTCTGTTATAGGGTTTTATTAGAGTGCACTATATAAACTCTCTTAAAATTAGTGAACCATCATTATGTATTAGCACTCTCTCTAATAAAAACGTTCTCTCTTCTGCCCGTGGATATAGCTAACACATCATTAGTGAACCATGTAAATTCTGTGTGTTTTTCCTCTTACATTTTTTTACAGTTTGTATCGTTAAAGCCCGAAAGACGTAAATAATGCAAGCAATTGGTAAGTAGAAAGTGTGGATGCCAAGAACATTAAGATATTTTTCGAGTCAGACCTCATATGCAGCAGCAATATCTCTGAACTTAGCTTCTGCTTCTTCTCTATTTTCTACATTTTTGTCAGGGTGCCATTGCAATGCAAGCTTCTTATAGGCTCGTTTAATCTCAGCGACAGAAGCGGTCTTCGAGACCCCCAAAATTTTGTACCAGTCTTTTCGTTTGCTCATTTTTAAAGCCTTTTCAGCCCTCATCAGTGACTCCCTAATGTTCATATCCTGCAAACATCGTTGATCCCATTAATTAATTATAACCGATGGCTGTAAAAACCATCGATGAATTAACCTTATCCTAATTTTATTTCATCATACAATGAAATATTTTTATTTAATGTGAGTTGGTATAAAATAAAGTTGTCCTACCAAACTTATCACATTGTTAAACCTAATTATTTAAATCTAGACCCCTATATTGAAAAAGAATTATGTACTTTGTAAATAAACCAACATCGTTACTAGACTAATCAATAAAAATATCAAGGTCTTTTAATAATCAAACAGGCCCCATAATGAGATTAGTTCAACTCAACATATTTAAGTGAAAAAAGATTTCAAACATTAGTTTTATCTACAACCTGCTTTGGTAAGGCTAAAATAATTTGAATAACTGTTATAACCGACCTGCGGTGAACTTTGAGCCGCTGACTTCAGATCTTCAACAGCACCCTCCCAGTCTTCTATTAAAAGCTTTGCTTCACCTCTCTGGAAAAGACAATATTTCTCAGCATTAAAAAAAATTGAGATCTTATACACAAGAAATAACAAACTATCTTCACTTTTGTTATGTTAGATTGATTAGGGTAAGGCCATTGCAAGGACATTCACAAGCAAATGAATTGAAGTGAAGTTAGGAAAATAGGTTAGCTGCTGTTTGGGTTTCTAAAAATGCACAAAAATAAGATCTTGGACCCAATGAAGAAGATGGTAATCATAACCCAACATAACAGCTCAGCACGCCGAAGGTGAATCGGAGGAGCTTCCATAAACGCATTGAATAAGATAAGCAGAGGGCCCGACACGAATAAAGTAATTTGCAATAAAACAGAATCCACTGAAGAAAAAGTAAGACAGACCTGAACCAAAGCTTCAATAAGGTCTCCATCAATGTTTAGTGCTTCATTGCAACTCGTAACGGCATCCTTTCCACGACCAAGCTTCACCAGTACCTTGCATAAACCAAGATGAAGATGTACATTGTGTGCGAGATGATTGGGGTCTAATGCAAGGGCTGCATTATATTCCTCCACTGCTAATCGCAGCTTACCCTTGCTGACATTATCTCCTGCCTGTCGACGAAGTATAAAAATTAAGCATCATCAAGTTGATTTTATTGGTTCCTTGTCAAAAAAAAATGTTGATTTCATCATGTTGCTTGGGCTTACACTCTTGGTCTTCTTAAGCAGATTCTTCAATCCAAAATATGCTTTCTTCAGTTCACCATGTTCTGGATCTAAGCGAAGACCCTTCTGAAAATGCCTGGAAAAATTGTCCATGTATAAAAATCTGTCCATGTTATAATAAGTAATGTTTTCGACAATATTTACTGAAAAATCCACCTCAAGGCAACATCATGATCTGCCAAATAGTAGTAGGCACGTCCGCGAAGTAACAACGCATCCAGATTGCTTTCATCTTCTTTAAGAATATGAACGGTCTCAGAGATGGCACCAGAATAATCCTTGGTTGCCAACAATAATTTTATTTTCAGGAGTTTGGCCTGCATCAAATTGATGTAATAATGTAAACGATAAATAACAATTCAAGAGGATAATTAAAAGAAGAAAAGGTATAATTGGATAAAAAATTGTTTCACCTCAGAACAAGCTGGAGAGAAAACAAGTACAACTTTATCCAAGAATTCCAATGATTTAGCATAATCTCCTGTATCAAAAAGCTTAAGGGCCGTTTCTAAAGCACTCTGAGCCTGAAGCAATTGAGAAAGCTCCTTTTCGCCAGCTGAATTTCCAGGTTTTAATTCCAGATACGTCTTGTAGTTCTTCTCGGATTCTTTATATCTACATCAGCCAAAAAGTTCCTGAATCATATAATTATCCAATCAGAATGGAAGGTAGAGAGTGAGAGCAAGGTTTTCAACATACCACACAGATGGATTAAATTTCCTTTACAATATTCTCCATCTCAAATACAAATTTTCTTTGGAGTATGTTAAACCTTTTCTAGGAAGATGTACTCTTTGTTTACTTAAGATATCATGAGCCATGGCTAACAAGAGTCGTGAAGCTTCAACTCCGTATTGGGATATTTGTTTGGAAAGAAGAAAAATAATTTCCAGAGTCAAGAGTAATAGGAATCCTGAAAATTATGTTAAAATCACCCATGAACCCAAAAGCTAAAACTGATAGGTTGGAGTAAATTTAATTATATCAAATAACCCTCCCCTCACTTGTGGGCTTGAAAATTTTGAAAAATGCCCTACAAGTGGAATCAATTTTAATTGGAGAGGAAAACGACTAAGCATATACTTGAACTCACTTTCTGCTTTGATACCATGTTTTTTTTTTTTTGAGAAGCATGCTTTGATACCATGTTAGATCATATTACATCACCAATGAACCCAAATACTTGAACTTATGGGTTGAAGTAGACTTAATTATATCAGCCAACAATTTGGGATTGATTTCTTTATTTCGTGAGTGCTCTGAGAAGTAAAATCTAGATTTTGATATTTTCTTTCCTTTGTGCCCGTTGAATTCAAGATAAACAAACTCTTTTTGTAATTTATTTATAATTTCCCTCAAGATAATGCGTCCTTATCCTCTTCCTTGTTTATATATCTTTTAGCACATGTAAATATAAATTTATTTTCTGCAAAAAGTATAAGAGCTAGTATAGCACAACTTTCACTAACAACTTCTCCAATTCTCCGTCATAATATTTTCCGTTCTCAGCATATGCTACTCGTAATGAAAACTAGATTAAAAAAATAGGTTTTAACCATAACCAAGATTTATAACCAATAGGAAGAAGAGATAGTAGAAAATAATGGAGGCAGTTATATACGTTTACCTCAGCATAAGCAGGCAACATGTACAAGTCAAAACAAAAGCATATTTCCAGTTCAGAAGACAATTCCAAATGTCAAATTTCTAATCCTAAAAATTCTGGAAGATAGTAAATTCAATGCCAAAATGTAACTGTTTCCCTCAATTTGATGCAATAACTAGCAAAATTATAAAGAGGGAGAACAACCTGCATAACTGGCGAAGAACTGAACCACGATGGAAGTATGCTTCTGAAAGTTTGGGGTCTGTCTCGATAGCAGCATTAAGATCATCAAGTGCCTCACTGTAACGCTTCAGCTTTACATTTCGTGAAACTTTCTCAAACAACTCAGCAGAGTTACCCAACTTTCCATCTGGAGATATAAAGCCAATCAAATGACAAGATGCAATTGATGATAAAAACCACAAGTGTAAACCCCAGATGGTAGAAAAGAAGAGGAGAGGAGGAAAAAGAAGAAAACAAAGAAGGGGGCAGGTTTCAATTCCTTAGAGAGAGCCTTGAATATGCCAGCTTATGCAGAAACCAAATTTAACATCCTCTATGTATTCTTAGAAAAAATTCCTATCCAAAGGTTAAAGATGAGTTTTGGAGATCATGTATAGTATTAACAAAGAGAAAAATTCCTAATACTATAACTGAGTATGAAAGATGAGTTTCCTGATCATTTATAAGTATTTCCTCCAGTTAATGGAACAAAAGGCATTTAGATCATTAAAAGAGAGAAAGTTCACATAATTGGTAGAGGACAGAGATACTAACTTATATGCATTAAATGATCCAACTCGAAACATGATGGTTGAGGATCACACATTGAAAGGTGAGAAGATCTATTAGCATTTATAAGATAGGTGGGCTACTCTTCTTGTCACCAATTGTTTTTGAGATGGAATATCAAAGCACATAAACCTAAACGGGTATTCGGTTCAATAAAAATGAAATTAGGATCCGATACAAGATTGGTGAACCCAAAAGATCACCATCTTGAAGAGACATATTGAGGATTCCACATTGGAAAGGTGAGGAGACCTCCTAGCAGTTATAAAATATTTGGAGTTACTCCTCTCTTCATCAATTGGTTTTAAAATGGAACTCCAGGGCCTATAGTATGAACACACTTTAACGATGCAAGAGGGAGGTATCAACGCCTCATAGTACTAATTCTAAACCAAAAAGATGGATTTTTTTTTCTAAAGCTTGATGTCCGAGCTAACCATTAATCCTACGCTGTTTTTGCTCTACCCTATAAAACTTATCAAACCATTAGAGACCAGGATCACAAACCGAATGGGTTAGTGGCGCATTGGTTATCTAGAGGGTGGTAATCCATTTCAACTCCACGGTCAAAGGTTCGATCCCGAAAATCGGTATTTTACTCTCATATTATTTAAGAGTTGTAGCGCCCCTATGTAGGATTGTTATCCCCTCCCCCAATTTCTACTAATAAAAACCATGATCACAAGAATTTAAATCGAACAATATTTAATCCTAAGACTTAATACAAGGTACTCCTTCAGATGGATTTAATCACAGGGGAACCTCAGATTCCATCCAATTCAAAAATTACACCATTTAAAAAAAAAAAAAAAAAAAAAAAAACGGAATTGTATTTGAATTTTGTTTCAGTCTTTTACTCGGGGAAAAAGCTGGAATAAGCGACCAAATTCAAAACAATAGCAGAAAAAACAATGTACCAGCAGAAGAAAAACTGCAACAATAAATACCAGAAAATGTGGGACTATAAAATACGAACATCAGAGAAAAATATAAGGAAATTATCGTTTCCAATGATTTTTATTTTTGTTTGAAACAAGGGTAACCACGCCCGTTCTTAGGCCAGACACCGGGAGACATCGAAGGAGTAATGTCACAGGTGAGTATCGAACGCATACCCCAAGTCTTCAACCACTATGCCACCCCTTGGGGACTTTTCCAATGAATTAAGCGTAATAGCTCCAAAATTGTAAAATCTCAACACATGAACAGATAAACAACCAAAGGAAACATCGCACATTACAGAACTAGATCTAGGTATCGAATCGAAGGCAACAAATCTACAAGAAACTCCGTATAGTTCAATTTTTCCAGCGAAAGATCAAACGGATATCTCAGAGAGAAAACTTACGAACCTGAAGCCGAAACCAAAGGTTGAAGGAGAAGAAGCTGAGCAATAATGGCGAATTTGAGAAGATTTGCAGTGAAAATGAATCGCCTCCAAGCTGAAGCATCCATGGCGGATTGCTGAATCGAAAATCTCAACATTGTTTCTTCAAGTTTCATGATCAGAATCTAAATATATGTTTGGATTTAATTAATCTAAATCCAAAACTTAATTTTCTGTTTAAATTAAATGTGGTAATAAAACTCCACGTACTTTCTTCCAATGGATGCGTTACACGTGGATATACTTTATTAAAAAGGGAAAAATTATTGAAAATTTGGGGCATTCCGAGAATTGAACTCGGGACCTCTCGCACCCTAAGCGAGAATCATACCACTAGACCAAATGCCCATTTGTGAGCAATTATTACTTTGTTTTATTTTAATATATATACTAAAATTTGTATTTATAAGTTCATAAATTTTAAAATTTTGAATAAATTACTTTATTAAATGTAAAATTTAATGCTCAAAGATTTATAACAAATGAATTTTGAGTTTTAAAATTTTCATTCCCACTAGGTGTGACTTAGCCTTGAAAAGGAAAACACTTCACATATTTTAGGCTATAAAAAAATCACTTAACTTTTAAGATAAAAAAAATAAATTTACTATATAAGCTGGGATAGAGTTATTGTTTACAAAATAATAGAGCTTGAATTTATTGGTTTAAGGAATTTCCATTCTATAGTAAATTTCCTACCCATATTAGAATTATAACAATATTTTGAAAATATTGTAAATATAGCAATTTTTATTTAAATACTATTTATAAATTCTATATGTTGATGGGAGTCTATCAGACAAACTATTGATGGGGTCTATTATAAACTATTGATGGAGTCTATAAATATGATTTTGCTATATTTGCAAATATTTTCATTATTTTACTATTTATGTAATTTTTTTGTGTTATTATAATATATATGCAAATTCCCCTTGGTTTAAGTTACTCCTTTTCTTTTTTTTCATAATTTTAAATTCATACAGTTTTAGACCTCAAATAGGGAATGATGTTCAATCTTAATTCTTGGACATTTTTTTAATTTTTTTAAAAAAGTTTAATTTACATCAAGATTTTAACTAATTTAATTATTATTTTGGCAACATAAAATCATGTAACAATTATCACAAAGATTAAGAAAAAATTGAATATCATTAAAATGTAATAGAGGCTAATTCAAGTGGTTAAAAATCTGTCCCACCTTATTTGGATGTGTAAGTTATTTCTAGAATAACTTCTAAAATAATCAATTTCTTTGCTTAAAGTAATAAAAGTTCATGTTTTTGTTTTTATTCCTAGGTTAGGTGTCTATATTATCCACAATTTAGCCGCTTATACTTTTAATAATAGGTCGTATTTGATTTGTCGGTTGAAATCAAGGGTTTGGATTGACAATTCAGAGATTTGAAATTAGTTGTTTGGTAAAATGTAAAGATTTTGGGGAATTTGATTCCAGAAATTCAGAATCCGTGAATTCGATACAACATTCTTTTGATTTTAAGTTATCAATATAACAAACCAAACGCCGTAATCAAGATTACAGTGAATGATATTGAGATTCTGGGGAATTTGGATCCCAACCCGCAAATCAAACAAGGTTAGAGTGTTTAGGAAGAATAGTATAGTATGTTGACCCACAATTTTGGTTGATCTCTATTTTATCGTGAGATCTTCGTAATTGTAGTCATCTAGCCATTTCTCTATTTAATTCAATTGGTTATAAATAATAATAACAATAAATAATTTTCCAAAAATAAATTGGCGAAAATAGATTAAATGGTCTATGGTTTCATTGTTTGGTTAGAAATCAACACTAGTGTAGATACTAGAGAGGTTTGATCTCGAGAATTGATATTTTTCCTCCTTTGTTTGGTGACTAAATGAAAGAACGGCGTCGTTTGGAACCCCGTGGGCGGAGATGACGAAAATCCACAATCCGCCATTTTCATATCTCCGCTCCATTTGTATTTTTCTCAAAGCTTCTGCAGTTCATCTTTGTCGTCCTTAAACTACGCACCGGTGCTCGTTTCTAACGCCACCGTTCAGATTCAGAGTTTCCGCCATGGAAGACGAATTCGATTTCGGTGATAAGGTTCATCTTTCTTGTTTACTGCCTAATCTAAGATTTCTGTTAATGCAGCTCCTCATTTCCTTTCCCCCCTTCAGGTTCTGATTTTCTGATGCTTCTTTGTGTTTGATTTGCTAGTTTCGTTGAGGTTTTCTGTTCGGATTTGATCGCATTTTTTGAAATTTGTTCTTGAGGTCCGATCGTAGTTGATATCGTAATGCAGTTTGATTTTGTAGGGATCTGCTCCCGGAGTACACTTTTAGACTGTTTTCGGTTCTTGAATGTTTCATTTCTTCTTGAATATTCAATTTACTTGGTGATTCTATTGTATACTTGATTTTTTTCAAGTAGAATTTCTTTTTCAGTTTGTTTATGGATCAGAAATCAAGATGATGAGAATGCATGATTTCGAAAACTACACATATTTTTGCAATTTCTTCAAAATGGATATGCTATGCTACATGAATTTGTTATTTGATCGTATGTGCATGACAGAACTTAAAGTTTGAGCATGGTGGAATTGTTTTGTTTGCTGTTAATTGTACTGTTATTAGATAATTCATGGTGGCCACCTACCTAGGAATTAATTTTTTACGGATTTCCTTGGCATCCAAATGTTGTAGGGTCAGGCCGTATGTCCCGTGATATTAGTCGAGGTGCGCGAAAGCTAGCTCAGACAGTCACAGATAAAAAAAGAAAAGAAAAAGAGATATGTTAGATTAGAGGATGTTCCATGCATAGGTATCCTCAGCATGTTTCATTGCTAAGAATCAGATTAATGATTAGATTAGTTCAAGTACTAGGCTACAATTTATCTTCTGTTCTTGCTTTCTATCTAACTTGATTTTTGAAGCCAATTTCTATATAGTGGATATTCTTCGTATTTAAGTGAATAACCATGGGAAAGACCGTCTTGATCTGATAAATTTACAAGTCAGAAATGAGACATTATACATAACTGTGGTTCAACTTATGTAGTAATAGCCACTTTGTTTTTGTTTTTGTTTGTTTTAGAAAGTTGTGCTTGTTTCCTCACAATTCCTGATAAGTTTTTCACTTTTTGTCAAATTTCGTAAACAAAATCATGCTCAAAGAAACTACTTTTTTCATTAGTTTTTATAATTTGGCTTAGTTTTTCAAAACGTTTTCAGAAACTAGGCGTAAAGCAAGAAAACTATAGTAGAATAGTGTACTTATAAGCTTAATTTTCGAAATGAGAAAACCCAAAACAAAATGGTATGAAAAGGAACCTAAGATATCTATGCAGATGTCCCCAAGGGGTGACATGGTGGTCGAAGACTTGAGCTTTGAAGGTGTACTCCCCTTAAGGTCTCATGTTCGAGACCTACCTGTGGCATTAATTTGTAGAGACCTTCCGTGTCTCCATTCATTCGATGTCTCCCGGTGCTTTGCCTAGGGACGGGCATGGTTACTTTCGGTATAGTGGAGCGAAGTTCCGATTTCCCTGCAAACAACTTCCTTTCTTGTAGGCTGTGGCCTTACAATTGCTCATGAGATTCATTTCTTGTTGTGTATGTTCATAGTTCAAGTGATGAGCAATAGAGTTGGGGTTGATGCAGGGGAACGTGATAAGAGATGCAGAAGCAAGAGGGTTCAATCCAGGAATGATTGTGCTGCTCGTAATCGGGGGGCTACTACTGGCTTTTCTCATCGGGAATTACGCACTGTACATGTATGCGCAGAAGGCCCTTCCTCCGAAAAAGAAGAAACCAGTTTCGAAGAAGAAGATGAAGAGGGAGAGATTGAGGCAAGGTATCTCAGCTCCTGGAGAGTAGTCCACTTTTTCTCTCTCTTTTTTTTCTTGGTTGAACTGACAAGTTCTCCCAATGAGTTTGAAGAGTTGTTTTGTTTATGATGTTAAGTTCTTTAGAATCTGAACTTTATGACTAGAACTTGTATCCTTAGAGCAGGGAAATAAGAATAAAAATGTAGCTTGTTGTATGGTATATATTTTGCTCCAAAGTTAATGACTAGAACTTGTATCCTTAGAGTAGGTATGTCCGTGATAATAGTCGAAATTTCAAATTAAGGGAATATTAGATCGTGTTCAAATTTTATGATGATTAATATTTTTTTTAATCACGGTTTTAAATATTATAAGTTTTTAGAGAGAGGGGTCAGATAGTAATGTTTGAGTTGTTATATTTAATATAATACAAAATTATACAAATAATCTAAAGTACCATTATATAATTTAGTTCATCTTTATGTTTTTTCGTACAAAAAAAGAATTGGAAACCAAAATGAAACTAAATTGGTCCATCTACTTTCATTATTTATAGTTTGGATTAATAATTTCAACCTAAACATAATCAGTTGAGCAAGACATTTAATTAGAGATATATGGTATTAAAACTAAAGATGAAAACAATTTAACCTAATAAATAAATAAATATATATATATTTTTGGTAATCTGTGAATTTAGAGCTACACTCCACTCTAACCTATTACTAGACTACAACACCAAAATACATCGAAGGAATGAAAAAACAAATGAAGATATCTACAAATTAATGTGACAAACAGATCTCGAACTTAAGACCTTGAGAGATGCATACCTTAAAAAATCAAGCGTTCGACCAACTAACCTAAAAAATATATTGATAAAGAATAATTTAATCTGTTTCTAACTAATTGAGTAGAACAACCGTATCTCAAAATGTATTTTCTGAATATGATAGTCTCATTCATTAAAGGAAAACATTCATCCACAAATATGATATACAAATCGAAACTAAGAGAAACAAAGCTGGTTCTGGTGGCCGCGAATCCTCATATTCTATACATACAACAAGAACAATATATTATTACCTCTGTCTCGTCTCATTCATACAAAACATCGCCAAATCTTTTTCCTCAAAAAGATTTAATTTCCGGGCCGGTCATCAACTTCAAATGCAATCTGCAGATTCGGCAGGATGACGATCTCAGACTCCGCGCCCCATGTTCTGTTCTGCAGGTGGGACCATGACTAAAACGGGACGAGCATTGAACCCGGGATGAGGCATCCTTCGACGGAGTTCACGGCCTTCCTGGCAAAGTGCACACGTGTGGCAGAAGACATGAGCTGCTAAGTCACAGACAGATTCACAGTGCTCGCGCTGAGCTTCATCTTCAACACAGGGTCCGCAACAGCCGCATGACCTATGAAGCGCCTCACAGTTACCCTGCTCGTCATGCGAACACAACACTAATGAATAAACTATCAATCAAATTAAAAGGTAAGCAAATCCTTATAAGAAGAAAAAGCACCCACCATAGCTATTATGAAGTAAAAGCATAAGCTCAATCAACCCATCAAACCAAAGTCATTTCAAGTAAATACCCAGCATTTAAAGTTAAGAATGGATGCTGATATCAAAGGAGTAGGTTTAACTTGCCTCTAGATTGAACATTCGGCGAATAGCGGTACGAGTGGGATATGTGAACCATGGAGCAAGGCAGTTCCAACCAAAGAAAGAGGTTCCAATTAAGTAGAGACCAGAATATGACATGCAATGGTTTGCAAATGTCCCAGGAGAAGTCCCAAGCCTCTCTGCATTGCTTCCATACAGCATACAAGGAGCCACACTTCCAAGAAGACCTACAAGCAGTAATAGTTATTGTTTTGCCTTATTTTCTCAAATTTCATTCCAATTTCTTCCCATTCTGATCACCACTTATACAAAAAAAAATGAGTTCCTAATTTTATTTCAATGTCCAGCCTGGTCCTTCTTTTGTCACTTAAACTCAACAAAAATATTGTTGCGGGTTTGTTTTCTTATTAATTGAAATTGTATCCATCAACTTAAGCTTTTGGGTTGATTGGTGGTTTAACATATTCATCGGAAATGATTGTTTTGTATTTTCCCTCCTGCTTCTAGTTCTCCCACCACCAAGAAAATTTTGTTCCTTGAAGGAAAGTTTGTCTTTTGTAGTTGAAGTAAGACTCTAAATTGAACAGAAAACACTCTCCCTCAGAGATTTAGTACTTTCCTAAGTGAGTGGGGTGAATACCCAGTTTTCCAATAGATTGACCATCCATTATATCTCCCAGAAATGTCTATCTTTTTCCACGTCCGACCCACTTCCGATACATTAAGGTTTTCCTTATAGTTATTATGCTCACCCAAAAATTCGAATGCCCGCCCTTTAGTTAGGTGTTACATAGAGACCGCAACTCACGAGTCAGAGCCAATGGGCCACCTCTTGGGGGCTCTCACATAAATGTCCTGAATTCCTCCAGCCCCTTTCCCCCATGAAGAAATAGATCAGTCGAGCATGACAACAACCAACAAAGTGCAAGGCAGACAAGTGTTCTTTTTTCTTAGCAATTTAAGTTATTGACACCAAGGATTAGAGTCATTAAACAGGGTATTTAATGGAAAATTAAGATCTAGGTGGAAGACTTTTGAACTCTATAAACATTAGAGGCTTCATTTCAATTAGTATTAAAAAAACTAGCTATGATCACACAAATTCAGCTAAACAGCCTTTACCCACCTAGCCGCCTATACAAGTGGTAACATGGTCAGATCTTTTATTTTATATCCATAAGTATCCGGACCAGAATACATGCACCTCGACTAATAAAACAACTGTCTTATCCTATTATATTCGGTTTTGGTTGTCAATCATGTGATTCCCAATCCCTTCTTATAGCAAAGATTTTTTCTGAACTCTATTTAAAGAAATAGCAGTATATTAGATCCTGTATAAGTGCTAGCACATTAAATGTTGCACCCTTAACCTTAACTTTGGTTAGAAAACAAATAAGCTGGAGACAAACCACAAAACACAAGATTATAATGCCTAAAGCCAACACATACACATACACAAAAGGTAAATCACCCAAGAGGCCAATAATCATGAAGTAACATATGATTTCATAATCAGACATCGTGATCACCTGATAGAGATTAGATAGAAAAGATTTAACAAGCCCAAGTTTGCATTTAGTAATTTCAGATTAATTTCCTCGTTATTCAATAATTAACACTACAAAAGAGAGGAGAAACTATTCAAAATTGTTGGACTTAACCATAGGAGCTAATTGTTGATGGGTTCAATCCACCATTTTCATCCACCTAGGAATTAACTTTCTACCGATTTCTTTGACATCCAAATGTCAATTTGTTCGGAGCAAGTTGACCCGGACAGTTACAAAGACCAAAAACTTTTTGTTGGACTTAGAGAACGATCGGATTCAAATTAGTGAAAATCATCATACCAAATCGTGGATTCATCAAGAATAAAGAAATTCATCCCAAAAAAATATTGAGCCTAATTCCAATAACAATTCCAAAAAAAAACCCTAAACATAAAGAATCATAGAATCCACAACCTCACAGCAAAAACCCAAATCCAACATAAAAAAAATGGACTTACAAACTTCAAGATCGCTGCTGCAGAACTCATCTTGGCGACCAAGACAAGTGCAGAGGCCGGTTTCCCATTGGGCCCGACCGACCGGCTCGCCCATGACACTGCCATGAACCGGCAGCCCATCGGCGGTCCACCCATAACCGCCGTCGTTCTCCTCCGCCGCGTGTTTCCGAAAAGGGGGCGGCGGAGGCACCGCGTCGGGGCTAGCTCCGGCGGAACCGCGATGTGAATCCTTGTCGTCGGCATTTTCAACTACCTTGCCGAGAAGTGGGCTCGATTCCTCAAAGTTTTCGGCGTTGGCCATGGCGAATTAGGACAAAATCGAAAAAAGATATGAAAAATTCAGAAATCGAAAGCGAAAAAATGGAGAAGACGAAGTCGGAAACTTAACGGGAGGGGAAGTCTACGCGGCTCCGCTGCCTTTTATATGGATTCGGAAACTTCCACCACAGCTCCTTTTCTTTTATTTATTATTATTAAGAAAATTTTCTTTTTTTAGTCCGATATAATTTTAATTTGATTCTTTATTTCCGTTTCATAACCATTTGATTTTTTGTTTTTGGTTTTTGAAATTTATGTCTATTTTTATTTAAATTTACTAATGAACTTTTAAAAACAAAAATAAACTTTTAAATTTTTTTTTTTTAGTTGATTAGTGTTCTCGTACTTCCCTATGGAAAGATGGATATATGGTAAAAACGGTAGAACATATTATAGGAAATTTGAGTGAGAATAAACTTAAATTTTAAAAATCAAATGATTATTAGACGAGGCTTATATTATTCGGATCTTTTGTTTTTTTGAAATTTATTTAAATTCACTACAAAATGTTTTTATATTTCTTTAAAGAAGTATGTGAATGGAGCTTCGATCACCTATACTCAGATATATGTGTCCATCTTAAGATTTTGATCTGAGATATAATTAGAAATTTTACAATTACGTTCATTTATAGATGTCGAGTCATCTAGTTTTCGAGTAGCTTTTAAATTTACTTTCTTTTAAAAATTAAACTCACATGAAAATTAGATAATAATTGTTATTATTATATATCTATATATTAACATTTAAAATGAGTTTATTCATCTTTTAGTCGACATGATTTTACATAATTTTGTAACTTTATAAATTAAAATTTATAGTCAACATGATAGTTTCATATATATATATATATTAACATTTCGAATCTATATTATTGATATGTGATATATGTTATATGAATGACTATCACCCCTAAAATGAGATACAAATATTAATTAAGAACCTTTTTACATAGAATTACATAATTATCCACACTAATAACAACATTTTCATCACTCATTGTTGTTGATATGTTCATGTTATAATTATAAGTGAAAATAGTTTCGTTATAACTATTTGTATATTTCACATATATGACGCTCATTTGAACTGATTTACAATCAAACAATGAAAAAAAAAATTCCAAATACACAAGAGATGCTTTATGCAACCATAATTTGTACAAAAATTACTTAAAAGAAGAAGAAGATAATTAATTCTCAACAAAGATCACTAAATTGATTTAATTTTAAACATTTAAATTAACTAATACTTTTAAAACTTCAATCGATCATGCACCAACCTTGCTTGCCTGCACAAGGAAACAAAACAATTGGAAACCTTATAGAAACAATATCTTTATATTTTATGACCAAGTGTGAAATAAATACTCACATATTTAAGCAAATGTTAAAAAGTTAATGACTAATATCATTTTTTAATATAAGCTTTAGACAAGTAAGGGGCTTGTTTGGTAACGATCTCGTTTCTCAAACAAATTAAAAATTACATGTTTAAACAGAGGATCGAACTTAGGCATATAACAAATTAAGAATTACAAATTAAGAGAAGAGGATTATAAAATTGAATCCTCTTAGGCATATAACAAATTAAGAATTACAAATTAAGAGAAGAGGATTATAGAATAGAACTTCGCGATCCTTGCCGTGGAAATTGATCAACATTAAACCATATAATCAATCCCACCACCGACTCATTCCGTACCAAGTTTTAGTCATATTTAAAATTATACCAAATGATTAAAAAAATAATGATAAATAAATAAATAAAATTAACTTCCTGTTAACAATTTTTCGAAAAAATTCTCATTGAATTTTTTAAATGCACCGAGGGTCCATTAATTTATTATTTTAACTCGTTAGGAACCAAATAATAATCTATCTAAGAGAATTAAGAACCATTGATTTAAAAATATATAATTAAAATTTTGAAAAGTGTTTATAAAAAAATCACAAAAACTAAGAATAAAATTACTACCAAACACAAACTTTAGTAGAAAATTAAGCAAACAATTTTTTTACCCACTAATAATATATTAATCGACGGACAAAAGAAATTAAAACCCCAATCAATGTAAAAATCTCTGTGAATTCAATTAATAATATCAATTTTCTCTGTTTCAAAAATAATAATAATAATAATATCAATTTTCTCCACAAATTTTAGTTTAGAAAAATGCACCAACCAATCTAACGATTTTTCATGAATAATAAAAGTAATTAAAAAAAAAATCTAGGAATGGATTGAATAAAATTAACTGATTGAAACAAAACAAAGTGAAATTGGTTCAAAAGAATGAAGTTAAAATATTTTAATATGTATGAAATATTTTTTAAAAAATTGCTATAATTTATTTTTTAGGAAAGATACAAATGATGTATTGAGAGCATGCAAGAAGCTTAAACTTTTCATTACTCTTTCAATATCTTTGAGTCTTGCTTATGAGACGGACGTGATTACCTTTGTTTAAAAAAAAAAAGTTTAAATTTTTGCTATAATTAAAATATGGAGGCTAGAATTTACTATTTACCACAAAAATATCAATCAATAACTAGAAAATTATTTATTTTTGAATTTTGAATTCGAATCCAATCACCTGGTACCAAAAGAGAAAAATCCCAACACCTCTAATACCATAAACCCTATACTTTTTGTACAACCAATCAGAAAAGTTGCCACACATTATAAAGTACAAAGTTAAGATTGTAACACTTATTTAAGTTTAACAATAAAAAATGAAACTGAATGGATAAATGGCAAAACGATTTCATTATTTGATTATAATTCAGTTGAATATTAGAATCACAAGTTCAATCTCAAGAATCGGTATTTTACTCGAATATGTAGGGTTTTTTGTCCCCCTCCCTAGAGATACTCAAACAAAAAAACAATTTTTTTTTTTTTAATCTTTTCCAAAAGAAAAAATAAATTGTGAAATGAAATGGTTAAATACCTTAATTAAATTTGTAGCAGTAGGGTTGTGAGGAGGTTGATGTTGATGGTGAAAAATCCAAGGCCTTCCATGGGAGTGATCAGGTACTGGAGAAACATGAGATGAATGAGTTTCTGGTCCTCTGTAATCTATTTCATAAACCCCCTCTAATGATGATGAAGAATCCATTAATCCTCCATTTAATTCAGATCCTCCACCTACAAAAATCAAATTAATTAAAGAAAAACACTTAATTAAAAAAAAACCCATTAATAATTAAATAAAAGAAAAATCACCTAATTTAGAAGAAGAACATGAACAAGGGGTGGCAACAAGGAGGAATAGGAACAAGATTGTGGTGATGAAGCTCATGATCTCCATACATGGAAGAAATTAATTTGAAGGATGATTTTTCAAAACCCTAATTTTGTTTTTTTGTAATTTGGGTCATGAAAGGATGAAGATGGAGAAGAAGAAGAAGAATTGAAAATTAAAAGGGGGTAATATTTGATATGAAAATTAAAGGGGCAATTTTTTTTTTTTTTTTTTTTGAAATAAAAAAGGGGCAAATGAATTAATGTTATGTTATGAATGTATGTAAGTATTTTTTGAGCATTTGGCAATTGAATAGGTCGCCATCCTTACAGCAATAACATGCCAGGCAAAGATGTAGATGTGTTGGGTTGGAGAATTTATTTCCCTTATAAATAACAATAACCCACAAATCTAATTACAATTACAAATTCTGGTCAACATTGGCATCTTGGGTGTTTTATTTGCAAATCGAAAAATCAAACCTGACACGTCCCTAGACTGCAACGCCAAATACGAGGATATTTCTAGTTTAAGTGTTTCACAACGATCTTGAACAAGAAACGACATTCCCATCGATCCTGTATTAGATACATTTCAGAGTGGATACCTCAAAATTCATAGTCTCATCAATTTTTTGATGTTAATGGATGAATCAACGGTTTTGTTACTACTGTACTAAATATAAACTTAAAAAAATGACATTGAATTTATTTAAGGGGTTTTAGCAAGACTAGACCATATGAATAAAATATTTACATTACTGGGCAAAATAGGAAAAAATTGCAAGCATTTTTTTTTTTAAATAGTAAATATAAAGGAAAATGGAATTACATACATA
>JBBMEF010000025.1:14093189-14126493 GCA_037832685.1 Sicyos baderoa
ATTATAGAAATATTACTAATTTAAAATTATAAAACATATTTAAGTATAATAAAAAAATCGTTTTCAAAAAAAAAAAAATTATAGAAATATTACTAATTTAAAATTATAAAACATATTTAAGTATAATAAAAAAATCGTTTTCAAAAAAAAAAAAGTATAATAAAAAAATCAATTAAATTAAAAAAAGAAAAAAAAAACATAATACTTACCATTTTCGTGGAGGAGTTATAACTCTAGAATTTAGTCTCGGAAAAAATTAAGATCTCTATAATTTTAAAAATTAAAACTTACTCTAAATAGTTCGATAAAACATAACAAGTATAAGAATATATATCAGTTATTTAGTTTGATGTTAATTCATTTTCATTCAACGGGTTTCGGGAAAGGAAATTACAAATGGCGTGATCGACCCAATTTGGAACTGTTTAATTTTTTATTAAATCATAACAGCAAATATATAATTTACCCTAATTTTTATTATTCAGAAAAGAAAAAAAAACTTTATTTTTACACGATACATTTCGCATATCGGGTATTCTCCGGTTCTGATCAAATTCCATTTTCCAGAAAACCCTAGAATCGAATCTTGCGAAACCCTTTGGAGAAGAAGAAGAAGAAAATCAAAGCAATCGCCATTGAATGATAGTTTTTCTCCCGTCGAGGTCAAGCGTGCTTCATTGATGGTGAGTCTTCGCTCATTCTTGGTTTTCTTCTATGTTGTCTTCATGCGCCGCCTGGATTTTTCTAATCGTTTTCTTTCATTTCGAGTTGCTTGCTTTGATATTTTCGTTTTGATTATTTTTAAATGTTAAGGCTACGGTATTGCAGCTGTTTTGTATCTGTTGAAATTCGAGAAAATTCGAAATATTATTTACCAAATTTGAGTTCGTCTTCATAATTTGTGAAAAATCGCTGTACTTTGCTTGATACACATTTTTTTTTTTTTTTAAACAAGGATAACCACGCCTGTCCCTAGGCCAGGCACCGAGAGACATCGAAGGAATAATGTCACATATAAGTCTCGAACCTGGGACCTTGAGCTTGATAGACAATTAATTGAGTTTATGGTGTACTTTCCCCTTTTAAAGCCTATTGCTGCTTGGATCTTGTGGAATCAGCTTGTTATTTACCTAACATTTCAAATCATACCAATTTTCAACTATTTCCGGTTTTCTTTGGTGGAGTCTTATTCCTCGGACAGACGTTAGATTACTCCCTAAAGACTACCGAAAAGTTCTTGTGCTAGGGGAGATGATAGGAGTTAGTTTATACCAAGTGGAATCGTGATACTCCCTTTTGGATAGGAACATTAATCGAAATCTTGGTTTTACTAATAGGTAGGGTGGGGCATTGTCTTTGGTTTTCCTTCTTTATGTGATCACGCTCCGACCTGTGGAGATGGATCAGTTTGCGGTCCCTTCAAGTTGGAGTTCTTTTTTTTATAGGAAACAAAAAAAATTCATTGATAAGATGAAAAGTTACCAAAAAAAAGGGTATTTAGTTACAAAAATCCTTTCCATTGAAATAAAAGTGTAGATAAACTATAATCTTTGAAAGGAGAAGATAAATGGGCCCATTCATAGCCAAATAAGTAATTGAGTCGAAGATATTATCGGATTGCTGATGATTATCTTCAAGTTGGAGTTCTGGATGTACTATCTAAAGTTGTTTAATGAAGGTTGCTTATGCTTAAAAAAAAAAGTCTTAGGATCACACAGTTGTCATGTGGGAATGGAATGTGTCGCCAAGCTGGCCCAACCTTCCTGTTTTATAGAACTTCTTGCTTACGCATATTTCGACTATTCTCACGGGAAAAATTGTATGATCTTATTATATTTGATTGTCAAGAAAACTCGTAATAAAGGAAACTAATTCAAGTTTTATAGAACTATTTTTTCTAGCTGCTGCTCCCTTGGCAATCGGCTCTAATTTGGTGTAAATTCACTGTAGGCTACTCCATTGATAACAGGACTTGCTGTTGCTGCAGCGGCTTGTGCTGGTAAATATGGCATTCAGGCTTGGCAGGCATTCAAGGCAAGACCACCAACGGCTCGACTGCGCAAGTTCTATGAAGGTGGCTTTCAGCCTACAATGACAAGGAGGGAGGCAGCTTTAGTTCTAGGAATCAGGTATATATTGAGTCTACTATGAGACAATCAAGCCTCTCATAGCTCCATTAATTTTCCTCTTATTTTTGTTGTCACCATCTTGGCTGTGTTTAAAATTCTAAGAAGCCCTTTGAAGATAGAAGATAATGCTTGCAAGTTTTTCATATACATGTGTGTGTGTGTTCGACTTCGAGCTATCTTTCATCTTTCTGATCTAAAGTCCCCATAACATGTCTCCCCTGTTCCTTCCTGTGGTTACGATTTTTTACCTTCGTTATATTGTCAGGGAGAACACTCCAGCTGATAAGGTGAAAGAAGCTCACAGGAAGGTGATGGTTGCAAACCATCCAGATGCGGGCGGCAGCCATTATCTTGCATCCAAGATCAACGAGGCAAAAGACATAATGCTTGGCAAAACCAGGGGAAGCAATTCTGCATTTTGATGGTCATTGCCGCCAGTTAGTTGCTCACTTATTATGGCATGTACGAACAGAACGCCAAGGATCGCCATTTTTCTAGCTCACCGGGTGTGCAAAAGTTTTGATATTATCATAATTTTGCTTGTCTGATTAATTCGTGTGGATCTTATTTGTATACTTCATACTGTGGATTTATTTGTTGACAAAAATGAGAAGTCCTGCAAGTTTGGCTGTGATTACTTGCTGTTTTTACCAATAATGAATTATGGATACTCTTCTTTCTAGAATTTTTGGTTGCTCTTTGTAAGGTTTCGCTCACAAAGAAATATAATATTTGAATTGTATACTTTGATAGATGTTACGTGGATTTTAGAGGGTTAAGCTACCAAGAACTACGATGTTCTTTGCATATACTTAACTTATCTTTCTCATATCCATACCCATGCTATTTATTATAATGTGTTACCCCCTTAAATTTTTCTGGAATTCCTTATTTCTAATTACTTGGTCTGGTCTCATTAATCCTCTCGGGGGTGGCACATGAGTTCCCAAGGAGTAGAAGGAGTAGCACAGTGGTTGAAAATATGGGCTTTGAAGGTGTGCTCCCCTCAAGGTCCTAGGTTCGAGACTCATCTATGACATTTATTTGTAGACACCTCTCGTGACTTCATTCCTTTGATGTCTCCAGGTGCTTGGCGTAGAGATGGGTGTGGTTACCCCAGGTGTAGTCGAGCGAAGCTTCGATTGTTCGGTTTTAGAAAAAAAGAAAAACTTGGTCATATTACTTTTTGAGTCTATTCTTCTTCCCTATACCTTACACTTTTGTGTTCTTACTTGCATTAGCAACCCATTATTGAACCTTCTGTTGAACAATCCAGGTTTATGAGAAACTTAGATCACATTTCCTGGCATATAAGGTTTCTTAATGACATACAGAAAGGCAATGGGATATTTAAATCACTTTGTTTATCCCTTAAGTTTTTTGTTTTGTTTATCCCTTAAGTTTTTTGTTGAGTAGATTTGAATTGTTTTGAAGTATGTTAATGTAAAGATGGGTGATTTAAGTCCATATACACCTAGATGGAAGAATAGGCAAAACATTTTCTTGACCTCTATTAGATAGATTGCACAAGGTTTAGTTTAACTTATCCTGCAAAATCTCAATATCAGCCAAGCTGATTAAGGTCAGCTGATGGTCAAGCTCTTTTCTATGCTTAACTTTCTAAGATCTCAGACTTGTTTTATTTTTCATCTTTTATCTCATTGTAAAAAAAGGTCGAGAACGCGACCGTATCCTTTGTAACACTTTCAATGAAGATGTTTTCGTATCCTAAAAATACTTCTCTGATAACTAACAAAACTACCGAACTTCAAAAGATCAAAATCTTGAGAAGTTTAGTGAAGACCAGACTCTCAACTTTAAGGTGGTTAAGAGAGTCTTGAGAAATTAAGGAAGGACAAGTTGATTTCATGGTGATTATCTACCTAGGAATCGATTTCTTAAGATTTCTTTAACATTCAAATGTTATAGGGTCATATGGTATGTCACCTAAGGGTAGTTGAGGTGTTGGCTGGTTCGAACAATCACGGATCTGAACTTCATTAGAAATCTTTTCTAAAATGGTTGGTGTAGTTGAATCCCTCCTGTACCTACTGGTTGGGTCCCAGAAGGTCCTAAATTTATTAAGACATGGCCAAGTAGAGATAAGCATGGCCTGGAAATGAATTTGACAGAGAAATCCAATCTGATATTTTGTGTTCCAAATGAGTTGCCTTTATCTTGTGTTTGTTCTCAAAAAGTCACCCCTTCTCATTCATTACAATGAAATGTATTTTCTCTTTCTTCCTAGGTTTCTCAATTGGCTCCATCTTAGGGTTGGGAACAACTTTATCAGTGAATGCAGTTGCCATATTAATTAATCACCAATAGATGAGTGACAAAGGTTGAAATATTATGTTGAATACTGTTTCTGATGATCATCATATGAAAGAGCTGAAGATGTTTCTCATATTAGGAGTTCATGTATTTGAGATTTTTTTTTTTGGAAACCGGAAAATCATAGTTTTGCTTTCCAACATTTACGCAAAAGATACTCTAGATCAAGCGCTTTCCAACGTTCTTTAACCAAGAATATTTGAGGGAGCATATTTTGAATTTTGTAACTTGAACTAACTAGCATATTTTGAATTTTGTAACTTGAACTAACTAAACTGTCAGATGGGGACCCGATTTTGTTTTATGATCAAACAAATTATCATATTATGAGATTTAGTGGGATTTGTGGAGAATATAAATGGTGTGTTTAGATAGAGGGTAGTGGTTACGAGGAGTTTTGAGTGGTTCGAAAAAGATAAAACTTTATTTGATATGAAAAGTTATGAGTGGTTGTGACAGAAAACTCTCATTTAAATTAAAAAGTTATGAGTGGTTGAACCACGATTTTATGGATGTTTTTTTAGGGGGTTTTTCGTGCCTCTCATCCAAACGAGAGGTTGAGTTAACCCCTTCGAAATCCTCGATTCAAACACCCCCAATAAATTTATCAAGTGTTTGTTAAGGTTTTTTTGATAGGCATGATTCCGTTTTTTGTACAGATGTTACTTTTACATGTTAACCTCTTTTGTAAGGACGTTATCGAATAAGACAAAAAAGAACTTCATTTTGATAATAAGTTTTTTAGGCAATCTTACTTTGACAAAAAGTCCTTGCTTGTTTTTTATACATGAATATTGTAATTTTGTACCCGTGATAAACTAAATTTAAATACTTCCTTTTTCTGGGTTAATTGATCTTTTTTTTTTTTTTTTTTTTTAATTTTATATTCAAGTCCAATTGATCCTAATATTGCTATTATGTTTTTAAGTGGTTGGTTTTACAAATGAGAACTCCATTTGTTTTTTTTAGAAGTTCTATGTTTTTTATCATATTATAAAGGTTCTGCAATGGTATTCATTTAAAGCTTTTTTTTTTTTTTTTTTTTTTTTTTTTTTTTTTTTTTTTTTTTTTTTTTTTATAAAAATTTGTTTCCTACTTTTAATTCAAATTCATAATAAATTAGCTTTGCTTTTATGTTCCAAGGTATTAGAGCCATCAATGCAAGCTTACCTTTTTAAGTCTGCTCTCTCATTATTACTTTGTTGCCTTCCTTGCAAGTAAAGGTACATCAACATATGATTTCAAAAAAAAAAGAAAAGAAATGTACATCAACATGAGAGTTTTTCTAAAACTAGAAATTAATAACAAAAAAAGGCTTTAAAAAAAAAGAAATTTGTTGTGTATACAAACTTTAGAACAATCTATTAGAATAATAGCATATTTTAATAAAAAATTTCCTTATACCAAAATTCCGAGTGATTGAACTCAATCGAACTTAATCAATAACTAGTGATTGCTCACTCGATTACTTTCAATTTTTTGATATATGTGTAATTATTTGCAACTGTAATATAAATGCAATTTTTTAGCTCATTTTTATTATCCATTAAAAAACTCCAAACAAAAATATAACAAACAAAGGCTACATGAGAAAGAGAAAAAGTGGTTGTGGTTTTATTTATTTAATATATAATTATTGGTTTCACATGACAATTTTGGGTGATAGTATTTATTATTGATCCACTTAAAACCATTCATAATAACACTATCCACCCACTGAATCCAAGATTAGAAGTTTGTACCCTACAAATTTGCAGTCTTTATTGAACTTTATATTTGATTGTGATAAGAAATAATTTATTTCAATATTAGAAATTTGTACCCTACAAATTATTTGCATTCTTTATTGGAACTTTATATTTGATTGTGAAGAAATAATATAAATCCAGATTAAAAGTTTGTACCCTCCAGATTAAAAGTTTGTACCCTACAAATTTACAGTTGTTTTTTTATTGGAGCTTTAAATTTGATTGTGATAAAGAAATAATTTATTTCACTTGGTGGATATAAAATTTCCTACCTAAAATTTTAATTAGTGGACTAAAAACAGTTTTAAGAACTCAAATACATATATAGCAAACAAATGTAGGAACTTAATTTTGCTAACTGTTCATCTGGATGAAAAATTTAAATGGAGGATAACTCTTTTAAAAAAATATACATTCATACGAGTTTTTGCTAAATGTTCATCATTTACTTTTAAAAATAATTAATTTTATTTTTTAACAATTCATTTCTAATCATTAATTTCAAATCAATCAAAATAATTTATTTTGAACCGTTCATTTTTAACTTAAATCTACATTCAAACAAGATTTTGACTCTAATTCATCCATACAAAAACTATATCTAAACGAGCTTTTTCACTATAACTCTTAATTTTTAACTACTCAAAATAATTCTTCAATATAACTCCTAAATCTAAATCCTCCTTCATGTCAAACAAATCCCCCAAAAGTTTTCTCTTCAAAAAAATTAAAAATCAAATCAAGATTTTGAACCTAGCATTTTTTACTATCCAAAACTAGCCATCACAATTGCCAATGATCGGGCATTTTGTAACCTAGGGTCAAAAAAAAAAAAATGGCAAAAATGATCAAAACTCCAAAGTATTTGCAAACTGAGGTTATCGTGTGGGTGGGAGCTGCGCGACACCCTTTTTTTTTAGGTCGCGTGGGTCCCACCCACGCGACCAGACGGCATGTCACGTGGCCGTTTAATCTAAACGGCCATTAAAAAAAAAAAAAAAAAAAAAGAAGGTCGCCTGTCTGGTAAACACGCGACGACCCCATTTTGCAATTTTTTTTCCTCATTGACCCCGTTTTGCCATTTTTTTTTTTTTTAACCCTAGGATGCAAAAAAATCCCCAATGATCCAAAAATCCCAACAAGTTCAAACTCACAGAGAATCGCCATATTTCACATGGCATGAAGTGTTTAACAAGAATGGTGAAAAAAAAATTAGGAATTTCCAAGAACAGAAAAGCTCTGTGGTGGTCCTCCTTGCTCTGTTCATGGAGAAAACCCAATCTGTGAAGACTTTACAACAATCACGGGTCGTTTTCATCACATGGATCCCCACATGTAAACTCAAATTGCTTGGAAGAAACTTTGAGCGGTGACCCATTTTCAAAGATCTTACACAGTTTCTACATTTCCAATCGCTAAAGTAAAAAGAAATAAAAAAATCCATAGTTGTTGAGATCTGATGGCTGAGTTCTACCTTCCAAGTCAAAAAACAGAGGTGGGTTAAGAACAGATTTGAGTTCAGAGTAAGTGATTATTTGTTTACTTTTTTAGCTTTTCTCTGTGTTTCTTGTCTTGTGGCACATTAAAAACAAAGCTTTTTCTTTTGGGACTTTTATCAAACACCTTGTGGGCATTTGTCATTTTGGCTGAATTTTCTTCCCCATTTGCCATTTTTGGCAGTTGTTGAAAACCCATTTGGGGAATTTGGAGCTGACGTTTTTTGCTTTGTGGGTTTTAGCAGTAAGATTTGGCAGTAGGATTGAAGCCACCGACATGGCTGTTTCCTTATAAACTGCTGGCTTTATGAGATAAAAGAGAAAGGGAATTTGTTTGTGTTTCTGAGCTTCTACTAGCTTTTGCTTTGGTAAGATCAAAGAACCTGCAATGAACTTTTTATGAATGCTGTGGCTTTTGTTATTGCTAGTTTTCATATATTGTTGAGTTTTTTTTTAAACCGGGAAATCCGTTCTTCGCTCCACTATAATCGGGGTAACGAAGCTCGTCCTAGGCTAGGTACGTGGAGATATCGAAGGAATGGAGACATGGGAGGTGTGTGCAAATAAATGTCACAGATGAGTCTCGAATCTAGGACCTTGAAAGGGAGCACACCTTCAAAGCCCAAGTCTTCGATCACCTCGCCACCCCTTGGGACCATATATTGTTAAGTTGACAGTTATGGTTCTTTGAAATGGTTAAGTTTAGCAAATTATGCTTCTGATTCCTTATTTTGGGTTGAACTTTAATTTAGTGGATCATCTGGGGGTTTCTGTTTCTGTTTTTGTTTCCTTTTTCTTTAGTTGTGTTCTTTTTGTTTTTCATATGATTGTTATAGCCACAGTTTCGCGACACGAATATCTGATCTACTAAGGTTCAGTACAAATTCTCAATGATAATCTTTACTGTTTCTCAAACAAACAGGGAGAGAGATTTTAAAGATTATGCAACTTTACAATATCGCCATGATTTGTTGGGGCCAACAGAGCACTGTGAAAGTAATGAAATGAAGAAAGTTTAGAAAAGAGATTCGAGAGAAAGCATTTCCATGTACCCTTTTCTTTTGGTTTACGTATTTTTATTAAAACCTTACCGAAGTGGCTTTGGTTGGTGGTAGTGGGGGTGGTTTCTCTGGAGTTTCTTTGAAGGGAGTGCTTGTTATTTGGTTGTTACTTTTTTTTTGTTGTTGTTGATTTTGATTAAGGTTGCTATATGAGTTTTTGTTAAGTATTTTACTTGTTTTTGCATTCTAGCTTTTCTTGTTGTGTTTGATTTTTAATGACATGATTTGTTGAACTGAAGCAGCTCTTGTGGGTCAGAGAGCTTTGGAGGAGAATTTACCAACTATTCATTCCTTCATCCTGCTTTTATTCTTCAGCAGGAACTGCAAAAGATGCAGACTTCAAAGCCTAAGTAAGATTTTCATTCTTCCTTGTTTTTTTTTTTTTTTTCTTTTAGCTTTTTGTTCAAATTATCTTCAAACTGATATTGAGCCATCCGTCCCCGAAGGGTGGCGCAGTTAGTTGAAGGCTCGGGCTTTGAAGGTGTGCTCCCTTCAAGGTTCCAGGTTCGAGACTCACTTGTGAGTCGTGACATTAATTTTTAGGCATCTACCGTGTCTCCATTCCTTTGATGTCTCCCGATGCCTGGCTTAGGGACGGGCATGGTTACCTCGGGTATAGTGAAGCGAAGCTTCGATTTCCTGGTTCCAAAAAAAACTGATATTGGGCCATTCATGGCTGGGGTGTTGATTGTCTTTCTGTTGAGTGCAGAAGTTTGGAAGCACCACTGAGAAAACCTCGACCCACTCGACAACTTAAAGCTCCGGGTTCGGATTCAGTTTCGGCGACCCCTGCACCACTTCCTTCGAATAAAATGACGAAGGAAAGAAATCCTAAAACTGTTGTTACAAAATCAGTACAAAGCTCAGTACTTGAGGTATTTCTACTCAACAATGGTCATACTTGTTTGAGAGGCTGTTCTGAATTCAATTTTATTTTTTTTAAAATAAAAAGAAAAACTCAGAAAACATGAGCCAGTTTCTATATTTGATAGTTGTTATCTCATTTTCTCTTAGCTTGATCTCATGCCAATTAAAGTTGTTAGTACCTTTAATTCTGACACAAATGCCTTGCTTGCTTATGGTATTCATAGTCCTTTGGCTGATGGGAATTGCTTATTTGCACCATGTTTTTCATTTTACATGATTTACATGTTTTTGAACTACAGAAAAAACGCCCAAATCGAGTTTCTACGACGGAATCACAGATTGCGCAACTTCAAGAGGAACTGAAGAAGGTAAAGGATCAACTGAGCTCCTCTGAATCAGGGAAGAGGAGAGCAAAAGAAGAAATTGAAGAGGCTAAGCGGCAGCTTGTCACCATGTCCTTGGAGCTCGAGGATTCTAGACAGCAGTTGCTAGAGATTTCTGCTTCCGAAGATGAACGAATTCAGGAGCTTCGGAAAAATTCGCAGGATCGAGATAGAGCATGGCAGTCTGAGCTTGAGGCCCTCCAAAAACAGCATTTAATGGATTCTGCTGCTTTGGCCGTTGCCATGAATGAAAATCAGAAGCTTAAGGTTCAGCTGGAAAGGATAGCTGGCTCGGAGGCGAACCAGAGTAGGCATGTCGAGTCTGCACATGCTGAGATTCAGGGTCTCAGAATAGACATCAAAGAAACACTTTCACTAGTGGAGGAACTTAAATCCAAGCTTTCTGATTGTGAAGATTGTGAAGCTCAAGCTCTTGAAGATCTGAAGAAAACACAAATGGAGCTGGAAACCGCAAACGCAACCATTGAAATGCTTCGATCAGAGGGAACCAAAGCGTTGAAAGTGTTCAACTCCTTATCTTTAGAGTTGGAGCAATCCAAAGAAAAAACTACATCATTGGAGGCTCTTGTTAGCAAATACCAAGATGACATGGCTGAAATTGAAAAGAAAATTTTGGAGGATCACTCTGAAAGTAAGAACAATGACAAGGATGATATCGAAATTGAACATATCAATCAGCTTAAAGCTGAGCTTAATTGTGTTAGATCTGAAATGGATCAATTGAGACTGGCATTAGATGCTGCTTATAGAAGGTACCAGGACGAATATCTTCGGAGCACCTTACAGATCAGAACTTCTTACGAAGAAGTGGAATCGGTAAAATCAGAGTCGCGCCAAAAAGAGGCTGCATTCGAAGCTGAACTCACTCAAGCCAAGGCACAAATCGAGCAACTCAGGACTCACCTCGAGGATAAGGAAGCTCGACTTCTAAGCATTGCGAAGGATAACGAAACTTCAAACTTGAATCAGAAACGTATAGAAAGTGAAAGTGAATCCAATCATGCAGAACAGCTGAAGAAGTTGGAGGCTGATATTGAGGAGTTGAAGGGAAGCCTGCTGGATAAAGAGACAGAGCTGCAAGGAATCATTGAAGAAAACGATACACTCCGAGTTGACATTCAGAAAATGGAAACAGAAAAGAAGATAGCAAACGGCAAAACGACTGATCTGGAAGAACAAGCAAAATCTGCAAATGAAAAGCCTTTGGACAAGCTTGGCAATGTAAACGAAAACTCGGAAATGGAGGCGGAACTGAGGAGGTTACGGGTGCAGTTAGATCAATGGAGGAAAGCAGCTGAGGCAGCTGCAGCAATGCTGTCACCAGGGAAAGATGGAAAACTTGTAGACATTGACAGCAACTATCCTTTGGGCACGTTCTACTCCGAAGACCTGGACGACGACTCCCCGAAGAAGAAGAACGTGAATATGCTGAAAAAGATTGGTGTTTTATGGAAAAAGAATCAAAAGTAGATAGAATTGCAGCTGCATTTTCCCTCAAGTGTTATGCAAATTGGGTTGGCCTCTTCTCTTTTATAATTTTGGTTTGATTTCATAGGGAAGAAAATATTTGATTTGGAACTGTATAGTATAGTTGCTCAAACTGGTAAGCTTTTTTATTTGTTACAAATGAATTCATTATGGGCTTCTACAAAGCACAATAAGAGTTTGTCTTTTCTAATTGCAGGTGAAAGATATAGAAAAATAATATATGAACTTCAAGGATTTTAAGTCATTTCAAAGAGCATATTCTATTTTCTTTAAAGCATTCAATTTAAGTGTGATATAAAGCATTTCTTTCTGTTTTTATATGTTTCCCCCCCTTTTTTTCATATTCAAGATGCCACTTTATTTTTCTACATTCAAATTTACATTGCTTTTAAAGTAAAATAAAAATATATATCTACAAGTGTCAGGGTCGTAATTGGTGGAATAACTCTTTTTTTAAGAAATCGAAAAATCAGAGCTTCGCTCCATTATACGTAGAATAATCACGTCCGTCTTTAAAGCAGGTATTGAAAGACATCGACGGTGACAACAAATTAATGTCAGAAGTGTGTCTCAATTTTTTTTTTTTTTTTTTAATTCTTAATAATCACTTGTGAGATATTCAGTAAATCCAATTTGCATTCTCTGTTCCATTCAATTCACCCGCTTTTCTCTTGCTTCATAATCACATAAATTCGGCCTCACAATAATGTTTTTTTAGACTTTATTGAATCATAATAGTTTTTTTTTTTTTTTTTTTTAATATGGGGCAATTTTTAGGGCAACTGTGTAAAAAAACATACAACAAAAATAAGAAAGGTTATATCAAACTTTTTCATCACTTTTCATAGTTTTTGGGTTTTGTTGATTTAAGAAGGTGAAGTTAAAAAATGGAAATGGAGGAAGAAGACATGGTAAAGGAAATGACAATTTTATCCCTTCATATCTTACTCAAATTAGATATAGGGGGCTAATTGCTACACTTATCAAATTTGAGGGGAGGTAATTGATCAAATTGAAAGTTTAAGGATGCAATTGTTACAAACACCATAATTTAAGGGTGGTTTGTGCAATTTTCCCTTAACAATTTAGACTTGAATGTTAGATCTTGTGTAGTTCAAATTTAATTCTAAAATTTTAGATAAATTTTATTTTTAAACAGAAATAAAAGTTGTAAGACGATAAACGTACTATTGCTTACAAATAAATGAGATACATACACTCCACCAATCGTTCCGATAAAATGACTAGTTAAATATGGTAATTTATGTTGTTAGACATTTTATAAATAGAAGAATAGACTATGCCAAAAGACCAAAAACCATATCTGCTCAAACTTCTAGTACAACAAATTCAAGCTATTGGTCATGTCATAAACATTACCTCATATCATTATGGGCATGTTTGGCTTTAAAGGGATGAATTGAGTTATGATGAGAAGTGAGAATAAGTTTTTGTTTGGGAGAAAGAAAGTAGAGATGATAATAAAATTATGTTTGATACGATGGAAAGAGAATGATTGAAGTATTTATTTAAATAAGAAATGAATATTTAATAGTTTTTAAATAATAAAGTTATGTTTGATGGGATGAAAAGAGAATAGTTAAAGTTTTTATTTAGATAAAAAAAATAGATATTAAGTAATTTTTTAATTTTTTAATATTTAAATAAAAACGTGGCGTAGAATTGGGTAGGAGTTGGGTTGACTTATGAAAGTCCATGGGGCAAACATGGGATTGAAGCAAAACCATCCCAACTCCACACTTTCTCCCCCTCCAAACATGTATGTATTAAAAAATTCATTTCTAAACTATCATCTACCTCAATATTAAGTCGATGTAGGTGTACAGCCTTCATAGATTACACAACGAAAGTTGAATCCCAAAAGATTTAATTTATTTTACTACGATTCTAAAATTTCATAGATTGAATATTTAGATTTCAAAATCAAAATATGACAAGTTAGGCCCCGTTTAATAACCATTTTGTTTCTTGTTTTTGTTTTTCAAATTTAAGCTTATTTTCTCTCAAATTTACTACAATTTGTTTCATTATATCTACCATGTATACATATTTTCTTAAAAAAAGTAGGAGAAGATCAACCGACTATTAAAAACAAAAAAAAATAGCTTCCTAAAGTTTGTTTTTGTTTTTAAAAGTTGAGTAGTATTTTCCTACTTTTTTAAAGAAAGATGGATAAATGGTAGGAAAGATGAAGTACATTGTAGTAAAATTGAGAGAGAATAGGTTTAAATTTAAAAAAACCAAAAACAAAAAACCAAATGGTTATCAAACGGAGCAAAATGAATTTGAAGCACTAACATTGAAAGAATAATGAGAACCACAAGTCCTAGGACTTAAATTCAAGATCTTGACCTATCTTAACCCATCTTGTACAATCATCAGTTCATTGAAAGAATAAATCCTAACTATTTAAAATATATTGTAAAAATATACTCGCAGACTAATTCAATCAATTTCATCTTCGTTTCCATTTTGATATATAAACCAAGATTCCAGCTGCTAAAAAAGTCACTTAAAAATCAAGTAAAACAAATCAAGGCTCATAAAAAAAATATACGAGGAATTTGACCTTAAAAAACAGAATTGAAAATCACAGTGCTTATAACAACACCAAACAAAGCAAAGGAATTTGATAAAAAAGAATGGGAGAACAAAACGCCAAAGTAAATTTATCTATGTTCTTTCACTCATCATTGTTCTTCCAAAATTACTTCCCCTAATAAACGCAAAAACAAAAAAAGCAAGAAAAAAAACTCCTTAACAAAAATAGATTAACAAAGTAATGAGGTCTATGAGATTATGATGAAAGAAAAATGAAATTACTGAGAGACACCAAGCCATTTTGAGAAGTTCTCGAACTCGGTGTAATCGCTGTCTGAGATCATCGTCTGATACCATGCCTTTCCTGCAGCTCTGATTGTAGTTGCCTCCTCCTGTGAGGTTCATGCAGAGATAAGAAAGTAAACACCATAGATTCGGATTCGAAACGAGACAACAAAGTCTGGTTTACACAAGATGTAAAATTATGAAAGCTTAGTCTACCACCAAATCAAACATATTGTGCTCAGAGTATCAATTATTCTACTTTAAAATGAACGCTTCCAAGAAGTCCCAAAATAACCAAGTAATTCTCAACCAGAACAACAGATTACTAGAACTAACAAGGATGAAAATGGAAAAGCTCACAGGTCAAGAAGTAAACAAGTAATGATGTGCTATATGTCCTAGCTTTATACTCTTTATTTTGAAAGAAGGGTAACCACGCCCATCCCTAGGCCAGGCACCGGAAGACATCAAAAGAATGGAGACACAGTGTCTACAAATTAATGTCACAAGTGAATCTCAAACATGGGACTTGAGGAGAGCACACCTTCAAAGCTCAAGTTAGCTTTATGAAGAAAAAAAAATGCTAATAATAAATGACCACAAACCATTACAATTCTAAAATAGTAGGGTCAAAGTAGTCTGTCTCGTGAAAATAAGCTGGCTCACTAACACAGATACAAAAATTGTAATTTGACCTAAACCCACAATCATTATATCCAAATTACATGAATTAAAACATGATTAACACAAAGAAATCATCTAATTAAAACATATAATCAAATCAAAAATCAACATAATAAATTAAGTAGGCAATCAATATCAAGCAGGCAGCAATGGAATAAAACAAGCACATGAAGGCAGGAAATATCACCAGTTCAATCTAACATGTACATATGCACTACTTAATTTCCAAAAAAACTCACTAAGTACAGGAAAGATATACCTTTGTAGTCAAATTTCTCTTCTTGTCGAGTTTCTCCTTCTTGGCCTTAACACGTTGCTCCTCGGCCAATAGAGCCATTCTTTTAGCAGTCTTGGCATATGGGTTAAGCTTGAGCATGGCGTTCAAGTTCTTCAATGGGTTCTTCTTCAATGGAACTCTCTTAACCACCTTCTTAATCGGCTTCACAACAGATTGCACTTCATCGGAGTTTATAATTCTAGACAAATCTGCATTCACCATCTTAGACCTTGGAAGAACATATCCCTTTTTCTTCTCCGAAGACTTCTCGAAAGATCCATAGATAGAATCAAGCCTCTCAAATGCAGATTTAGTCCAGATCACAAACCTTCCAAGGTGACCACCAGGAGCTAGCTTCAACAAATTAAGCCTCTCGACATTTGCAATCTCGACCCCGGGAATGTTACGGAATGCCTTAACAAGCTTAGCACCCTCAGCTCCATAAACAATCAACGGACCTTTTCGGGAAATATAACGACGGTTCCTCATCTTACCCTTACCAGGCCGAATTGAATGGCTATCTTTCGCCTTCTCGGCATCCGAAAAGGCTCCAACCTGTTTCAAAACCTTGATCGCAGCAGAGGTTTTCTCAACGCCCTCGGCCGAATCGCTCACGACAAGGGGCAATTCAGGGACGGACTCGATACGATGGCCGCGAGCTAGAACCAACGATGGAACAGCCGAAGCAGCGATAGCTGAAACAACGGCGAATCTCTTCTGATTGACATTGATCTTTCGATGCCAACGGCGCCAGATCTTAGTCGGAGCGAACATTCGACCACCACGACACATGTTTCCGAAAGCGGCCTGACCGGCGCGGTGAGTACCGCCGCCGGGAACACGGGGAATACGAGACACGGCACGTCCAGTACCCCAGGACTCGGCGGAGGTTTGGTGGCCGGCGGTCTTGCTGACGGCGTAGGGCTGGCGGCTGTTCCTTGAGATGTTGGAATGAACAAAGCTGACGATGTCCGGCCGAATTGAAGCCTTCATCACGTCCGGCAACGGCACGGTGGGCCCCGCATCGGTGGCCATGTCTCCTTCAAGGGACTGAACGGAAACGAGGGGACGAGCGGCGGCGGCGGCGGCGGCCATTGGAGAGTGATCGTGTGTGAAGTGAAGACGAGAAAAACGAAGAGAAGAATTAGGGTTTTGTGGCTGTGTATATTTATATGTGCATATCAGGGTTTTCAGTTTAATGTTGCAAAAATGGATCATTTCTCAATTTTCGAAATTACAGAAAATGAGTCATTATTCAAAATATAAACCTTCGTCGTAAAAACAATAAGAAAATTAGTCTAATTATTCTGTGAAAATACATTATTGACCCCAACTTTTCTAATATTGTTTAGACGATCTTCTTGACCATATAATTTTATTTTTAGTACAAATTTATGGAATGATGGTACATTTCCGATTTCAGGGATCAAATTCGTGATGGTAGAGTGGAAGTGGATTAACACCAAACTAGGTAACTAATCGCACCACCGACCTATTTGGTGGCCATATAACATTTTGATCTCGAAACTCTAAAGTAATCGGACTAATCGGACTTTATTGGTTGAAATTTATTTTTTATATTTTAAAAAATGATGAATTTAAAGTTAATACTAATATTATTTTAGTCATCTTTTTTTTAATACAAGTTCGGGGATTACAAATACCTATTCTTACCGGATTCGATGACGCCGGTGTTGAACTGTCTTACAACCCAATAATAAAACATTGTGCCTCTGACTCTTTCGATTGATATCGAATTTTCTTAGTCTATATATTTTTTAAATTTGTACTATTTTAATCTTTTAGCTTTTAAATATTTAATTTATAAAAATAAAACTTAAAATTAGTCACTAATATATAATAGATTTTGTTAATTTTCTTTAAAAAAATACCATATTCATCTATAAAATTTAGAAGGTTCAAGTATAATCGGATCTCTTTGTCTTGACAACATCAAATTACCTTGTCTTAAATAAATATTTATCATGCATTAAATCTATACTCATTTAACTCTTCGTCTCTCTTAATTTTCACACACTCTTATAGTACCTATTATATAAATGATTTTTTGATATTGCTTTAAAAAAAAAAAAAGAATTTTTTCATATATATTGAAAGTAAATTCTTTTCAACAAAAAAATATAATTAATGATTAAATATGATCCAAAGATTGTGTGTTTTTTTTTTTAATATGATCCCAAAATTTTGATTAATAGAATTATAGTTCAACTAATCAAATATTATACACTTAAATTATTATTGTCATTCTAAAATATACGAATATAGTGAAAGTGATCGTCAATCTAATCTTCATAAAATACATATTAACAATGGTTCAACAAATTAAGAATCAAAAGATAATCCAACATAGAAGCGATGGGAAATACAAAAGACAGTTAGGGCATGTTTGGTGGAGGGATTAACTTAACTCGGATTAAGTTAAGACCCTCCAATTCCCGTTTGATGGTAGGATAACAAAAAGTCTAATCCGTGTTAAATAAACTCGGATTTTTACCGTACATGAAATCCGAGTAAATCCCCATTCTTTGGGCTTGTATGTGTAGAATTGAAGAAAGTCGCTTCACTTTCTTCTCACCCTCAATCTCTCTCGTTTTTTCTTCATTTTTTCTTCAATTTCTTCCATTTCTCTTTTTATTCAAGTTCGTATCTGGAATTTCTTTAACATGTGTAAGATTCTATTTTCAATAGTTTTTTTTTGTGTTGCAATTTCGGCTTAACGAAGCTTTGTATGAAGAAGAAAAAAAAAACTTCATGAAAAGAATATGGAAAGAATTGAGAAAGAAATGTGAAAAGAATTGGGAGAAATTGTGTAAAAAAAAAAAAAAAAAAAAAAAAAAAAAAATTGTTTGGTGGGATGAGGTTGAGAAGAAGAAATGGAGGGAAGTGATTGTGTAGTGAGGAAATGTCAAGTGTGGTTATTTTTTTTAGTTATTTTGAATTTGTGAGTTTTTTTATTCTTTTTCTTAGCAGCTCCAAGTGTCTTTATGCATGACAATTTTATTTTAGTGATTCCATGTGTTCAACAACTAACTTTTCTATTCATTTAAATAGAATGAGATACCTAAAAGTCTTATAACTTTTTTTTTTTTGAAAAAGAAAACTTTTATAACTTTTATAAGATATGAGATCTGGTAGAATATTTATGAAAAAAGATCTTCAATTAATCACCAACATAATTGTATAATTTCTATGATTCTCAAAAAAGAAAAAAAATGTATAATTTCAATAACAATATTTATAACAAGATTTATAACTTATTTAGGAGGGATAAATAACTATACTATTAATTAGATTATCTTTTATAATTTTTTATTTATTTATAAGAATATTTGTTGGTATATAATTAATGTATTTGTTTTTTAAGTTTCATTGTTCTTCTAATTCTAGATATAAACTAAAAGTGAGAATAAAACTAAAAAATAAACTTGTTGTCATGTGTATAATATCTCTGCCCTATAATTTTAAGCTTATACCAACCTTGTATTAAAATAATAAAACTAAAATTATTTTGATATAATTTCGATGTTTCCTAAATTTGTTGAATGGTATAAATGTAGATATTGAATTAAAATTGAAATAATATATATATATATATATATATATATATATATAAATGTTATGTTGTTCCTATTTCAAATGAATGTAATTTTGTTATTTATCTATTGTTAAAGAAAAACAAATTGAAGAGTGTATACATTTAAACAAAATGCATGAAAAATGATAAATAAAAAGTAATTCTTGCACCAAACAACAGTCAGCTTAACTTAATCCAGCTTAATTTAATCCATGCACCAAACACAGATTAACTTAATGTCCAGCTTAACTTAATACACAACTTAACTTAATACCGATTAACTTAATACTAATCTTTGTACCAAACACGCTCTTAAGATGGTCACTCGCCACTTGTAGGTCAATATTCCTGAAGAAGAGCTCAAGTTTCTTTGCTCAACAACAACTACAAATCCACTATTTCCTTACCCAATTTCAAGTAGATAAACGAAGCAACCCGATGAAAATCGATACAACAACTAACAGATATCGCGCCACACGCACAACTAGAGAAAAAAGGTCATCTCAATGGATACTAGACGATCGACCATAAGAGAGAAAGTGAAGTCGAATGGGTTTAGGGTTGTGAAGCCGATGAGAAGGTGCGGTATCCCTACATCCTACCCGCACCGAAGGAGGAAAAAAAGCCGCATGGGCGGCTTGCTAGGGTTACGCTTGGTTGGGAGAGTTTAGGAGAGAAAGAGTTAGAGAGTCATCTTTACACTTATTTCATGGATCTCATAAAAGATTCAAGTCAAAGCTTCCAGCTGCTTACAAACTTCAGAATCTGAAGCCTCTTCTAAAATAGCCAAGGATGTAAGAAAACACTTGGCACTATAGCTAATCAAAAAGTTCCTAAAGCTTCATCTTCTGTACCACTGTTCTTCAGCAAATGAGGAAAAAATTCTACAACAGCAATATTCATTTGGAAACACAGTGATTCACAAGTACCAAGAAATATTATTTAGAATCTCATCAAAACTTAAAGTTATACTATGCTCAAGATTTAACTTTGCATGCCACCAACATAAAATAATCTAATCAGTTTCCTTAAATCATAATACTAGTCAATAATTGATTCAACAGTCTATAGAAGATTATTAAGCACTCACTCTAAGTTAGGAGTCTTAGGATTACTCGGGTTTAAAATGCATTCGGTATCAACAAAAGCGTGCAAACAAACTCAAGTTACAGGTTATCAAATTAAAAAGTTGAAAAGATTTGTGTTTCAAGTTAACCTTGTGAATGCGCAGAACACATCATCAGCTCGAAAGTACGAAATATAACCCCAGGCATTAATATGCAGAGTTCATTACATACTCGTTAAGGGTCACTGCTACTAAGCAAATCAGCAACCTTTGATTGTCTCTACACCCATGCCCCTTCTGTCACTAAGGAGTCATATCCCGGCGCTGATTTCCTCAATCATCATCTTCAGAGCTTCCTTCGTCGCTAGCATAATCACTACTATCATCGTCTTGATCGAGAATATCCAACTGAACATGCCTAACTTGAATTGGCTCAGACGGTCTAAGTAATCCCGGAAGAACATTAGGCCTCAATTGCGGCTCGTCCACCCTAGCAACAGGAAGAGAGTCCAATGGGGGTAACGGCACGGGGTCCCCAGGCTTCCATCCAGGAGGGGGCATCGGGATATCCCTAGGCAATTCCACAGGCATTCCAGGTTTCCACCCAGACGGCACGGTGATATTCGGGTGAAGCAAACCTTGCATACCAGCCAAATTAGCAAGAGGATTGGCATCAGTTGGAACCAAAGCTGGAGCCTCAATCATTGGCTCAATAGTTTTCTCGGTAATTTCAACTGATTTAGGCAACCCAACATCAAGATCAGCAAAATTATACAACTGGGAAGCACGCAGCTGCTCTTCTTGCGGTGCAGGAGGAAGCGCCCCGCGTAACGGAGCTTGTCCGGACCCAAATTCCGGCGGTGCAAAAGTAGTATAGCTAATCTTATGAGCATACGACAATATATCAGACAATTTCAACTGGGACGCAACGGTAGTCGAACACACCGACTCATCTTCGACACCCTCCTCGGACTTACCCCTCTTCGGACGCTGATAATCAGCATAATCATCAAACAAAACATCAAGTACCTGCTCAGCATCCTTAAGTTTATTAGCGAAAGCACGAAGCGCGGCGTCTCTGGCCTTTATCTCATAAGCAATCTTCTGCTTAGAGTCTTGAAGATCAAGAATCTCCTGAAGCTCGGCCACGGCCTCGAACAACTGGGTCTGGAGCACATTAAACAGGGAGAGAATCTCTTTCGGCGTGGCGGGTGTCGAATCGAGCGGCATCGGAGGAGAGGATTGGGTTTGGGAGGTTAGGAACGTGGGAAGTGAGCCGCGAAAGGCGGTGAGCCAGAGGGGGCGATTGGGGGAAACTTCGAAGAGCTTTGAAGCTAGAGACGCCATTTGAAGGAGGAGAGCTTGGGCTCTTGGGAGCGGTGGGAGGAGCGGGAGAAGGGTTGAGGATGGGGTTGGAGAAGAGAGATTTGATTGTTGAGATTGGGGCAATTTTGGAGGGGTAGGGTTTTGAATCGAGGGGGAATTAGGGTTTGGTAAGGCTAATCTGGCTGGGGATTGGACGATTTGATGTTGAAGCATTGTTGTGAGCTTCAATGGAGGTAGAATTAGGGTTTAGATCATACAGAAAACACAGAAGAAGAAGAATGAAGAAAATGAATTGAGAGTACCTGAGATCGAGAGATGACAGAGACGATTGCCGATTCGGCGCCAATAAGCACCTATGAAAATGTCTCTCCTTTATAGTTTAGATGTTTTTTTTTATGACATTTGTGACCGATTGAGTCAACTCTCTAGGTAGGCGGTTATCATGGATTGAATTTATCACCTTATGCATTTTAATGTCTATTTAGTCAATTGAGTTATTTAATGATGATTATAATTATAGTTTGGATTGAACTTTTTTTTATTTTTTTAAAAACTAGTTCGGATTGAACTTATCATCTATTTAGCTGTAGTTTGAATGAATGGATTGTACAACCATTATATTTGGATAAAGTCATTCGAAAAATTAACGGTGAAACAAATATATTAAAATAAAGGTATTTGAACGAACGAAACTATATTTTGATCAGATTATTTGTGTAAGAAGTTGTAGAGGAAAAAAAATATATGTTATTTTGAAAGTGGTAGAAAAAAACTTTGTTTGAAAAAAGTTGGTTTCGACCAAAGAGATTAGAATATAGAAATGTGAAATGTTTTTCTACGTTGAGCAACTTTATCAACTTCCCTTTATCCACTCTAGGGGTGATAATGAAAACCGAAAACCGACAAAACCGAACCGAACCAATTCAATTTAATGGATCGGATCGGTTTTTTAACACATAATTCGACATATCGGTTTGTAATTTGAAAAAATCGAAAATATTGGATCGGTTCCGATTTTTATTTTTAAAAACCAATAAAAGCCGATCCAAACTGAAATCTATATGTATATTGTCAATAAGTCATATTTATTTCGTTATTTAGAAGATTTGTTGAAAATTTTCTTAATTCACTCCTATTTCAAGTAAAAAATATCTTTAAATAATTTTTAATAAGTTTCAAAATACTTTCGACATTCTTTAAAAAAATTGTTGTTTATGAGATTTTTTTTTAGAAATGTTATTTTTTATATATTTTAAAAAAAAAATGGACATTAGATCGGATCCAAAATCAAACCGAACCAATGGGTCTATACTTTATTAGACATTGAATCGGATTCATTTTTTAAAAACCGAAGATTTTGGTTCGATTGTCGGATTGGTACAAACCGACAAAAACCGAACCGAAATCACTCATAATCCACCCACTCCCTTGCTTATGAAAGTTTCATTTGAAGCCTTATTCTTTAACAAAGATCGTATCGAATTGGCTAACTTACTTAATCAAGAACAAGAGTAAGTGTTGAACAATAACTCCCATTGACCTTCCCATCTTAGTAAAATTTGTTGCGGTTGGAGTCCTAAACTCCATCTTCAATAATTTTCAAGATGTTACCGAGGTATGTGATGAGATGCACATTAGTAACTTTGTAACAAGGTAGCTCGTAGTTTATCACCTTTTAAGGCTCTAACGTTGTCGATGCAATATCCGTTTTCTTATTAAATATAAGTTAAAGTACTATTTTGGTCGCTCGACTTTTGAGTTTGTTCCATTTTTGTCTTTCAAATTTTAAATGTCAAATTTTGGTCCCTCCACTTTGTTGTTGTCAAATTTTAGTCTCTCGATTTTTTTTGTTTGTCCAATTTTGGTCTTTTGACTTTTAAAGGTGGAAATTTAGTCTCTGGACTATCAACAAAACTAAACAATGATCATTTGAGTTAAATGAATTTTTTCTCGCTCTTTAATTATTTTCTCTCTTTTCCATCTTCCATTTTCACTAAGGGCATGTTTGCCCCATGAACAAACGGAGGAGTTGGTTTGGCTAGACTTCTATTTCATGTTAGCCCCATGGACTTCCATAAGTCCATCCAACTCTTACTCAACTCTATCCGTGGACCTCACGTTTTTATTTAAATATTAAAAAAATACTCGATATTTATTTTTTTATTTAAATAAAAACTTTAACAATTCACTTCCCATCACATCAAACCTAACTTTATTATTAAAAAACTACTAAATATCCATTTTCATATTTAAATAAAAACTCCGATCATTCTCTTTCCATCACACCAAACATAATTTTATCTTTTATTTTCGTCCCCCAAACATAAACTTATTTCACTTATCTTCTCTTTCCATCCCAACTCAACCTAACCCAACTCATTATCTCACAGTCAAACATGCCCTAAGAGTGAAGAAACTTTACTTCACCTCTTAAGTCCACCTTTCTAGTCCTCTTCCCTATTTTTGTTCCGCTTACTCTTTCTTTAATCAACTTATCAGTTAGTTTAACGAGATACAATTTTCTTACATAATCATTTTTCTATTTTGTTTTGTGACCTTTTCTTTTTAAAATTCATAGTCTACCATGGAATAAACAAGAAAAATAGATGAGAATGAACGAAGAAGAAAAAAAAAAGGAAAGAGATAGACCAGAGGAAGGTAAAACTTAGAGAGATAAATGGTGGAATAGAGAAAAAATAATTTAGGAGTGATAAAGAATCCGTTTAACTAATAGGACAATTTGTGTACTTTATTAGGTCCCGTTTGATAACCATTTGGTTTCTTGTTTTTGGTTTTTCAAATTTAAGCCTATTTTCTCTCAAATTTTCTACAATTTATTTCATCATTTCTACCATATATACATCTTTCCTTAGGAAAGTAGGGGAAGACCAACCAACTTTTAAAAACAAAAAAAAGTAGCTTCCCAAAGTTTGTTTTTGTTTTTAAATGTTGGTTAGTATTTTCCTACTTTCTTGAAGAAATATGATAAATGGTAGGAAGGATGGAGCACATTGTAGGAAACTTGAGAGAGAATAAGCTTACATTTGAAAAACAAAAAACAAGAAACCAAATGGTTATCAAACGGGGCCTTAAGGATCAAATTTGGGCACTTAAAATTGAAGTATCAAAATTGGACAAATAAAAAAGTCGATGGTTTAGAATTAAATATTTAAGAATGGAGGGACCAAAATGATATTTTAACCTTCAAAACCGAAAATGATATTTATTTTATAAATACAAAATATCTAAAACGAAAAGGAAACGATACGGCGACGTTTAACTATTTGTATAGTACCACCAGTCACCAGTCACCAGTCACCAGGGACCAAACAAGCAAACAGCCTTCCAAATCCAATCCATTTCTAAATTAAAAAAATAAAAATAAAAATTTATTAATTAATTAAAAAAAAAAACAAAAACAAAAAACACAAAATTAGAAAAAATCCCGATGAGAAATATAAAGACATGGGAAGAAGTTCAGAGCTCCGCTCGTTAACCGTTGGCCAAGAATGCGAGTCTATCTCATCATCGGCTCCTCCTCCGCCACCGCCTCCATCGCCGGACCTCGCTGCCACCGCCGCCGCAGCTACTCCAACTCCCCAAAACACTCCCTCCCCAACTTCAATCCCACCACCGGAACGCACTCACCGCTCTCCTCTCGTCCTCCTCCCCTCTCCTCCGTCCAATGGGACATCGCCGGCGCCTCCTCCGGCGAAAGAGCTCCGGTTCGGCACTACGCCGACGTCGCATCGAAGCTCGCCGAGCGCGGGAAGATCGAGGACTTTGCAATGGTGGTGGAGAGCGTGGTCGTAGCTGGCGTCGAACCCTCGCAATTCGCTGCGGCATTGGCTGTTGAGCTTGTGGCTAAGGGGATTTCGAGGTGTCTTAGAGAAGGCAAGCTCTGGAATGTTGTGCAGGTCTTGAGGAAGGTCGAGGAGCTCGGAATCTCGGCTGTCGGACTTTGCGATGATTCTGCGGTCGAGTGGATGCGGAGAGATTGTCGCCGCATTGCTAAATCCGGAGAGTTGGAGGAGCTTGTTGAGTTCATGGAGGTTCTTGCCGGTAACTAATGGAATTTATTTTCTGCTCATAGTACATTATCACACAAATGGTAAAGAATTGAAGGAGCATTTGTATGATTAGGTAGGGCTGATAATTCTTAGAGGATTTCCTTCTTAAGGAAGTTGTAATGCTTATTCCTTATGGAATTTAATGTTCTATGAGTTGAAGGATTTAAAATTTAGTGTTAAAACTAGCACATTTAAATCTAAATTCATCTACTTTAATATGGAATTTGGTTATAAACTTATAACTAAGTCCCTCTTTGATAACCATTTGGTTTTTGAAATTTAAGCTTATTTTTACTTAAATTTCGTAAATGTGTTTCTTTCCTTTAAAAAGTAGGTGAATGCTGACCAAATTTCAAAAACAAAACAATCTTTTGGAAACTACTTTTTTTTTCTTCCAAATTTTGTTTTGGTTTCTAAGAATATAGGAAGAATATAGATATCCAAGTAAGAAAAAACATATAGTAAGGTAATTGTTGTAGGCTTAATATTCAAAAACAAGAAACTAAAAACAAAATGGTTATCAAATGGGGCTTAAACAACCTGATTTTATTAATGTTCATAATTGAACTTCTGATGTATATTTATTCACATTGTTTGACAACTAGCTACCTTTTCAGGTTTAGGTTTCTCGATCAAAGAAATGATGAAGCCGTTCGAAGTAATAAAACTGTGTGTTGATTGCCGTAAACCAAAACTGGCAATTAGGTAAGCCTTCATTTTTGTAAATGCATTTTCAAGAGATTAAAATTCAATGAAGTTTGTAATATATATTTGAGGCTGTTTTATGTGAAAGGATTTTAAAGTACATGTACATTGGAGCATGGAAGGTGAGAAACCATTTACAGAATCAATGTTTACAGTCATTTGGGTTTTAGTTGAGGAACTATTACATGAGTTAGTGTTTGTAGTTGTTTGGTTTTTAGTTGACTCTGTAGTTCTTTTCATGGAGTGACTCAATTGATCAAAGAGGGCCTTGGGGTGCATACGGTGATGGGTTCAATCCATGGTGGCCACCTATCTAGGAATTAATTTCCTATAGGTTTCCTTGGCATCCAAATGTTGTAGGGTCAGGCTGTATGTCCCGTGACAATAGTTGAGGTGCGCGAAAGCTGGCCCCGGACAATCATGAATATCAAAAAAAAAAAAAAAAAATCCTCAGCAGTAATCTATGGATATTCTTAATCAGTGAATCACTACTTTGTTGTTGATGAATTTATACAGGTATGCTAGCATTTTACCACATGCAGATATATTGTTCTGTACAACAATAAATGAATTTGGAAAGAAAAGGGACTTGAAATCTGCTTTCATGGCATATACAGAATCCAAGGCTAATATGAACGGTCCTAATATGTATATCTACCGCACAATAATTGATGTCTGTGGTCTCTGTGGCGACTACAAGAAATCAAGGAACGTTTATAAGGTAATTTCTTGTTCAAATTTATATCTAGTCCAGCAATGCTGGTTGTAGTTTATAAGCATTTGAGCAGTTGTAGTTTAGAAAATAGAGCAGTGTTGTTGACAATGAGTTGTAGTCACGGCATTTAGCATCTGATTTGCTAAGCGAGAAAAAGGATCTTTACTATATTATTTGGAAGGGCCCTCAACCCAAGAAGGTGAAATTTTCCGCACGGCATTCTTAACACCCATGAGAATTTACAAAGAAGATGCCACAGTTAGATGATCTCTCCTAATTGTTGCTTAATGTGTCCCCAAGGGGTGGCGCAGTTGGTTGAAAACTTGGGCTTTGAAGGTGTGCTCCCCTCAAGGTCCAGGTTCGAGACTCACCTGTGACATTAATTTGTAGACACCTTTTGTGCCTCAATTCCTTTGATGTCTCCCGGTACCTGGCCTAGGGACGGGTGTGGTTACCTTTGTTTAAAAAAAATGTTGCTTAATGTGTTTTTCTAATGAGGAATCCCAGCTGCACCTATTCAGTTTCTGCTCACAATAAAATGAATTTTGGAATCAGCTCCTATCAATCTTTCATTTGACCATTGTAAGACCCGGCAGCATTCAAGATTTGGTTGAAATGGCTTATTTGGGCCACCCATTCAAAGACGAGAAAAAAGAATTATGAATCCTTTTTATGAACGGATTCTTGTGGTCCATATGGAGGAGAAGAAACGATAGAACCTTCGCGGAGATGCCTAAGGATTGTAGAGGCTTGATGGATGATATTGTGCACTTGCCTATATCCTGGGCTCACAAGATTAATCCTTTTAAAGATTATAGCTTAACTACTTTATATGCACATTGAAGATCTTTTTTAAACTAATTGGACCTTTTATTTTTGGACCTGTTTGTAACTTTCATCTATCAATTAGACGAGTAGCAGTTTTAGGTTTAGCTGGTTAACAGGTATTACTTTCTTTGTAATTTTGAAAGTTCTGATAATCTTTAGGTCTCGAGTTATATTCAGAGATTGAGGCTTTCCTATATATGATTTTCCTGCAGGATTTGCTCAGTCAGAATGTCACCCCAAATATATACGTTTTCAACAGTCTCATGAATGTAAATTCTCATGATTTGAACTACACATTTGAACTATACAAAAATATGCAGGTAATCCCCTTCCTCTCTTCCATTGCCCACCAAGAACAGCATTATCGAACAAAATAAATATTGAAGACAGTTTTTTCATTGTTACTCAACTTCTTCAATGCATATCCCATGAGTTTAATCATGCTTTTATGAGATTGAAGATACAGAGTTTGTTTACAATGCAACATATCTAATATGAGTATTTATAAATTCAGAATCTTGGTGTACCAGCTGATTTGGCCTCATATAATATCCTTCTCAAGGCCTGTTGTTTAGCAGGAAGAGTTGATTTGGCCCAGGACATTTACAGGGAAGTAAAGCATTTGGAAACAACAGGTGTGGTGAAGTTGGATGTCTTCACCTACAGCACAATTGTAAAGGTGAAGATATACTCAGACTATAAAATTCATGGCTAAAGCTTCTACCAGTAAGATACTATGGGTCAGTTTTCTCATATTTGAGGATTTGTATATATTTTTCAGGTTTTTGCTGATGCGAAATTGTGGAAAATGGCGCTTAGAGTCAAAGAAGATATGCAATCAGCTGGCGTATCCCCAAATATGGTAACCTGGTCTTCATTGATCAGTTCATGTGCTAATTCTGGTCTTGTTGAGTTGGCAATCCAATTGTTTGAAGAGATGGTTTCAGCAGGATGTGAACCTAATACACAGTGTTGTAATATTCTCTTACATGCTTGTGTCGAAGCTCGCCAGTTCGATAGAGCTTTTCGTCTATTTCGCTCCTGGAGGGAAAAGGAACTCTGGGATGATACAGAAAGAAAAAACAGTTCCGTTGATAATTTGACTGCGGATCCAACATCTCAACTGCGTATTACTAATATGCCTAATGCCCCATCTCACATACAACAAATCAACTTTGTTGAACGTTTTGCTTTCAAACCTACAATTTCAACGTATAATATTCTAATGAAAGCTTGTGGTACTGATTACTACCATGCTAAAGCTTTGATGGAGGAAATGAAAACTGTTGGTCTTGAGCCCAATCACATTACTTGGTCAATTTTGATTGACATATGTGGAGGATCTCGCAACGTTGAAAGTGCTGTGCAGGTGAAAAATGTAGTATTTTTCTTGAATAATTTGTTTTCCTCTTAGCATCACCATGGTCGCCGGTTGAGTATACCTTCCCTCGTGTCGAAATTTCGTTTCCCATTACACATCTCTATTCATCACCTGTTTTCTGGTGGCTAAAAACTTTCTTCCCTAAGACTGCTGGGGAGGGAAAAAAAGGGAAGGGGGATAAGAAGTTTAGCTTCGAGAATGTAATTCTAGACTGGTTTGGTACTGCTGAATATTTTTATGGTGTCTTCATTCATAGAGGATACATGACTCTGTATTTGACCATTTAGCTTCTATTTAATGCACTTTTCGCTTACAAACTTAGTCGCCAAAAATGTTTGTAAGCTTCGTAAAAGTATAAGCTCTCTACCCTTTGTAGGTCGTTAAAAAGATGGCATGCTTCTACTTTTTATTGCCATAATACTCATTCTCCAAGTTTGACAGAAGTGCAATCTTTATTTTCAGCACAGATCTTGACAACCATGCGAAAGGCTGGAATTGATCCGGATGTTATTGCATACACAACTGCTATCAAGGTTTCGATCTCTCTTGCCATACTCTTTTTAAGTCTCTAGCTATTATCGTTAGACATATAGAGCTCAATATAGTGGTTTTTACATATTATCATACATTAGTTTGCTATTTTCTTAAACCATCCTTGTCATTGGCATTATTATAGGTTTGCGTTGAATGTAAAAACTGGAAGCTGGCATTTTCATTGTTTGAAGAAATGAAAAGATTTGAGATACAACCAAACTTGGTAAGTATTAATCCATGCTTCTTTTGGTGTTATGTTATATATTATACATAAACAATATGAAGACATGTTTTATTTGGAACTTCATGTGTGGAAGACTCTGATAAGCCAGAGCTCAAATTTATCTATAAAAGAGTTAACGAGGGAGAAGTAGTTTGGGAGAAATCCCAAAGGGGAGTGATATGGAAGTCATCTCACTATTAACTGTAAGTGGATGCATTAAAGTAGAAGAGTGCAGTAAGCTGGCTTGAATACTCACAGATATAAATAAACAAATTAAGTTGAAGAGTGAGTGTTGTTGATATATTTAAAATTTCCCCAACCTAATCATTTAAGCTTTTGGGTTAATATGTGATTTAACATGATCAACATGATATCATAGCAGAAGGTCTTGTGTTCAAGCTCATTGAAGTCGCTTCCTTTCTAATTAATATTGGTTTTTAAATTTTCAACCCCACACGTGAGAGGGGGAGTTGATTGATATAATAAAATTCACACAACCCAACAACTTAAACTCTTGTGTTAATTGGTAATTTAACATAATTCAAAAGTTAGAAGCATCCTGGCATTAGAGAAATTCAGGGGGAGAGCTAGTAGTCAAATATCACCCTAGGTTCTATGTACTTTTTCCTTGGATTGGGTAAATTTGGAGCAATTTAGCTTTACCATAGTCTAACTCAAATATCCTGTCATATTGATTTGATACAATTTATGTAATATGATCCGGCAAAGGAATTTATCATCCTTTTGCCGTTTGATGTGTAAGAGTTAGAAATCTCGGTTTGTTGGATCGTCTTTTGTTAGCTGCTTCGAATTTAAGTATTATGGACCAACCGTAAAAGGAAAAGACAGGCATCCATAATCATGGTAGCTTTCTTTTTGCAGGTGACCTATAGTACTCTACTGAGAGCTCGCAGTACCTATGGTTCATTACACGAAGTACAGCAATGCCTTGCTATTTATCAGGACATGAGGAAATCAGGGTAACTCGTACAGAATTTACGAATTCTATCTTCCTCTTTTTTCTGCAATGCATGTCGAGATCCAATTTCCACTGCTGATTTTAGGATCTTACCCGTCTCGATAGGTTGGGTAAATTTTAGTATATCAATCAACACTCTCCCTCGCTTGTTTGGAACTCACTATTCTCTTCATTCCCCTCAAAATGCTCAATGAGTTCCAAATATAGACTATATTATTTGCTTCTGTAAGACCCCCTAATTCTAGTGAATAAAATGTTGAATGACTCTTTCAGTTTCGAGACTCACATGTGATATTAATTTGTACCTCCCGTGTTTCCATTTCATCGATGTCTCCCGCCTGGCTTAGGAATGGGCGTGGTTACCCTTGTTTCAAAAAAAAAAAATTTGAATGACTCTTTCTTGATGAATTAATTGTTGGTGTTTGAGTTTCCTTGAGGAGACGTAAACCAATTTTTACTTCCTTTCGAAAATAGAAGATTTCTTACACCATTCTAGCTTGGCCAGCCTTTTTGCAAAGCCCAGATGCGCTTCATTTCTTTGCGTTTTGAATGGAGATTTATTTCAGACCATTATATTTCAGGTTCAAATCCAATGATCATTATCTCAAGGAGTTGATTGCAGAGTGGTGCGAAGGAGTTATACAGAATAACAAACAGCAGCAAGGGGAGATAGCTCCCTGCAATAGAACTGACATTGTGAAACCACGATGTTTAATTCTCGAAAAAGTTGCCGACCATCTGCAGAAGAGTTTTACCGAAAGCCTTGCAATTGACCTTCAAGAACTCACAAAGGTTCGCACAATAGCATTAGCATCAACCAACTAATTCTTACTTTTCGTTGAGTAACATTTGGTATTTGCAATTTTAAGAGCTAGAACCTGTTTGGTCTTCTGCACAAATTATCTCAAATTTCAGAAGTATGCCTTCATGATACTAAGCATCTACTGTTTGTGATCAGGTTGAAGCTCGGATAGTTGTTCTTGCGGTTTTACGGATGATCAAGGAGAATTATGCATTAGGTATTGTCATATTCCTAAAATTAAACCATTAACTACCAATGTTAAATCACTAATCAACCATAAAACTTGAGCGGATGGGTTGGAGTAAATTTAATTATATTAACCAACAACTATCATACTTGGATAATATTTAAATTCTCCCTCACTCCCAACTATATTTTTACAAACTCAGGGGAATAGTACTGGACTAATCGGTTAAACATCATAGTTGACCTAGTGGTCAAGAGCGAGTTAAGAAACCAAAAGGCTATGGGTAGAATCATCCCCTACCTAGGAAATAATTTCCTACAAGTTTCTATGACATCCAAATGATGTAGGATCAGACGGGTTGTCCCGTGAGAATGGTCGAAGTGCGTATAAGTTGGCCCGGACACATTCACGAAAATTGAAGTTAATAGAAAGTTTCTAAATTTAGAGAACTTTTGGGAGATGATTACAAAGATGATAGTGATACCAAAGTTAATAGAAAGTTCCTAAATTTACAGAACTTTTGGGATGCTTACATTTTCCTCTTGGCTGCAGGAGAAACAGTAAAAGATGACATATTCATCATCTTAGAAGTGAGTAAAGTTGAAACAGATTTAGTTCAACAGAGCTTTGAGGTAAGAGATGCAATAACCAGACTCTTACGAGACGAATTAGAGCTCGAGGTTCTTCCGGCAGGACCTACAACAAGTACTCTTGATGAAGTGCCAGATTCAGAAAGCTCAAACATGTCACATACAAAATTGGAAAAAATTGTGGGAAGAAATAACATTTTCTCCACTAGGAGACCAGCAGATGTACAGAGGCTTAAAGTCACTAAGAAATCACTGCAACAATGGCTGCAAGGAAATAAGTGACATTAGAAGATCAGTGTTCAATACCTGAATGACTTTTTATTTAAGATATATAATGATTATGTGCTATATCATGTAATTACTTCCTTTGTAAAGCATTATATGAAATGTTACTGTATGTTCTGATGTATACTAAAAATGAAAATCTTACTCATCATTCGTTAATAAAAGTATACACCTTTTAAAACCTATCCTAAGTCACTGAGGATTGGTGGTGCAGTTGGTTATTTTGTTTGGTGTTAATTCATTTCAACTCTACCGTTACGAGTTCGAGCTCGAAAATCGGTATTTGACTCTCATATTATTTGAGAGCAGTTGTGTCATCTATGTAAATGGTAGTCGTTCCCTTGTTCACTTAAATAATCATCCTAGCTTAGTATAGTGGTTACATAAGAGTCTTGTAAATTATGAAATGCTTAATTCATGATGCCTTTTATTTTGACAATTAAATATAGTAAGATTAATCGAGGTGTGCATAAGATAATTCCATCCTCTCACAAGTATTTAAAAAATTGTGTTCATTGATTATGCTCTGATTGAACCATCATGGTGTAGTCCAATTGATCATAGAGGACCTTGGGGTGCATAAAGTGATGAGTTCAAATCTTGTGATGGCCACCTACCTATGAATTAATTTCAAATTAATACCTACGGGTTTCCTTGGCATCCAAATGTTGTAGGGTCAGGCG
>JBBMEF010000025.1:14131810-14166021 GCA_037832685.1 Sicyos baderoa
TTCTGTGGTCAACATTATTTATAGAAATTTGTCTGTTGGACATACTCTTTTAAAAAAAAAAAAAAAATATATATATATATATATATATATATATATATATGTGGAGGATACAATATTTTAAGAGTAAAACTCCTCTACACATGAATGTGTAGATGGGCTCTACTTTTTGCCTAGGTGGCACCATTGGGTGCCACAAAAAAATACTTTATAAATGAAAACATCAAAATATATATAATTTTTTGTGGCTCAAATGGTGCCACCTAGAAAAAAAGTAGAACTCCTCTACACATTCATGAGTAGAGGAGTTTTACTCATATTTTAATCAGTTGAGTTATGTTCAGGACCTAGTAATTGTCTGGCAAGAATAGTCAAAATGCACATTCCTAACACTCATATATTTTAAAAAAAAGAAAAAAAAAATCAAAAAACTATAATGTCATATTGCAAAGATTATTTCTGATGTATGTCCTTGGTTTTCTGTTCCTCTTTTTTTACTTGAGTCTTATGAAGGTGAGTTTCTTCCTATAAACAATAAACTTTGAATTATAAGTTTAGTTGATGAAATTTCATATTTGTGTATTTTGAGCTTTTAAAGTTTAGTTCGTAAAGTTGTGTTAAAAAAGTTCCTAAATTTTGTAAAGCATATTTTTTTGTTTGGACTTTTAATTTTGTCCTTTACAAGTTTATGTGTTAAATGTTAATTTGATACTAAAAGATCGGTTAGTAATACTTTCTAAGTAGGATTTGTAGTCTCCTTTCTCAATTTAAACTAAAAAAATGTTAATTTGATACAAAAATGACACTTTTCAAAGTTAACCTAGCAAGAATTGATGAGGTGAAAAGGGAGATGAAAAATGGTTGAATGCATTTTCAATAGAAATAAAAACAACCCTCAATTAGGTAGTTTAGAAAAAATGTCTCTTTTAAGTGACCTGGATCTTAAAGTCATTTTCTTAATGCATTTTCATTAGATGTAAAACAACCTCCAATTAGGCACATGCAAGTTTTCTTATTAGTTAAGAAATGGTTGTAGTCAATGCAATGTGCTTATTTTATAGCCTACTCATGTCTACCAACACAAGCTATGTTTCACCTTCTCCCATGTGGGTATACTAACTTTTTTTCTTTTTTTCCTGATGTGTGTGATTGTCTGGGCAGCATTTGGATGTCAAGGAAACCCGTAGGTATTAATTTGAAATTAATTCTTAAGTATGTGGTCACCTTGGGATTTGAACCCATCACCTTATACACCTTATGATGATTATGTTGGTATACGAACTTATTTATTTGCTTTGTCAATATGTACTCCCCTCCTTTCCATTGGTCACATCTTGTTCTTTTTTTCCTCTTTTTTTAGTGCAACTAGGGTTTGGAGATATGATCCTCCAAAAGTTACATGTTATTTATAGTTAAAGTTAGGTTGTGTTACATAGTTGTTCTTTGATATTTTCTAGAAAAAGAAAAGGAAAAGAAAGGTAGTAAGGTATATTTTGATCATTATTTTAAAGTAAATTTAGGTTAAAATATTATTTTCGTACTAAGCCAATCTTTTTCTTTCTAAATTATTATCCTTCTAAAATTGTCTAAAACAAAATATTATAATCGTCATTTCTACCCTTCCTCCTCCTCCAATACCACACCTCGACAATAGGAGAAGGAAGGACACTCTTTTAGCTCAGGTCTCTCCATTGAGGTTGTGAACATTTCACCATTGGTTTTGGCATGCCCATTTGCTCTGGCATTTAGCGCTCTACGATCGCGAGTTCAATCCCTAGAATTGGTATTTGTATCTCTCAACTTACTAAAAAAACAACAACAACAACGTGATGGTTTTCTTCCTTGTGAAGCTAGAGTGATGTGAATAGCATCATCAACAAACACTTCGACGAAACGCCAACTATCATCTTTCTTCACCATATCTCTCTTCTTGACAACTACCCCTAGATCTCTCATCATCGATGGGATTTACTCTCTCAAGCAATGTGATGACTTCCTTTCTCATGAAGCAAGAGTGAATCCCTAACAAGCAAGAAACATTCCCTAACAACATAAAGTCGCCTTCTCTCATCTTTCTCCTCCACCATCAACGTTGCTCTACCTCCTCCCGTCTTCCACTTTTTGTCTCTATCTTCCCTCATTTCCCTAGCACGAGTTCTTTGGTGCTAGGGAAAGGAAGGAAGATAGAGAAACGCTCTCGACCAAATTTAAATTTAATGAAAGTTCCTCCATTTTTTTTTACTAGACACTAAATTGACTTTCACTCTCGATTTGTGAGCATTTACACAAGGATTTAATTGATAGCTCCTCTTCACCATACATCGACACACAAGGTCACACCAAATTTCTCTCTATTTGGATATCTTTGTGTTTCATTGATGTCGGAAGTGTATATTTTTTTTCTTTGAAAATCATCCAAATGTATAATTTGGCTTATTTCTATAAGTTTATTTGTAACTCTTTTACTTATCAATGAAAAGATAAAAAAATACATTACTACTTTCAAATAAAATGAGATTTAAAATTAAATTTTATTGACCGAACCAATTGAAATGAATCAATTGCACTATCAACTCGTTCAATAATGATAGAGAGTATATTAATTTTAGAGAAATATTTACATCATGCCCAGACATCATATATAAAATAATGCCCGGCTATGTGGCTCAATATGGGTCACAACCAATTTTTGTTTACTTTACTTTTTTATCTTTTAAATTTAAAATTAAATAGATTGTAGTCCATATTGGGTCACATATGTAGGCATGATTTTATATATGATGCCCGAAAATATTCCTCTTAATTTTAACTCTCATAGCCCTTTTTTTTTTTTTCTTTTTTTCTTTTATTAATCCCTAGTGTACTCTTTTGTACGCTTATCCAAAATCGAAAGAATGCTCCAAATGGTGGCTCCGTCGCAAGTCCCCGTAACCGCCGGTCGCCGGCCAAATCAGCAGATTGCAAGGAAGAAGAATGAAACCGGACAAGGCCGAAGCAGCAACGTAGGGTTTGGGGGCAAGAGAAAGGAGCAGTTATGGCAATGCGTCGAGCAATGCGGCGCGTGCTGCAAACTTGCCAAGGGACCTTCCTTCGCCTCGCCGGAGGAAATCTTCCAAAATCCTTCCGATGTCGAGGTTCGTCAATTCATTTTCACCCTCAAAATTAGGTTTCAACTGGAATTGCTCAATCGTTTGTTCTTCAGAACTGGATTTTTTTTTTTTTTTTTTTTCAATTTCAGCACTATAAAAGCTTGATTGGCGCCGATGGATGGTGTATTCATTACGAGAAGAGTTCGCGCAAATGCTCCATTTATGCCGGTAAGATTCAATCCTTAGGCCGCACCTTCCAATTCTCCATTTGATTGAAATGTGGACGTTCTGGTCATTTTATAGGAGCCGTTCCATTTTTCTACCACATCCGTAGTTATATTTTATTTTTTTTGTAAACCGCAATAATTTTGATACAATTAAACGTAAAATGTGAACATATTTTCAAAAGTTATAGTGGTAGATGGTAATTTTTTCAAGATAAATAAATTAAGAAAATTTCTAAGGGCCAACCTTTTTTTTGAAAGTTAGGAAGAATCAAAAATGGAACAAATCTCAAAGTTTAGGACTAAAATTGCACTTTTGAAACATCATGGAATAACTAAAATGGCATTTTACCCTTCTGAATTCTAATGTTAGGTTGTCTTCAAGGGGTGTCGCAATTGGTTGAAGATTTGGGCTTTGAAGGTGTGCTTCCCTCAAGGTCTCAAGTTTGAGACTCACCTGGGACATTAATTTGTAGACATCTCCCGTGTCTCCATTCTTTCGATTCTCCCGGTGCTTGGACTAGGGACGGGTGTGGTTACTTTTGTTATGTTTGAAAGGAACAATGAGGCTTAATTCTCTATGAACTTTCACAGATCGCCCATATTTTTGCCGCGTAGAGTCTCCTGTGTTTGAAAAATTATATGGAATCAAAGAAAACAAGTTCAACAATGCTGCTTGCAGGTCTTCTCATATACCCTAGACTCTTTTATTTAGTCTATAAAATTTAATGAATACTTGAAAAATAAAGTTGTGAATTTAGTCCATGTAAATGTAGTACTGAACTTTGAAAATTTGTCATTATTTGTTTGAATTTGGAATTGTGATTCTATATCGTCCATGTCTGAACATTATCAACTAAAAATAAGGATATTGAATGACCATAAGACAAAAGTGTCGATATGAACAAATAATTGAAGAAATCAAGGTTAGTGTTTTAAAAGGCTCATTCGTACCTTTTTTTTTATACAACAATATGGTGAAGGGGGATTCGAACCTCTAACCTCGTGGCTACTAGGTCAAGATGCCGGTAGAACTATGCTCTTGTTGGCAGGATCATTCGTACCTAGGTCCTAGGCGTATTCCTAAGATAAAAAGGCACACACCATCTTGTAATTAATTTTTTTAAAACAAGGGTAACCACGCCCGTCCCTAGGCCAGACACCAGAGACATCAAAGGAGTAATGTCACTGGAAGTCTGGTAACCATGCTCTTGTTGGCAGGCGCACACCATCTTGTAATTAATTGTAAACACTAAACACAAAAATCGTTGCATTAAGGTTATTTTGTTCTTTATTTACTTAAAAATAAAAATATTTGCTAAATTTGATTTTTATTTTTTTTAATATCTACATTTCAACCATATTGTTTCTTTCTTATATATATACAGTGCGTATCACAAAAAACAATTGTGCTTTTTTGTGCGGCTACACCTCAAAGTAGGTTATTGTGTCTTGGTGCACCTTGAACTTTTAAAAACACTTTGTTAGTTGATGCTCAATTTAGACGATGTGAATAATAAAAGAGTTTAAAGAAAATAAGTTCAAAATCCTAATATCTTTCTAAATTAACTTCATTCGTTTATCTTAGGAGAATGGATGAGGTATCTGAATACTTATGGATATAAAAAGAAGAAAAAGGACATGCAAAAGTAGATAAAGAAAATGACAAACCAAAAACAAAATTGTTTCAAAGAAGAACTTAGATGAGAATAAACATCAGGCACATAAGAAATTGATCTAAGGTAGAATAAACATAGAGGACTAGAAGAAATGAACCAAAAAAGAAAGTTTAAAGATGGAGAGGACAGGAGGAATATATGCTTTTTAGTATACCAAATTCTTGTACATATGGTTTTTATTTTTTATTTTTTATAACCTTGAGTGTCCGAGCTAGCTTACATGCACCTCGGTCTTCAACTATTCTTACGGGATATACCGTCTGACCCTGTAACATTTGGATGTCAAGGAACCCGTAGGAAACCAATTCTTAGGTAGGTGGCCATCATAGATTAAACTCATAACCTCCCTCGGGTTGTGGTTTAGCTAATTGTTCATCTTCATCTTTTCTGCAGTAGCTGCAGGGACACTATAAAAGCAATTTATGGCTTCCAGTCCAAGGAATTGGAAAACTTCAACAAGGCAGTTAAGAGCTCCGAGTCTGTAGAATTCTCAAAGGTGAGATATATTTCTTATGGATGATCATGTATTCTTGTAACATGCTGATTTTTTACTAGATTTATATGTCACCATTCTCTGTAGTCTCCCTGCTGAACTAAACCTTCCTTCTAGAGCCACAAATAGGTTTTTCTTAGTACAATAACGGGTGGAGAATCGAACCTTTGATCTCTTAGTTCATTAGTACACATTGATGCCATTGAGCAACTATCGATAATTATCAAAGAAGAATTATAGACACAAAGAGAGATGATTCTTTTCTTGTTTGGCCTCATGTAACATTATGTGAAGTTACATCTCAAACCAATTTTTATTGTATATCTACCATTTATGAACTCTGAAACCATAATAGAAGTTGGGTTTCATCTCAAAATTAATTGTCAATGAGTGAAATAGTATATCTACCTTATAAAGGCTAGGGGTAACCTCACCTTTTCAATGTGGGATCCTCAATATGCCGTCTCAAGATGGTGTTTCTTTGGGTTCACCAATCTTGAATTTGATCTCAATTTCATTTCTTATTATATCGAATTCCCGTTTAGATTTAATGGACTATGATAGTGAAGTTTCATCTCAAAACTAATTGACAATGGGTAGAGTAGTCTATCTATCTAATAAATGTCTAAAGTTATCTTATAAATAGAATGTCTCAAATGTGGGATCCTCAACAATGGATAGAACATAAATCATACAAAATTTCATGACAACAGTTACGTTCTCAATTTTTTATCCTCCATTTATTTATTTCAATATATGTGATTGTCCGGGACAACTAATGCCCATCTCGACTATTTTGATGAACATATTGAAGCCAAAAAATGGCGTACTAACAATATTTGAGCGTTGCAAGTTCAGGATGTTAAAGAGCCTCCTCAATAAGGTCAGAAGATAAGAGACATGGTGTACAGCACATGTTAACCACAAAAGTAAAGAGGAAAAGGAATTCTTATTGGGCAGATGGAGGGAATTACTTTCTTCTTCTTCACTCTCAAGGGAAAGAAATTTGATACCTTTCTCTTTTTTTCTGCTTTTTCATCCCCCAAAAGAAAGCTGTTAAGAATATTCTCTCTAGTCTCTAATGCAAGTTAAAAATGTGAAAACCTTGTTAGTTCAACCTATTAGGTGGACAGAGCATGTGATGTAGAAGTAGGAATCCATCCTTTGTAAAGAGATATGGTTCTCTTGGTTTGTTGAAAGTTTATCTTGGGTGGAAATGAACAACATTTCCATATATAAATAAGGTATCATCATGAGTTGTTTAATAGGTTAAAGAGTTTTTGAAATAAGGTAACCACGCCCGTCTCTAGGCCAGGCACCGGAGACATCAAAGGAGTAATGTCACATGTGAGTTTCTTAATTGGTTAAAGAGTTTAACATGATGGTTACTTGTTTAAAAAAAAAATCATCGTACATTGGCCTAATGATCAAAAGAGTTTTAGAAACAATAAAGAACGAGTTCGACGGAAAGCTCATTAAGCTGTCGCACCTCTATATATATATATATAAACAAGGGAAATAGGCAAATACAGTTCGTTTATAGTCTTTGCTTCTATATTAACCTTATTTATTAACATTAATCTTGCTTATTTTCTTCTTTGAAATTATTGAAAAGCAAGTTAAAAGTAAGAATAATAAGCTCATATAATTATTTTTTTTAGAGAATATGTTTTTTAGATTATTCGGAATCCACTACAAATATGGTGTTTTCTACTTTCCAAGTTTATATAACTAGGCCACTCATAGTACTGTGGCCTGTTGGAGCTTTGAACATCTGCTATGAGTTACAGTGACTCTAACTCAATTGCCCTGCTCATGCTAAATGCAAACAGCTACGACTATCCTAGTTCGAACCACTCTCCATTTTCGACCGCAGGGTTCGGTTTCACAAACCAACACCAGTTTGATGGAGATCCCATAGAAGACGATCCTGAGGGCGAGCGGCCTTACCACAGTTGTTTTGGGTATTTTCCATACGAACTCGATTCGTCTGATCTCTTCTTCAATGGCCAAGGTCCATATGGCTGCGGAGTGGAAAATAAAGAACTCATTCTCTTCAACAATGAAGATCAAGTTGAGGATGGTAATGGTGATCCTAGAAACTTGTACTATGAATTTGATTGGGATTGCCTTCAGTCTTGGTTTGGACTTGAAGAAGACGAGCAAGAACTGAAACCCGAGAGCGAATGCAATTCTGATGCTATGGCCGTCCTAGAAGCCATCCTCGGCTATTGATTTTTTTATTCAAACTTGCAATTTGATAGTTGAGGATACATGTCAATTACCGGTAAGCTAAACCGCTTTAACACTCAGAAATAGATTAATCACCCTTTGCTTAGCTATGACTGAATGAAATGTACTCGGACTTCTTTATTTCTCTTCAAATGTTATTTTTTTATCAGTAATAATAAATTTCTCTAGTTTATTACACCAAAGCTAAAAATTATATATTTAGTATTTCAGAGAATATTCTTCCTGTGATCAATGAAAGAAGCAGAAATTTCATGGTATTTCTACTCTAACCAAAAGGCAATAAAAAAAAAAAGATTAGCAAAATGAATCTCTGTACATTAATATTTCTATGCTGTGAAGTATACACCAAATCAAATCTACTCATCAGATTACATCGCTAAGGCCCAATTCATCTTCCATTTCATCCTCATCTTCAAACAGCTTCAGGAATCTGGCCTGTTCTTGTTCTCTCCTCTTTTTTTGCCAAAACTTGTATCCTACCACCACACCAATAATTAGCATAATTGAAGCCACAATAATTATAACTATGATTGCACCAGTATGCATTCCCTTTCCTCCTTCGTGCGATTGTGAACTCGAATGCGTAACTGCAAGAATTTTAGACGAAATCTTAAATATAGATTGTAGGATTTCCATAACTCATGGACAACAGATTTGTTCGTGGTTTGGGGCAAAGAAAATGAGAATGATTATGGAAATAATTCACTTGCCCATCGAGAATCATCCCCCATAATCACTTTTCATTGCCCCATATTCACTATTTTGTTCTCAGTCCCAAACACAAACACAAGTATCAGCTTCCCTCATAATCATTTCCTACATCCTAAACACATATAAATCATTCTCTCTCATATTCCCATTCCTCCCTAATCATTCATTCTCATTGCTCCAAACAACCCCTCAAGGTTCTTCAGAACCTCTTAGGCTCAGTTAAGGATTTAAACTTTCAAAGGATACAGAAAACCACGAATTCACAAATCCTGTTTATCTTCCAACTCGAAAGTCTCCATGAAAAAAAAAACAAAAATATAAGAGTGAATAAGCAGGGTGATTTCATTTTCTTCACATGCAGTTTGGATATCAAAACTAAGAACTAGACGTATGGTGAATGTTTCGGAAACACAATCGCAGACGAAAGCACTGTCCAGACTAACTTAATAAATTGGAATTGTGAAATGATAAAGAAAACGCAATCGTCTTATGATTCTCAAAGTCTTATTTGACCACTAACTCAACCTATGATTTTTTTTTTGAAACAGAAACTAACTCAACCTATGATGGATGAAGGATATATTAAAACCTCCTACTTAATTGGCTGTATGAAGGGAATGTCAATTCAACTAAAGGCAGAGTCATAGACTATAGGATATTACTACTCACCATTGGAATAAACTGTGCACTGTGGGCACAAAAAAGTGGCATTGAACTCTTTTTCGTTGAATCGTACATATTTTCCAGAGGGTGCTTCGAAATCAGATGGACAAAACTCCCATTCTTCAAATATATCATCAGATTTAAAGCTGTCCTCCTCATAGAACCCACATCGCTTACACTTTTTGCTTTCAAAATTAGTCATTGGCTGAAAGAACAAAGATAACATTTCAACAATAGTGAACATTGCTACTTGGTACTGTGTATGCACTATGCAGTCATATGTACCTTTTATCTATTGATAAATATAACCCAAAACATATCTCATTACTTTAAATATGATTCTGTGCAACAAAGAGCTCAAAACATATCATTCTCGTTACTTTCCAAGTTGTGTGAAGAACTTTAGTCATTACATAATTAGAAGCAAACTGAATACTATGGTTCCTCCTAGTACCCTTTTTGGCCGACAAAATTTTAAAAGTAAGAACTTGTGTTTGTTACTAAGAATTCAAATATTTCATTTCATTAGAAAAAGATGAAAACCATGATAAAAAAACAAGTCGTTATCGAAAACTAAAAACTAAAAGATTTTTTTTCAATTGTTTTTTTTGTCACAGTCTTGGCCAGCTTTTGCAGACACCTTAAAACCAAAAGATTATCAATAAAGTAGACATGAAAATATTTTTTTGAATATCCATAAATGTTTGGGCTCGACTATTTTCAATGGGACAAGAGTTTCACCAAACTATATTTGATTGTTGAGATAATTTAGGAAACTGATTCAGGTAAATGGCTACTTTAGATTGAACTTATTTCGTCTGAGCATTCAAGGCTCTTATTCGAGCACATTTAAACATGAAAAAATGAAAAGAAACCTTTAACACTGTTGACAACTTAATGAAAGACCACAAACCTGCCAAGATTCTTCACCATTGAAACTGTATAAGACATGCTCTTTCTTTACATCAGGCAATTTCGTTTTGTTTCCTCCTTGACATCGAAAATAGACAATCGGTTCAGAAGCTAACCATTCGTGCTTATTGTATATTACGATGGAATACAGGTTAACGACTGCCATTTCTATGCCTCCTGAAAAAAGATTTCAGATACTCAATCCCCAACTTCGAATTCAAAAATACTAAATAAACACAAAACCAAAGCAAAGCAAAAACAACCCTTCATAAACCACATTTTCGCATATAATTCTAGTGGTGTACAAATAATCAGAAACCAAACAACTCGAACTACCCAACTGAAAGTATAAAAGTTAGGCCAATTGGGTTGGGTCATAATTCTATTTGGGTTGAGTTTTTTTTTTTAATAGCTATTTGGGTTGAGTTGAGTTATGATTTTCTAATTTTCGTTGGGTTAGGTTGTCTAGGGTGGACCAATGTTTGGCTAGTTCGAGCCAACCCAACCCATCTCATAACAATATATATATTCTTAGCATATAAGATGTACTAAAAAAATATATATATTATCAATCTTTTATTCATTTGATTATATATAATAGACTTGAAAAGACTTATTTTATAGAGGAAACATTAGATTAACGCATTCTATAACTCAACTCAACCGAACTCATGGGTTGGGTTGCCCCAGCCTCCAATGCATAGGGTTGACCAACCGAAAATTTTGGGTTGGTCCTAAAAATCTCTCGTACCGTAAAAAAACCAGCCAAATTTTACCTGAACAGCAGCTGAGAAACCCCAAAACGAGAAGAAACACCGTAGAAACTCTGAAATTCAGAGTACACAGAATCGGCATATCGCGAATCAATCAAAACCCTAGACTCAACTCGACTGAATCAAATTCTGAAAACTGAAATCCCAAAAATCGGAGAGATGTTGACACGACGGGATCGACGAGAGAACCGGCGACGGCGAAGTCTGTGGCCGGCGGTGGCCGGCGGTGGTGGATTCGACAGACTACGGCGATTTTGGGTCCTTTACGTGCGAACAAAACCTGTGGGGTTAATTGGGGAATTTGGAATTGTGATTTGCTTACTTACACCAATAACAAACTGTTATTGGGCTAGATTTCTGCCACGTGTCTGTAACGTCCACGTCATCGGTTGAGGTGGTTGCGTGGCGTAATCTGGAAGGCTGGGTTTAAGGCGATGCGATCAGCCGTCGATTTCGGGCTTAGTATGGATCTGCTGTATTGGATCATTTCTCCCCATTTTGAATCATATTTCTTTTGACTTTTCTTTTGGTAACATCTAGGTTTGACAATATTTTGTGTTAATAACCGTGAATTTCTTAAAGTAAAAGAAATGTGGAAAAGACCGAATGAATCAGTAGCGCCATTATTATCTGGTAAATTGGGGGTATAAGAGATTCGAATACATAACTTTTCGGTCACTAGACATATACTAATACTGTTGAACAACTGTTCATGTTCGCAAATTAATTATATCTTAATTATGTACATTTTCTACAAAAAAAAAAAAAAATATTTAGTTCGTAAAAGTTAGCATAATTATTATAAAATCCAACACTTTTATTCTTAACATTAATGTTTTTGAAATATTTGTATACTTAATTTCTTTTAAAACATTTAATTAAAGTCAATATCAAAATAATCATTCATCAATATATTAAAATTCAAAATTAGTCTAACATATGTCACGTAAGTAACAATTTTTTAATTTGAGAGATTAAAATCGAGTATTGAAATGTGAAAGGTAAAAATGTTTATTTTAAAACACGACTAAAAATGTACTTTTCTCAAAATATTTGTAAATAATATACCCTCAATGTAAATCATCACATTGGCCTTCTTCATTTCTCAAGGAATTGAATGCAGAATAACGTGAAAGAGTTATGTACAGAATAACATCATCAGCAACTGCAAGGGAAAGATAACTCCCTGCAACAGAATTGAAATTTTTTTAAAAATATTGTTGAGCATCTGCTCAAGAGTTTAACTGAAAGCTTTGTTGTTGATGTTGAAATTTAGATCGCTCGATCAATGATAAATTAAAATTACCAAGAACGAACGTGCATGCAAAACAGAGAGCTATAATCGGTGCGATAATCTGCCACAAATACTCCGACGCTTAAGTCAGTAGCGAAACAATATTAACATGTATCCTCGACCGAAGAGGTAGCAATTTTAAATCTCTCCTTTTACTTTTTTAGATAAAAAATGTAAACATTTCCGTTGATAAGAAAAAGAGTCATCTTAGGTACGAGTAAAGTTGAAGAAACAGATTTCGATTTTTTTTATAGAAAACAAAAATAATTTCATTGAAAAGATAACCATTATGAGATGGCTCAATTGGTTAAAGAGGGTCTTGGGGTGCATAAGGGTATGGGTTCAGATCTCATGGTGGCCACTTACCTAGGAATTAATTTCCTACGGGTTTCCTAGGCATCTAAATGTTGTAGGGTCAGGCGGTATGCCCCGTGATATTAGACGAGGTGCGCTTGGTCCTATTCGAGGTCTCTAATGATCCATGATGGTGTAAGCCAACTAGTAAGAGGCTTAAGGTGGTGACAACTCGGGAGCAGATTTGGATAATTGGGTTGAGGGGCTCGACGGACCAGTCTCCAAACCAAACCAAACAAATGGTTCTTTTGAGCTGGTTTGGTTTGTGGTCCAAACCACTGGTTCGTCTAAACCGGATTGGCTTGGTTCTTGATCCGGTTTGAGTTATTTGTTATCGATTTTCCTAACACCAAGTGGAATTCGTACTTCCTTTGCTCTATGTTTTTAACGTAGGTTGCTGAGATGATTTTCAATTACCCTATAAGTTGTATTTTGAAGTTCGATTTGTATTTTTTGTATTTATGCTTTGTGTGTGTCCTTTGTAAGCTGCTTGATGAAGAGCTTATTGACAAAGGATTTGTTGTTGTGGTGGTCGGGTTTAGCTGTCGAGTAAATTTTGTTCCCTTACGGTCCCGAACCCCTTCCCCGTTATAGTAACTTTGGTAGATTCATATACTTCAGTATGGATGTATGTTAATCTCCAAAGTTTTTCAAAACGCAACCCATATGGTGTTGACATTTATCGGGTCGTAAGGAACCGCAAACCATATCCTTGGTTTATTAATTCAAAAGTTGAAGAGAACAAGATTGAGTATCAAAATTCGAAAGAAATTGAGTGTTGCTTCTAAATGAAAAGGCACATTTTCTCCAGAATGAAACAACTTAATACAAATTCTCACAAAGAGAAGGGTCAGTGCAAACTAAAGATGAAACAAAAAACCAAAACAAGAAACTTTCAAGAGCCCCAACTGATAGTAATGAGAAATGGGGCTGCCTAAGACATCACAAGTTAAACAACTAGGTAAGTTCCTTACAGGCTGATTATGCAGAAAACTAGTCGACAAATCTGCATTTTTCTAGTTTCTAAGATTATCATACCCTCTTGATATCGTGATCTACGGTAGATATCTTCTCGAACAATATGTATCCCGAAGAACTAAAGTAAATTTTAGACAATAAACATGGAATTGAACTAGAAGCAAAAAGTATCTATTGTTATACCTCATGAAAGCAGATATTGGATACCTTTGAAAGCTGAATACGATTGGATCATAAATAACTTCATCTGATCATTGCTCAACTTTCATCATTATGTTGCAACAGGAATTCATCAATTGATTGCATTGCACAATTACAAGCTCCAAGGTCACAGCCAATCCTTCTGCTGCAGCTTCAATGGCAAATAAACCTCAGACAGATACTGAAACCCAAATGAGCTCAATGCCTGAATTTCCGCCTTCTGCTTCGTCTTCACCATTAAAGTGAGCTCTTCAACCCAACCCGGATTCTTTTTCACAAAATCTTCCTCTAACATATCTTTCCCAGTCTTAATATCCTGCTCTGTCATAGGCAACCTACACTGCTCCGGTATCTTATACTTATCCAAATCACTCGGCCTAATTCCGAGCCACTTGATATCCGGGGTTGTCAAATTAGCACTATCATAAGACATATTCTTGGATCCACATCCGTAAACAGACAGAATCTTCAACCCATATGGATCACTATCCACAAGAGCAAGCACTGGAAGCTTCAGCTCCATCTTCATCTTCCTCAAGAACAACCTGGTAGCCACATCTGGCTGTCCCTTGGCAGTCACAATTATACACGGAAATCGATTATAAAACCTATCCTCGGCTAACCTCATATACGCAGCATCTTTCTCAACTAGAAGTATAAACAATGCATCACTCTGCATATCTCCAACTCTATCGATATTCGGCGGAATCGCCTTTCCGCCCATCCCCATTTTAGTACAATCAATCATATCCCCATTGTCACTGAAAATCAACCTCCCCACAACCACGCCTTTCTCAGCAGCAATCACATTGAGACTCGACCGAGTACACCCGAGAACGCACGAAACATCATCGAGCACCGAATCCGACTGCGTCTGATCCTGAAACAGCTTCACATCCGTATAGAACAAATCTCGCTTAGTTACATGGATGTTCTTCATACAAAGCTGATGAACAAGCTGAAGAACTCGAGTAGTAATGGTGGATTTCCGGACAGTGGAGATACTCGCGTAAGGACGAACCGAGGTCTTATCTTTCAAGACGATGCGGTCGAGCTCGGGAACGAACAATTGATTTGCCGCCGATCGGGAAGGAACGTCGAAGGAGAATCCGTTGCCGGAGAGGATGGAGCGGGCGATTTTGAGGATGAGAGATTCGATTGTGGACTGAACGGAGGAGAGGGAGAGATCGGTGACCTCGCGGCAGGTGGCGGCGAGGCCGAGATCGTCTAGGGTTTTGGATGAAGAGGAGGATGGCGCGGCGGAGGAGTCGCTGAACTCTTTGAGAATCTGGAGAATGATGGAGTCGGTGTTGAGTTGATTCTTGAAGGGAAGAGCTTCGTCGTCGTCGGCGTTTGGTTCCGATCGCCGGCGCTTTTTCTTGTCGGCCATGGAAATGGAGGGAGAGTTAAAGAGTGACGGAGTGGGGGGAACGAGCAATGTCGAGTGTTTTTAGGGCTTGAATTGAAAAAAATTACAGTTATATGTTTCATCATTTATTTACCTTTTTTTTAGCCGTTAATACAACATTTAAAATCTTACCAAAATTCCACAAACAAAAATAAATTTATATTTTATTCACATCAGAATTTAGAGATTTTTTTTTTTTTTTATGTCCGTAACTGTTCGGGCCAACTTGCGTGCACAAGGTAGATAGTCACCATAGGATTTGAACCCATCATCTTATGCACCACAAGCCCCTCTAAGACAAATTGAGCTACCCTATAATAGTTTTAGAGACTTTATTTGATACAAGTTTAAAATTTCATTGACTGAATTTGTAACTTTTCTACTCAAGCAATAGGTGATGATGAAGGTCAATTTATATAAAATGACTTAACTAATTAAGTAATGAAATACACAATTTTTTTAGTATGAGTTGGAAGAGGGAGACCATAAATACTACATGGAGAATACTATTACTCTCAAATGAATGAAAATCAAATACCGATTCAAATTTGTAATCATGATTTTGAATACACTACCAAGGAATGAAATTATGTGTAATTTAGGTATTAGGTTGAAAAAAAAAACAAAATTTGGATCTTATTGCTTTAATCTGTCCCAATATATAAAATATTAATTTTTTTTATATTCGAAAATGTTCAGATTAACTTATATGCACGTCAACTATTCTCACGAAAACCGATAAGAAATTAATTTCTAGATTCGTTCTTGAGTGCCTTCTTGACTCTAGATCAATCTATGAAGGTTAAAACATTATATTCTTTTAGTTCAACAATATAACACATATTTAAATCTTAAATCTCTAGTTTGAAGTCATAGTGCCTTAACCTTCTTATAGTATTGGAATGCATGTATTAAACTATATCTTTTATATTCGTAACTGTTCAGATTAACTTACTCTCATCCTAACTATTTTTACGAGACAAATTATCGGGCCCGCATTTAATTGTCAAGATAATTCATAAAAAAATAATTTTTAGTTAGATAACTAAAATAGATTAAATTCATTCTTGACTATGTTAAACTTAGGTTGAAAATTGGCTAAACATTAAAATTTAAGGACAAATATATAGCTTTGTCAAACTTGCACAAAGCATTCATGCAATCACCATATATTTTCTTTTGAAAACTGAAAAATCAGAGCTTCGGTCCACTATACTCAGAGTAATTATGCCCGTCCCTAGATTAGACATCAGGAGATATCGAATAAATGGAAACATAAGAAGTGTCTATAAATTAAGTCTCAAACCTGAGATCTTGAGGGAGGGTACATGCTATCACCATATTGACCCCTTTTTTATGTTAGTTGATGTTTATAATTTGCCTACCTATATTTATTAAGTATTACTTCATTGTAATACTTCCAATGCTGTTGTGTTAATAATTCAAACATATTCTGTCCCAGTCTGAAGATATGTATGAAATGAATTTCATTAACCTGATTCTATACTTTTATCATACAGTTCTACAAGGGGAGGTATCTATCAATACTAACCATACTTCATACTTTCCTTCATAATCACTACCTTAGAGTGGCACCTTGTTCAGTAGTGTGAGAATCCCACTCGACTTCATGAGCAACAAGCTTTGAGAATTTCTTGGATATCTGGATCATCCCCAGCTTCTTTATCCTAAAATTAAAAAAGATAACAATAATAATAATAAATAAATCAATCAATCAAGTTGACAATTGCAGCTTCACAAATTTTACAACCAAAAGGAAAGAAAAAAGCTTCAGAAAGTTCATCTTAGATTCAATCTAGAAAAAACAAAAAACAAAAAACGAACAATATTATTAATCAGGATTATTATCATAGCATCAAAGATAACTTTTTTTTTTCTTGATAGTCATGATCTGTGACTGTTCGGGTTTCTTTGATATCTAAATGTTGTAGAGTCATGTGATGTCTCAGAAATGGAGAAACGACAAACCTTGTGAATGTAAGAGATGTTATTTTTATCCGGACCTGCAACTATAATGCCACCTTGCTGCCTGAAAAATGACACGAATATACTTTCTAGTTATGTACATTTCAGTGAGATTGAAAAAGAAATAGATAGTCAAGGAATATAAATTGATCGTTTAATCGATGACCAAGTCTTCAGGGTAATGAACTACGTTATTTAGACATACATGTCATGATCTTGAGATCTCTAACATATAGATGAAGCATGAGCTCATTAAATTCAAACGAATATTCGGTCCAAAAAAAAATTAATTAGGGTCCAATTCAAGATTAATGAACTAAGATAGATAGACATTATCTTGAAGCTAGGAGCATGTTGTGATCTCATATTGAAAATGTGAGGATTTCTTAGCATTAATAAAATAGATGAGCTACTTCACTCGTTATCAATTGGACACAGTCCCTCGAGGAACCCTTTTAAAGACGAGGAGGTTCGAGCTTTCTTTTGGTACCTTTGGGAGAAAGAAAAGCCGAACTTTCAATGATAATTCTCCTTATTTTGATTATTTTCTCGATAATACCATAGTTTTTTCACCTCAGTCGCTACTTGGAGGTCCTTATACCACTTCGGTAGCTAGCTTTTTTCTCTCCATTTTTATATTTAATTCATCAATGAAATCTATTATATGATATGAGGTTCCACCTCAAAACTAATTACCAAATGAGGAGAGTAACCCATATTTCTTAAAAAAATGTTGAAGAATTCTCACATTTCTAATGTGGGACAATTGTCACACGGTGAGTATCTCTAACAAAATCATATGTTTTCCAATGAAGAATGAACTCAAAGTAGAAAAGATAGAATATTAACTTCTTGTACCATAGAAAGAAGAAATTTAAAATTTGCCTGATCGCTTCACAGTGGGAGGCGAGTTCATTGAATCATTATCCTCCTTCGGCTTTTTTTTTCTTTCTTTCCTCGAACGCATTTCATCATTTTCAAAAAGTTAAAGAGAGAGAGAGAAGAATTAGAATTTTCAGTTACCAGCCCCCTCTAGACACAGTGTCCTTCTGAAAAGAAAGATTCCAATCTTGCCTATAGCCTTCCATGTATAGCTCAATAATCTTGAGACCCGCCTGTAATATGATAAAAGCAACCAAAGTAAGGACCTACCGTTGATGTTACTGGTTAACATCATTATGAAACTGGACTCCCTAACATTACATACTTTGGGAGTAAATGTGGTTGTAAACCCAGAGACAAAATTTAGAGCCTCGTATGATGAATGAGCAGGATCAGCATAAACTTCTGAAGCAGATGGTAGCTTACATCAGTTAGTGTTGTGAAAACGGCAATCAACAATCAATAGGAAAATGGTAAAAGAACGTGAGAGAAGAACACACAGAATTTACGTTGTTCACTAACAGTGTGTTGGCTACATGCACGGGTAGAGGAGAGAACGTTTTTATTAAGGAGAGTGCAAATATAAAGTGCCGATCTGATAGGGCTAGGTTTTTAGAGAGTTTATACAGTGCACTCTCATAAAACCCTATTACAAAATAGACTCAATTACATAGTAGCCCATATACAAAAATAGAAACCTACTTACATACTTCGTCTAGGTTTCGGACCCGCTCGCTGACTAGGCAGCGAGACCCCCTGACTAAGTAATCGTGGGGCATCAAACAACTCAAGGCATATCTCAACAGTTAGTCACAATGTTTCACAATTAAATGAACGGGGAAGGGGACCAGTCGACTCTACATCTCAAAGAAGACCGTTTTTTCTTTCTATCTTGCAATTCTAATTACACGTGTGTGTATATATATATATATATATATATATATATATATATAATTTCTTTATTTTTTTTTTAATATCCGTGACTTTCAGCTTGTCCACCTAGATTAATTTCACGATGCATAGTGTCTGGCCCTATAACATTTGGATGTCAAGGAAATTCGTACAAAATTAATTCCTAAGTAGGTGATTACCATGGATTGAACTCATTACTTCTTAGCTCCAAAAGACCTTCTTGACCACTAGGTCACTTCATGATGGTTTAATTAAATGTATAACTAGTTAACATTGATATAGCATAAAGCTGACAGTCCAATTAATCTTAATGCTACAACCTCTCCAGATAAATTTGCATTCTTAGAATCTTAAGTACTAATCTCATCCATTTTGAAGGCATCAATAGAACTATTTGAAGATAGTAAAGGAACAAGCGTTAAGCTTCTTTCGTCGTATGGTTCAAAGGAATATTTACTGCATGATTTGTTTTTACTACAAGTAGCCTAATGATATAATCCAGAATCTAGATTATATCAAAGTAAAAGATTATATAAATAAAATAAGGATAACCAAGTTTTGATAGGTCTTGGAACCTCCCTCTCAAGAGAATCTCTCGAGCCCTACAATAATCACTCAATAACTCATTACTCAATTGGATACCTAAACACTACTCAACCCTCCCTATTTATAATTAAACCTCAACCCTAATTCTAACCCTAATGATTAAATAAGGTAACAAATCAAATATAATAAAATCCTAATAAATGCTAATAATAATCCATGGGCCGGATCGTATCACCTAACTAGATAACTTCTACACATCCAGCAAATTTCTTCATCAACGACTGATCTATCCCTATTATATATTGTGCATATAAAAAAGTTATAAAAGAATTCAGTTCCAAAATTCTTCCTAAGTGGCAGAAATTTACCTCCCTGAAATTTTGTTTGCTCAGTGAATGCCTTTGCCTACATCAAATTGCTAGCAGTTAATAAGAATCAATGAAGTGAAATATAGATTTGATGTGAATAATCCTAGAGACTAAATTGATTAATGATGCAGTGATAATGTGGTAGAATCTGCCAAGTCTTATTACCAAAGCCAAGATAACAAGGAGGTTTAAGAGCTCCCACTCTCCTATCTCAAAGAGACAACTTAACAAAATGAAAATAGCATACCTACACCTTCCCGCCCAATTCTATTTATACTAAACATTTCAATTACCCACACACTCACACACTAAGCACTCCCCTGCTTCTTACGCCTAGAGTAAACGTACTTAACCACCGGGCCTGGGCCTGGGCCTGTATCATAATGCAGCTTAACAAACCAAGTGTGTCAACCATTATGGGTTGGCCATATGGTCAAGGAGGGTCTGGATCCAAGAGATTATGGATTCTTTTCTTTTTTTATTTTTTTTATTTTATATATGTGACTTTTCGGGCCAACTTGCATGCACCTCGACTAATGTCACCAGAAATACTGTCTGACCCTGAAACATTTGGATGTTGAGGAAATCCGTAGGAAATGAATTTCTAAGTAGGTGGCCACCATGAATTGAACTCATCACCTCTTAGCTCTTCAATGCCCTCTTGACCACTAAGTGACTCCATGATGATTAGGGTTCAATTCATGGTGGCCACCTACCTTTGTAGGGTCAAGCAGTGTGTCTAAACTCAGATGAGAGTAGTTGAGGTGCGCGTAAACTGATCAAGACACTCACGGTTATAAAAAAAACAGCCAAACCAAGTGTGTCATAATCCGGAACCACGTGTTTAATAAATCTCACAGATATAGCACTCTGCAAAAATTCCATTGAGGATAAATTCATACCTGATCAATGTTGCCAGGCCCAATCAGCACAAGAGTCACACCGGATGCATCCAGTATATCCTGCAACCATACCAAGAAAGCTGTGACTAAATTCTCAAAGAACTCTCACTTTGCAGTAGAAAAGCCATTAATGGCCAGGAAAGAGCAGAAAACAAACATGTCTCTAGTGCAAACAAAAGGCCAAACAACAAGAGGAAAGCCATTGAAACCAATGGTAATACATTGGGAACTAACCAATTCCCCTGTATACAGTAGAAATAAACCAAGCTAAAATTATGTAAATTTGATCAGTGATTGAGAAGGGAAAGGTCTCAAAATTTAAATAATCTCGGAGCATCGCATTTAATTTAAGTAACCCTTTTATTGATTACGCAGATATGATACCATAGATAGGATCCCACTATTGTCCCACATTGGAAAATCAAACAGTTATTCGGTCCATTAAATTCGATTCAAGATTAGTGAAACTCAAAAGAGACATCAGGCATGTTAGGATTCTACTATTGTCTAGCATCGAAAGTATTTATAAAATAGGCGAATTACTCATCTCATTACCAATTGTTTTTGAAATGGATGTCTACGCTATCTACCTAAGATATCAGTTACCTTCTTCGATGCAAGATAATCAGCGCGTTTTCGGCAAAAGACGCACCTGAAGCAAAACATATCCAATCAACAATGCAAAAAAGAGAAATAGAGATTGAGAAACTTTGATCAACTAAATAGAATTCAAACAAGTACCCAAAATGACGCGCAAATGCAACAACAGCTTTCCTATCCTTCCAAAGATCCGATATCGGAATCCCGATCCCGTTCAAGTCAAATACCTTCACCGAATCCAGTAAATCCGGAACGCTCCCGCTCTCCACATTCGATTCAATTCCTGAAACCCTCATTTCATCAACCACAAATCGCAAAAATAAGGGAAAAATCAAAACGCACAGAGCAGTTTGAATTACCGGGAGAACCAGAAACGGCCGATACGACGACACCAGTTGGCTGAGATGAGAATCTAATAGTATTGCTGAAGTGCGAAAACCTGGAATCGAAGCGAATGTTCCGATGAGAGAGATTGTAGAAATTGTGCGACGAGCTTTGGCTGGATTTCTGTTGCGGAGGCGCTGAATAGGGAAATGGTGAAGTTGTTAGCGTCGCCGCCATGAGTTCCGCCGGGATGAGCGGCCGGCGATGCAGTGGCGGTTGGAATTTTGGAACGGGGGGAAAACGTGGCGGGTAGACGAACAGGTATTTTATTTTGTGGCAACGATTTAGTTTAGTTTTATTTTATTTTTTGAAAATGCAATCCATATGTTAGACCTTCGGAAACGAGATTATGAGTTTGTTAGGAATTATTTTTTTACCGACATCTAAATATTGTAAGATGATATTTGTGATAATAGTCGAGATGCATCCACATAAGCCAATAGAGTATTAGTTCAATGGCATTGTATGTACCCGTAGACTATGAGGTCACGGATTCGAATCCCCTATCCCAATATTTGTAACTCAAAAAAAGATGCATACACATAAACTGGTTTGATCATTCACGAATATAAAAAAAAAAAAAAAAATTAAAACTTAATTTACATAGGTTCAATATTTGTTTCCCTTCTTTTTCCTTTTTTTTTATCCACGAACTTGGAACTTTGTTCCTCTTAAACTCTAGGGCACTAATCACTAAGGGTGAACATGGGTTGGGTTGGGGTGATTTTCAATCCAACCCAAAAATTTGGGTTGGTCAATTCTTCGACCCAATCCAACCAAATTAAAGACACAACCCAACCCAACCTTTTATTTTCAGGTTGAGTTGAGTTAGATTATCGGGTTCATAAATTTGCATCTAATATCCATTTTTTGATTCTTAAAAACATAAAATGAACATTAATATAAGTAGATTCTTATTGCAAATGCGAAACTCAAGTTTACCTAACTTCGAAACCTCATCAATAGGTTGAAAGTTTAAAAAATGTTAAAATATATATATATATATAACAATAATAATAATAATAATAATAATAATAATTAAATAAATATACATATACATATAATATAAATAATTAAATAACATAATAATTATATTATAGGTAAAAAAATATTTTTTTAAACTAAATAATAAATTTGGGTTAGTCGGGTTGGGTTGGGTTGATTTTAGGTTAACCCTTGACCCAACCTAATCCATGAAAGTTTCATGATTTTGAACCCAATTCAACCCAACCCAACCCGTCAAATTGGATTGGGTTGGTTCGAGGTTTTTGGGTTGTCGGGTTTTTGTGCACCCCTACTAATCACCACTAGTCTATCCTTAGATTATGACATTGAGATATATACATCATGAAATTGGGGCGGTAGATCCTTTTCTCTTTCGTAGCCTATTATGATTTTTCTCGTATCGAGTTGACTATGGAAACTATAATCTAGATAGGTTAGAGTAGATAATTTATTGCAGCTGGTTGGCTCTAGTATTTGTACAGCTGCATACATTGAATCCAGGGCACAAATACAAGCTCTTGACTACAATTGTTTTGTGGTACAAGCTTTTCCTTATTTTTGTTTTTTTTTGAGAAAACCAAACCAATAACATTAAACATAGCCAACGATACAACCTAAAATTTTATTGGGACCACACACAGGTCCAGCTCCACAAGACGGAGTATGACCACCCTTATAGATAAAACCAAAAACAAGACCTAATCGACACTGGACTTGAACCTTTGAATGAAAGCTTTTCCTTATTTAATTCTTATTTTATGCTCAACCCAATGCATCAAACACAAAAGATTCGAATTTACAGATTTTTATATAGGAAACAAAGACATGATCATAATGAAACTCAAATGTTATAGATGAGATAAGAAGATCATTTTATGAGTTTTTTTTTTTTTTTTTGTTAGGAAGTTGAACATCTAACTTATGATCTTAAGAAGATAGGGTTTGTGCATTCAAGGGAGTTATCTCCTGTTTGAGCTTTTGATTTGGGAGATGTAACTCATATAGTAGGGAGAGAAAGATGGAAAAGGGATAGATGACCAATCCCATGTCGATATAGAAGGTGAGAAGCAGTGCGGTTTGTTTCAAAGCAACGAGCTCGGACGGATCTCCTTCACGAAAGCATCGCTATCAACAATCGAGTAAGACATTGCAATCGAGTAACACCAATGTCTGAATCTCTTATTATCGTATCATTGACAATGATCGATTTTCACATTGAATGAAGTCGACCATTATGTTCAAACATTTAGTATTTACTCCAATTTTTTTTAGTTCTTATGCTTGATATAAGGTATTTGTTATGAAAACGAAAATCAACCAACCAATCGAAAATAAAGGAAAATCGTATAACATAGAAATAATTCGAATTTATATAGATACTCTCATTAAACCTTGTTACAAGTAAAAGACCCAAATACATAAAAAGTTCATGTACAAAATAGAAACACCAATACAAATTTCGTTTAGGTTTAACTAGACCCTGACTAAATAATCTTAGAGTATTAAATTCTTGAAGACATATCTTTTTTTAGTTCTTATGCTTAATATAAGGTATTGAAACCAGTGTTTTTAAACATCCTAAAGTGAGAGTTGGTGAGTGGAAGATTCAAATTAGCATATCATTCGTGCAAAATAGACCGATTGATATGATTACAAGGATATAAATGGGAGAAAAATTCATATGGTTGATGAGTGGAAGATTCAAAGCATATGATTACTATATAGTTATGATCAAGCTAGAAATAATGAGCTTTTTTTTTTTTTTTTTTTTTAATTCAATATGAGTGAAAAAAATCTAATTTCTTAGGCCGCGTTTGATAATTATTTGGTTTTTTTTTATTTTTGGTTTTTGAAATTTAAGTATATTCTTATTCAAATTTACTACAATGTGTTCACTCTATCTACAATATATTTATCTTTTCTTAAGAAAGTAGGAAAGCACTAGCCAACTAAAAAAAAAATAGCTTTCAAAAGTTTGTTTTTATTTTTAAAAGTGGGTTAATATTCCCCTACTTTCTTAAGGAAAAATGGATATATGATAGGAAGAGTGGAAGACATTGTATGAAATTTGAGTGAGAATAGACTTAAATTTCAAAAATCAAAAACAAAAAACTAAGGCCCGTTTGATAACCATTTGATTTCTTGTTTTTGGTTTTTCAAATTTAAGCATATTTTTTTATTTCAAATTTCCTACAATTTGTTTCATTCTTTGTACCATGTATACATCTTTCCCTAAGAAAGTAGGGGAAGATCAACCAACTTTAAAAAAAAAAAAAAAAAAGTAGCTTCCTAAAATTTGTTTTTGTTTTTAAAAGTTGGTTAGTATTCTCCTAGTTTCTTAAAGAAAGACTCCTACTTTCTTAAAGAAAGATGGATAAATGGTAGGAATGATGGAGCACATTATAGGAAATTTGAAAGAGAATAGACTTAAATTTGAAAAATAAAAAATAAGAAACCAAATGGTTATCAAACGGGGCTTAAATGATTATCAAACGGGGCCTAAATGGTTATCAAACCTAAATGATTATCAAACGCGGCCTTAGTTATTAAATCATACATGTTTAAGGATGTCCATGGTTTTGTTGGGACCCACCTCTAATATAACGGTGATTGCTCGTTTAAGCAAGGATAGAGGCTTTTTTATTAATTTAATTTTTAGATAGAAAAATATTTTATTTAAATGCATATTTTTCTATTATAATTATTTATTTAATTAAAAATTAATATATATTTTTTCATGACAAATTAACTATTTTAAAATATTAGTTAAAAAACTTGTAAAAATTAAGATTAGAAAAAGAAAAAAAATGGGGAAATTCTTTGGAGGAATTCGATTCTCGTTAATTCTTCATAGGAATCTCTGCCTCAATCTCTGCAAAAAAAAATATTGAATTCTGTAAAGACGAAAAATTGCTTTTGGTGGCAGGAAGCCATTCTCCGGCCTCGTGGACATCTCTATACATGCTATTGAAACTTACTTCTTTTCGCGGAAATAAAGAAGTTATTCGATAAAATGAAATTGAGAGTTCCTTAATGAAATCCTTTTAATTCATAAAAGATTCTTAAATACATGAAGAATGTGGATAATGGGTTGTATATTGTTTCCAAAATACTATATTATCATAAATGGTCGCGTAAAAGGTAAATTTTTTACGTTGTGAAAATGAAAGAAGATAACAACCCTTATGGATCGGTCTTTGATGAAGGGATTCACTTTCTCCCCTATGATACATTCAACAAATGAAAAGTTAGTCACGGTTTTAGGCCTATGTTCTATTAATTTTCACCACCTCCAATTTGCAGATGATGCTCTTCTCCTTCCCACGAAATCAAGCCTCGAAAGAATTTTTCAAGATCGTGAAATTTTTTGAATTAGTATCAAGACAAAACATTATCAAAAAGAAAAAAAATAAAATCAGATATTCTAAGTTAATAGGGAGTAAAATAGATACAAGGAAAGTTACTTTCGAAACTTAAGATTGAGAAGAAAATTGAAATGTGGAAAGAATATCGAAGAATATGACCTTAATTCATGGACAAAATGTTAGGTTATGAAAGTTGGAAACACATGGATCAATTTCCACTAGATCTCCTAAGGAAATCTCTTCATCTTATTTATGTGATTTGGAAAGCCACCTACCAAAAAAGATCAATTTCTTGTACATGAAAATTTACACATAAAGCCTACCAACACGAGTTCGAATTTATGACCTTAAGGCCATTAACACATGTTAAATTATTGTACTTGGTCGCCTCTAAAGAAGATTAATTTGTAAACTCGCAAACATTCCTTACAACATTCAATTGGCAATTGAGTTTCCCATTGGTATGAGAGAATTTTATCCCCAATTTTGTTAGAACATATGGTCATGGTGTAATATAAAAGATGTTCCAAGATAAGGCCCTCATATTATTTTATTTTATTTTTGAAAATATTGTTATTTTGGTTTGAACCACTTCCCACTTTTTCATTATTGAACTTTTTTTTTTTTTTTTTGTAATTTATCCGCCCTATTTCTTTTTCCTCTCCTAATTTTATACCTCAATAAAATTGTATAGGTTTTAGAAAAGTTTCAAGAAGAGAGAGCAAATAGTATAAGGTAAATAAAGAAATAAAATGACTTCTTTCAAGTATGAGGAATTGAAATTGGATAGAAGGGTAGTAATTTCTACTAGTGAATTTCTAGATTAGTTTAAACGCTAACGCACTTTGACTAAGAAAAATTTAGGTAAATAAATAAGATTGGGTAAGAAAGATAAATATCTTTTGTGAGGGGGAGGAAACATGTTTTTATAAAAAAGATTGAAGAAAATATGTTGCATTTGGGTTTTTGGAAAAATATAGAAGAAGATTCCCACATTAAAAATAATGAGATATTTCGCTAATAGAGGGCTAGAAAAACTCAAAATGACCTTGGATTGAGGAGGTTCGTCTTACCACCATCATCGATAACGTAGTTGATTTTTCAGAGAAAATAAGCGATCGAGCTACACCAACCCTACAATGATGCATTTGTGATATCATTAGTAATCTTCAATTTCAAAGTCAAACACATACTTGTAGATTGAAGAAGTTTAGCTGACATAATTTCTATGAAAGCTTACAATGTGATGAATTGAGATAAGCACGTTATAAGGTAAATGTTAAATTACTAATATGATCAAGAAAAGTATCATACTCTTTAAAGAGAAAGATTAAGCTATAAGTAGAAATGTCCACACATTTTGGGGACCCGCCCCTACACGATAGTGAATCCTTGTTTAGACGGAGTAAATCCCTTATGAAATCTTACAATGAGAAAATGTATGGGAAAGAAAAAAAATCTTTGCAAACTAAAATAGGGACGTAAAATGTATTTCCCCATTCATATTTCTCGAGTCCCCTCTCATTTACATTTTCTCTTTTTTTATGAATTTAATTTTTATATATAATTTTTCTTTGGTAAATATATTGTAAATTAATATATATTTTTCATAAAAAGTGAATATTTGAATATATTACTAAAAAAATAATTAGAAAAAAAAAAAATCAGCCACAACCTAATTTCAACCACCCACGTTAGTAATCAAATTGATTAGTTTATGAACTGATTTTGCATGAAGCTATTTTCATATAATATTTAGTAAAAAAAAAATACATTTTACATCACTAAAAATAACTTATTTTTAGGAAATTGCTAAAATATTTACAACACTAGGCAACTATAATTAAATATAATACTTTTTATACTAAATAACTAATACATAATACAATATAACGAGTGTTATTTACGATATATATTTGACTATGGATGCTAATTATTTTGTAAATTAGACTATCTATTGTGCATGCTTATTTTATTTAAAAATCATACCCAACGGGAACGGACGGAAAGTTATCCAAATAAATTAACGTCCGTTAACAACGACGTTATATTTTCATCATCTCTAAAATAACGCCACGTGTCCCGAATAAATCTCCCGGATCCATTCATTCTCTTCAGCTCCCGGCTTTAGATTTCTAGAACCGTGGCCCCAAGTTTGCGGCCACGTTGGAAATATCTTTGTCCTACGTGGCTCATTTCAACCATCCCACAGCTTCAATTTGTCCACGTCATTTGCCACGTCCTCTCTGCAATATCTTCTTCCATTTTTTTGTTTAATTTCCTCTTCCAATTATAATTCTGAAGAAATAAAAAAAAACAAAAAACAAAAAACAAAAAACTGAAAATTAGCCATTTCCATTTCCCCCTTTCTTCAACCTCCGGCCTCTTGGTCAAGAATCTTCATCACTCAGTACTCGAAGATTACAGAGAGTTGAAATTCAGCAATTTCTGGAATTATCAGAAATCTAAGCTCTCTGAGATTTCGAGAGTTTTTTTTTTTTTTTTTTCTTCTTCTCGTTTTTCAGCCTCCAGATCGATCTATTTCACGAGATTGGCGATGTTCTGATGATGGTGATGTTCTTCATGCATCAATACTGTTGTTTTGTTAATTTGTAGTTAGTTTTATTAATTTGCTTTCTTTGCTTTTTGATTCTTGTTTTTTTCAGTAATAGTCGTGAAAGAATCTACATCGAGTTTGTATTTGACAAGTCTCTGTTTCGTAGATTAGTTTGTTGATCTTTTTAGGTGATTTGTAGATCGGTTTATTGTGGATTTCTTGCTGTTAATACCAGGAGAGTCTCGGTTTTGCTTCGTTTAGGGTTTGATGAATTTTTTGGTTTTTTGGTTTTGGAATCCGTCGGGTTCTGTTACTTTGTTTGATTAATTTCTTAATATCTGCGAACATTTGTTTTTGCAGTGTGTGTTGTTCTTGTTTTTTCACTTGTAAAGGTTAGGCTTTGAAGGCGAGGCGGTTTTCGAGGAAGCTAGCAACTGGTTGGGTTTTGAGGCTTTTTTGTTGGATTTAGAATATGCACTGAATCTGTGTCTAATCCTCCACCATAATCTGTGTGGTTGTTTTATCACCACACAGAGCTATGTGCTATTGCGCCGCGGATGATTGGAGAGGGATTTTAGATTCTGGGAAACTAGACTTTCACTTGCACAATCTTCCCTAATGAGTGCTAAAGCTGACAGGCACGAAGTGAACCGAATCACCACACACAGGATGCGAAGGGAACAAAGCCCGGTTGATGAAAACGAGTTGAAGGTCAATGGACGAAGACCTACTGTTCATGCCCAGGGCATTCTACAAATACAACAGCAACAGCAGCAGCCTCAAGGATCTATGGTCTGCTGGGAGAGATTTCTACATCTTAGGTCCCTAAAGGTCTTGCTTGTAGAAAATGATGACTCTACTCGCCATCTAGTCACTGCACTGCTTCGTAATTGCAGTTACGAAGGTCAGTTAATTTTCTCCATGCATATATCTATCTGGTTATTGATGCACCTACATTTGAGATATTATTATTTGAGTTCTTCCTGGTTATTTTATTTTCTTGTTTATTGGAGCTTGTATTTTGGCATGATTCTCTTTTCATTATCTTTTTTATCTGGTGAAAAAATCCCGTTTATGGTCTGAAGTTTCTGTTAGCATCTGAACTTTTCTTAGTTAGGTAAGAGACTAACTTTCATCATCTGAACTTTTCTGATAATGCATAATTTTCTTTGTTAGTAAGTACTATTTTCATTACATGAACAAATAATGTTATTTTTGGATAAAATTCATGGAAAAGAAATGTTGTTGGAGTGGCTGTACAAACTTTCATTAACATTACAACATAAATGTAGGGGATAAAACTTGGAAGGTAAAACCTAAAAGAACTACGACAGACCGGAAATATATGACCCTAGCCATACAATAATAGAACAAATATTGTTGATTTGAAATTACATGTTTTTCACTGTAATTAATTCCTTTATCTGATGAATCTGCATTTGATTTTTGTTATTACCCCTTGTTGCGCACAATTTGATTCCCTGGTCCCTCCTCAGTTTTTGTACTAGAAAGTTGACATGACTAATATCTTGTTTGACGGATATCAGTATTGGTTCTTTAGATTGCCTTCATTTTCAATGTATGTGTTAATATGTTGACCTATGCTCTTACATGTGTGTGTAGTTCTGGATTTCTTGATTCGTCACATTTCACGATCTGTTGAATCTCGGATAAGTTTACAGTTGGTTGAGCTTTAAATATCATTTCACAAATTCTCTGCCTTCGATCTGACTTTCAATTGGGTTTTATGTTCTCTTTTGTCCCTTCTAGTTTACCACCCTTTCTTGTATGTCGGCATCTGTAGTTATTGCAGCTGCAAATGGAATACACGCATGGAAGATGCTAGAAGATCTGACAAATCATATAGATCTTGTCTTAACAGAGGTGGTCATGCCTTTCGTATCTGGCGTTGGTCTTTTAAGCAAGATTATGAGCCACAAAACAAGGAAGAATATACCTGTAATCAGTAAGTTTCTTTAAGTGTGTAGTTTATCAAGAGTATAGCTTTTAAGCAGGCTTATTTTTCTATGCAAGCTAATCAACTGAATTCTTGATTCTGGTGTGATATTTATGCAGTGATGTCTTCTCATGATTCTATGGGTTTAGTCTTTAAATGTTTGTCAAAGGGTGCTGTCGATTTTTTAGTGAAGCCCATTCGGAAGAATGAGCTTAAAAACCTTTGGCAACATGTTTGGAGAAGATGCCATAGCGTGAGTACTTTCACTTCTGTGTGTCCCTTCTTGATTGTGTTATATTGATAAGCTGACTTTATAGTTGATTATAGATGGATAAAAATAAAGAGTGAAGTCTTTTTTAATTCAACAACATATCATCGTGGGAGATTGAAACTCGTGACCCTCTTGGTTCATGGGGACACATTTATGGCGCTGAGCTAATGCTCTTGCTAGCAAAGAGTGAAGACTTTTTGGTGTCCTTTTAACTAATTATCTATAAGGAATGTCCCTTTCCTTTCTGCGATCTGCCTGAATTTATGCTGGGTGCAATCTCATCGACTTATGGCTTACATTTATTTTCTGTCATTGGAAAGTTTATATTTTCCTATTAATTATGGCATATTGATATCTAGTTTTTCTCTTAGTCTAGCGGTAGTGGAAGTGAAAGTGGCACACAGACCCAAAAGTCTGTGAAGTCAAAAGGTGTTGAAAAATCAGACAACACTGGGAGCAATGATGAAGAAGAAGACAGTGAGAGCATTGGTTTCAATATTGGAGATGGAAGTGACGACGGTAGTGGCACACAGGTATTACAAGTTCTTGTTCAGAGATTAACGAAATCTAGGATTGTTTTATCAAGGATAGTAGATTTCTTTCAAAATAGTTTTGGCTTAACAAATTCTCTCCTTGAACCAGTGACATCACGGATCCATTAGATTAAATTGTCCTGTCTTATTTGTCTTGGATTACCTCTTAGTTACTTTTGATTGTAGATTATCCCAGAAGTGAGGACGAATCTGGTAACTTGCATTGCCATGCAATTGTGAATAACTTGCATCTCATTTGTTCTAGTTTACTCTTATCATTCAAATCTCTTTCCTTTGCATTCCATGAATTGATTGGCACCTTGGTCTACTAGGAATTGATAGCACTAAATGTCTGTATAGAATCAGTTCTTCAAGGAATTCAACTTCGTTTTGGATAGGCCAATAAAAGATCTTTGATTGAGTAGTTGCTTACTTCCCCTCCTCGAGAAAATGGCTTTTTTGACAAGCTGAGTGTGTGCCATCTTGTGGGGTCTTGGGTGAGAAACAATAGAATTTTAGAGTGGAAAGATTGGTGGGTGATGTATGGACCCTCATAAAATTCTATAGTTCTCTTTGGGCCTCTGTTTCAAAGCCTTTTTATAATTATTCTATAGGCGTCATTGGAGGCCATTTTCTTAGGAATGCCTCCCTTTTCTTGCGGGCTCTGTATCATACATTTTTAAAAAAACCAATAATATGACTTTCAAATTTCAAGTTTATCCAGTTGGAATCTGTCTGTAGGAAGGCTGCTAAAATTTTCGTACGGGTTAATTAAATAGGTAATTGGTAATTTGCTGGTTCTCTTTCTGCAGAGTTCTTGGACCAAGCAAGCTATAGAAGTTGAAAGCCCTCGACCGGTATCTGCATCAGCATGGGATAAAAAACATGAACATCCTGATAGCACTTGTGCTCAAGTTGTTCACTCAAATGCTGATACATTTGCTAATATCGTGCCACCTGTTTTGACAGCCGAGTGCCAGGTGCAGAAAAAGCAACTTGGTATGCCCTTGAATATCTTGCTGTGTGAGAATTTTATGAACTGTTAACAATGCATACGTCTAATATTTTGAATTTCATTTTTCTTCATATACTGCTACCATGGGTAAAGTTGAATTAGGCATGCACAGAAATCTAGATTTACAACTTGAACTGTGTACCGAACATCCAGCCAAGTTAGATAACAGAAAACAGAATATTATGCTTGAGATCGGATCCAGTGGATTTAATGAGCAGTTCAGCAAAGGACATCTTGACCTCAACTGTGAGAGCCCATCCAGCAAACTTAAGTATGAACAAACAACTGTTACTGGTCTTGATACCAATCTTACTGATACGAAGGTGGATGCCACTGTGTTTGATGAACCGAGCAACCATCCCAACATCACAGGCATTAAGAATAAAGGTGTTACAGATTCAGAAGAATTTCCATCCCTTGAGCTTGGATTAAAAAGGCCTAGAGAACTTCAAACGACAGGGAAAGCAGTCCAAGATGATCGCAATGTTGTGAGACGCTCAGATTCTTCGGCTTTTTCTAGGTATGTGAGAAAATGGTGCATCCTTCACCTTCTAAATATTGTTTCAAATTGTTGAGGCAATTTCCTTTTTAACCAATGAAAGCTCAATGTCCATACATTCCCAGGTACAATGCTGGCCCAAATTCTAACAAGACTCCGACTGGGAATGCCGGAAGTAACTCTCCTCCTGTTAACGACCTAGAAGTTACAAACCAAGGGAACATGCAAGATATTAAATCTCATTCAAGTAGTAATCCTCCCAATCAATGCTCAAATGGATACAGCAACAATAATGACATGGGGTCCACTACAAATAATGCATTTTCCAAGTCCGTAGTTATAAATAACAAGTCAGCAATGGCATCAACAGTCAACTGTTTGCACCCGTCGGCAGCTTTTCAGCCTATTAAGAACGACGACAGCCGATCTGTTCCTCAGCAAGTGGATAATGACAATAATGTTACAACCACAACAATGCAAGCTCAGTCTAATTGTGTGCACAGGGAATCTCAGATTCAGCAACTTGGTCATCCGTATGATCATACCCACCAGCTTGCCCTCAATAACCAACAAATGTCATCTGAGCATAATGTCTTCTCATTGAAGAAAATATCAGCTGCCACGCATTGTAGGTCAACCAATGTGTTAAACGGTCCTGTAGAAGGCAATGCAGCGAATTATAGCGTGAACGGTAGCGCCTCAGGCAGTAACCATGGAAGCAATGGCCAAAATGGGAGCTGCACTGGAGGAAATGCTGGAGGGCTGAATATGGAAAGTGATAACGGAATAGGTCAGATAAGCCGAAGTGGGGATGGAAGTGGGAGCGGAAGTGGAAGTGGAAACAAAGTGGACCAAAACAAAGTTTCACAAAGGGAAGCAGCCTTGACAAAGTTTCGCCTGAAAAGGAAGGAAAGATGCTTCCGTAAAAAGGTAATGCGGCTTAGTCCCTCTCTTAGTCCAATGCTTGCTATGTCTGTTTTGTGATTCCTCTTGTCTTGTGTACGTGTACTCGGAAACTTTCTAGGTCCAGTATGAACTCTTCACTTACGTTTTCTACGCCCTGCCTCTGATTTTAAACTTCAGTCAGTATCATATTTCACAGTTTCACTGTGAGGTAGCTATCAGCATAGCAACATTTACTTTGAGAAGAGTAATTCTCCCTTACTGTCATCTTCACTTGTTGGCTGTCTTTACCAATAGTCTGAAAGTCATCGAGAAGCACCGATATAGAAATTGGGCCTTGAACAAACACTGCACAGATTCAAACATGGCTATATATATTCAGTATATACATATGGCATAGCATATCTGTACATTTCAACAATGTAAAGACCCGACCAAAATAACGGTCCTAAACTAGGCCTTTACTACATGCATGACTTAAAAGCGGAAAATCATTA
>JBBMEF010000025.1:14166455-14183536 GCA_037832685.1 Sicyos baderoa
CCACAACTTAGATTTATCTAAATAAAATACTAAAAACCAATAATCAAACTCGGCTAACCAATCAAATTCCGAACTCTTCCCCCACGAACCAACGATAACGGGAATAACGACCAAAACCACCTGAAACGTCTTTATGAAAAAACGACCTTTACAAACGATTTCATATTAGAGGTTTATTTCTGGTTTTCATATTTACATGAATCTGAAGTGATGAAATATGCAACATTTTACTAAGGTTCTCAAGTCTCTCAATACTATATTCTTTTGCAGGTTCGATATCAAAGCAGAAAGAGGTTAGCAGAACAGAGACCCCGTGTCAGGGGACAGTTTGTGAGACAAAACACGAGCGAAAACACGAGCAATGTTGGAGATGGCTAAATCCCTTGCATTGGTTTGGTAAAAATAAAGATATGGTTTTCACTTATCCCATTAACAAGAAATGTCCATGTGAATTTGGGAAAAGAGATAAATCAATTAGAGTTTACCATTTTAGACAGAAAAATGATGTGTTAATTCTGAATTAGACAGACAAGCTGAACTAGACTTCTAATTCACGAAGGCCTTCTGTCTTTCTGCATCAGAAAACTCTATTTTAGTTTGTGTTTGGAGTCTTTGGACACAATGTGAGCTGTATTATTCATTGTCACACATCTTCTCTTCTTTCTATCTCTTTTGTACAAGTAGAAACTCTCACAGTTCTATTTGATAGATGCGCAATCTAGCACTGGTACAAGGGGTGCAAATGTGGAACTAACGACGAGTTTCGAGTTTCTCTGTACAACCAACTTGTGCAAGCATGTGAATAACGGACATTAACGGCTGGATGTTGGTAATTTCTGCTCTCTTCTACACTGTCAATTTCTCATATCATCTGGCTGTCTGTTTAAGTTATTTTGTATGCCAATTTCCATCGCTTTTTATGTCCTTTAGCGTGTTTCTATATACGTTTGTGTAATTTTTCTTTGATTCCAATCTGGTAAAATGGATTTGGTGTTTAATCTTGAGGATCTCAAGATTAGAAAAATATATAAATTGACAATACATTCTCAATTAGTTTTGAGAAGAAAGCTTATGTTTATTTAATATGATACCGAAATCCATAGAAATTAAACAAGGATCCAAACGAGTATTCGGTCCTAGAAAAAGATATGAGATTGTAGTTCTAAAATGTCCAACCTTTTTTTTTTTAGTATAATTTTTTTTTTTGAGTATAAATTTGGGGGAAGGGGGATCAACAAACCCTATATAGAGGGCACAACTGTTCTCAAATAATATGAGAGCCAAATACCAATTTTCGAGCTCAAACTCATGACCGTGGAATTGAAATAGATTAACACCAAACAAGATAACCAATTGCGCCACCAACCCCAGTAGAATGTTCAACTCAAAGATTTTAAGGGAGTGGATAGGATATTCATTCTAAAGATGAACCTTATCTTCACAATTTTTTTAACCTTGCATTTAATGCATGAGCGTTTGAATCTTGCAAAACACACCTATCTTATTATCAATTAGTTGTTACACGTATTTCTGACTATTTTTTAGGATATATTATCTGACCTTACAACATTTGTATATTAAATAAATATATAAGAAATATTTCATAGTTATGCGGTTATTATGGATTCAACTCATCATCTTTTAGTTACATAAGACTTTTTTTGACCAATACGTCAGTCTTTGTTGGTTAAATATTTAAAATGATTTAACCATAATGGAATAACTTTAAGAGAACTTAATGGTTATAATGATTACCTACTTTGTGATTAATTTTTTATGAATTTCTTTAACAGGTAAATGTGGGTATAATTTGGATAATAAAAATTTGAATCAGAGAATTGAACCATTGAGATATAAGAAAGAAAAACTCAAATCACTTTATTTGATTCGATTTCAACATCATAAACTCTAGAGTGCATGTGCATCTGTACTTTTCTCACTGTGGCCCTCAACTTCATTCATCGTCTTATTATAAGTGGATAAAATGACAAGAACCAATCGTGAACTTCAAAGTTACAATTATATTCTATGAAATTGTCGCAATTTTTTTAGTAAGGGGATTGTTATAATTATATCATTAAATATTACAAAAACAATTAAGATAGTGATGTAAGGGTAATAGGACATTTTGAGTAACTCTATATTTAATAATTTCCTTAATTCCTATAAATATAAAGTATCTTTCTCATGTATTGGGAACATTGATTCGAAAGTCATTTACTTTTGGATCTATTGGCTGAAAGCTTAGATCATGTTTGATGATCATTAATATTTAATTTTTAGTATGAAATGTAAGTCTACAATTATTACTCTAACCTATGAAATTTAAGTCTACAAATCTCATATGAGAAAAGAAAATGTTCTTTTCTTCCTTTAAAATGTTCTTCAAGAAGTTGTTCAATGAAAAATTATCAACTAAACCTGAAATGAGAGCTTACAAAAAATTCCTCATTGAAGCCAGGACACCGAAGAGGGTGAGTTCTATTGGTCGCACCACGACAAAAAAGTCGGGTTGTTTGGAAATATATTTTCAATTGAGCAGTCAATTCCATTCAAAACTAAACATGTGTGAGAGATCAATAGTATACAAGTATAGTAATGAAAAATACTTTAAAAAGAAAGTCAAATAATGCTTGTAATTTTCACAATGGAAGCAGAGACCGACATTAAACTAAGTACCACAATAGAAACGACTTTAAAAAGAGAGTCAAATCGTGCTTGAAATTTTTGTAAGAGAAGCGGATGGCACTAATCAAAAGTACATGTTATATGCCAATTGAATCAGGTTCAGGTTGATTCTTCTCACTATTTTGAATGTGTACTTTCCAAGTCCAGATGGTATACTTCATTGTAAAATAATGTAAATCATATTACCATTCTAAAAACAATGAACAAAAGTTCAAATCGATTCATTTTTTACCTTCCATCAATAGCTTATGGTAAAAGTCATTCTTGAAGTCAAAGAACAATAACACTACCCATCAATGTGCAAATATAACTGCTAATTCAATATGCAAGTATTCACAAAATGATTTCTCCAAAAAAAGAAAAAAAAAAATCAAAAGTGAGTTTTACTTTTAATCCAAAGTTGAGTTTAGTTCAGTAATTATCATATATCATCGACCAAGAGGTTGCCAGTTTGAGTCACCGAAGCCAAATATTGTTGTTGAATTAAAAAAAAAAAAAGATCAATATACAAATACTTGTATTGGCTGCATCTCTAGCAGAAAAGTGCAGTCTTTCTTCTGAGCTTTCAAATTCATTTAACTTGTTGAAATGCCATGAATTATATTGAACTATGATTATTTAGTAAGGATTTTGCAAGTGGATGTAATCTTTATCTCCTAAAGAAAACAGTTTCTCTCCCTCTTTTGGGATGACAGTTGGTTGCAGGAGACAACATTGGCGGTTAGTTTTCCTCTCATTCACTCTTTATCCAAAAAGAAAGGATTCGTGGTGGGATCATTATGGAACCGGGATCAATCGACATGGGACCTGGGGCTTAGACGGAATTTGAAGGAGGAAATTGACAAATTTTGTGCTTTATCGCTACAACTTAGTACGGTGTCCTTAATTGGTGGTGATGATTTGGCTGTTTGGAGGGTTGAAGCTTCTGAATCTTTTGCATCCATTCTATGGTGAAAATCTTATCCCACCGTATCGAAGAGCATCCTGCTAATCTCTATGAACCAATTTGGAAAGGAAAATATCATATGAAGATTAAATTTTTTATGTGGGAGTTATCGCACGGCGCTTTATTGACTCACGACAAGCTTCAGAGGAAGCTTACTAATAGAGCTTTATCCTCCATTGGTGTGCTATTTGCAGAAATGAATCCGAATCCATACATCATATTTTTAGCAAATGCACTTATGCATCAAGCTTCTGGAACTTTATCAAAAATGCTTTTAATTGGCCTATTACTCTGCATCCAGATCCACATATGCTATTATCAATTACGCTTTTGGGTCACCCATTTAAGAAGAAGAAGAAAATCTTATGGGAGCATTTTATCAGAGCATATTGCTGGAATATTTGGTTGGAAAGAAACAGGAGGATCTTCAAAGACAATTGCTCTACTTATGAAAACTTTTTGGCCACCATTATTTTTCATGTCATATCTTGGTGTAAACTTAATCCGTTATTTAGTTCGTATAGTTTTGAAATTTTACTTAATTATTAGAGATCGCTTATTTGATCTCTAGTAATATATGTATTGCTATATTAAAATTTCATGAATTAATGAAATCGTATCTTATCCAAGAAAGTAAACCACGTAAACAATTGAGTTTTTTGCATTACATTTTGCTTTAATTCTTGATTGTTTGTTCATTTGGAAAATCAGTAAAATGACAAAATTTCCTGCTAGTTCAATTTGGCAGTAGAAAGATAAGACAATAACACATTTTATCATAAAGCTGAGATTTAGAGCAACTAATCATCTATATCTACAACAGAGAGATTCTGGAATTTGTTTAAGAATTATTTTCAAATAAGATATCAAATTCATCATTCCAGCACAACAATCAAAGACTGGTAAAAAAAAAAAATGGTTCTTCTAACCTCCAGGTTTGTAGACAGCACAGAAGAATGCCAAATCTTATTTCTTCTACCAAGGCTCTAGCCAGTCACCTTCTTATGTGACAATTGTAACACAAGAGTCTAGAAATCACGAAAATAACAATAAAATATTATTAGAAAGAATATTTGGATATTTTCCAACAAAAACATATCTCTAATAGCACGACGTATGATCTAGTAACCAAATAAAAAAAGTTCAAATTTAAATTACAAATCTTGAATTTGAAAAGGAAGAATATTTGATTTTACACACTAAATTTAAATTCTAGTTCATTTTTCCAAGAACATAAGAGAATGAGAGCTTTGAGATTTAAGATCTTTTTTTTTTTTTACTTAGAAGCTTGAAGCTGGGGTTTCAAGTTATTAAGGTGAGGTTTAAGTCATTAAAGCCCAGTTTAACAATATCATTTCTCTTATAAGAAACAAACTCATTTAATGAGCATTACATTTTTTATTTTTTAAATTTGTGCTTATTTTTTAATCACTCTCAACAATAGATTTTATCTTTCTTAACTAAACATTTGAATTCTTAATTACTTTTTTTTTTTTTTTTAAACAGAATTTTTAATTACTTTTTTTATAAGAAACGCAAACTTTCATTCAGGTATAAAAACTTACGAACAAAGTCCTACCAAAATTAAGAGCAGCACAGCTATAATCTTTGAAAGGAGAAACAATGTGTGATAAGAATTCCTTCTTGGTGAAGCTGATCCAAGAACATAAGATTTCTTTATTTTGAATTCTTAGTCAAATTTTGAAAACTAGTAGTTTTTCAAAACTTGCTAGATTACTTTTTTAAAAAATGGGTCAAATGTACATGAAACTAAAATTTATAGATTAATTTTCGAAAACCAAATCCTTATCCAACAAGGCAAACTTTGAAGCTTGAAACTAGGGTTTTTCTTTATGAAAATAATAAATGAAATTAATACATTAATATGCTTCAATTAAAGTCTTACCTGTAATTCTGTTATCATGATCAATCAGATTTCTTCTTCAGTACACTCAACAGGACCCCAGTGCTCAGACTTGTTGCAACAAAACCAAGAGATGCCTCAGTTGAGACATGGAATCCTGCAGAAAGAGAGAGATCAATGCGGCCTTGAATTTTGAAATGCATATACACCAAGTTGTTGCATATTTTGAATTTCGAATTAATGAAGTGCTCACCAAAGAAATCCAGGATCATCTTACTCCCAATAAATGCTAAAACAACACCAATAGATGGCTGAAAAAAGATTGAAAAACATAAATAAATCCTTCAGTGGATGTTCATAATACTAAAAACCAAGTCATTAATAAGACATCGATTACACAGAAACCCATAACGGTTTTCACAATCACGAGAAGGGTAAAATAGTATTTTTCCGCAAATATAAAGCCAGCAGATACCTTTTCAAATGCATTTTTCAATTTTTTTAATCTAACGAGACAAAAAATTTACCTGTAGGTACTCCAATTCTGACATACCATCAGCTACAAGAACAAATAGGGATCTCAAACCTACAGTTCACCAAATGGAAGGTCACTAAGAAACTTATATTGCAAAAGGCATACAAACCGAACTTGATAAAGGAAATGACGAGCAAAAAAAAGTTCCTTGATTTGACTTTTCTATTCCTTTTTTTGATATGTCGTAGCCTCGACTATTTTCACGAGATATACTGTTTGATCTAACAACATTTGATTGTCAAGAAAACTCGTAGGAAAGTAATTCATGGGTAAGTGACCACAATCTATTGAACCTATTAACATTTTTTAAACTTTCAACCTATTGATGAGGTTTCGAAGTTAGGTAAGCTTGAGTTTTGCATTTGCAATAAGAATCTACTCATGTTAATGTTCGTTTTACGTTTCTAGGAATCGAAAAATGGACGTTAAATGCAAATCTATGAACCCGATAACCCAACCCAACCCAACCCGAAAATAAAGGGTTGGGTTGTGTCTTTAATTAGGTTGGGTTGGGTTGAAGAATTAACCAACCCGAATTTTTGGGTTGGGTTGAAAATCACCTCAACCCAACCCATGTTCACCCCTACCCATTAGGAGTTAGGTTAATCCTATACATTTGTATAAATATAACCTTTTAATGAATAGAAGAGACATGAAGTCTTTCTCTCAAATATAACAATTACAAAACTCATCAACTCTTAGTTACTTAAGGCCATCCTGACCACTAGGTCACTTTAATTTAACAACAACAAAGAAAACTCTTTATCCCATGAACATCTACTGTTCCTATAAGTAAATGTAAAGAGAAGAGGAAAACGTGAACCTCAAAGTTGTTAGGATCCAATTACAAACCCCTCCCCGGACAACACGTGCACACACTGATACTGAGAGGTTCATTTAAAGGATAGGAAGGGCAACAGAATTACCTAAAATGGCAAAAAGATTGGATGTAAACACTATGAAAGGGTCCCTTGTAACACCAAAAACTGCAGGTATTGAGTCCACCTAGCATCAAGTCCAAGAAAAGGAATGTTAAGTGAGCATTTCCATAAACAAAAAAACATGAAGTCAAAAGATATCCTAATAAATATATAGCATGAATATGAAAAACATACTGCAAATGCTATATCACTGAGCTCAATTATTGCTACAGCGAGAAGTAAAGGTGTTGCCTGCCCAAAATGTTCGAGACCTGTTAGAAATCATGTAAGAATTAAGTTTACATAATAGATTTATAAGCTTCCAATAGAATAATGTGACATACTTCTCGATAAAAAGGTTTAAGAACTCTTATTTTACGCTCAACATGAGAAAGAAGGATAAAAAATATTCCGAAAAGATGCAGTAGAATTTCATACGCTTGACCTAGTTCATCATGGCTTACCTTCTTCACACCCTCTTGAAGTGTAAAAAAGCGATTCCCATCATAGTTAGCTGCAACAATTAAACAGGGGAAGTAAGATCTAACCATAGCATTAAACAAAAAGGCAAATCCCATTTGAGAGTTCAACCAAACAGACCTGAAAAGGTTACACTTTCGTACATCTTTCTCCTTGTACAATGAAAAACAGCTTGCTTTGAAAAATATCCATTCTTTTTTTTAAACAAGGGTAACCACACCCATCCCTAAGCCAGGTACCGAGAGACATCAAAGGAATGAAGACACGGAAAGTGTCTACAAATTAATGTCACGGGTGAGTCTCGAACTTGGGACCTTGAGGAGAGCACACATTCAAAGCCCAAGTCTTCAACCAACTGCGCCACCCTTTGGGGACCAAAAAATATCCATTCTACTGCAAGAAAATTTTCTTTTCCACTTTTATTTCTAGATAACTCCTCTTAATAGCTTTTTCATATGTCGCCAAGTAAAATATAAACAGTATTTTAAAGGAAAATCAAACATCATATTGATGAGGTCCACAATTTTTCTTGCACCATACATACAAAAAAGTGCAAAGGAGTCCAGTCTCAACTTCTTCTCAACAAATAAGAGTGTTAAGAAAATAGTACAAATGACCTCTCCACATTGATATCTCAATGGCATAGTTTATTGCAACTATTTTCGTTAGGTCCTCTACACTTTTTAATAGATCAATGAAAAGTTTTTGTTGTTTCTTATAAAAAAAAGTACAAATGACCAAAAACTACACTACACGAGTCACACACTCGAGCAGGAAAATACACAGAATGAACAAGAACAAACACGAATATAATTGCGATCTCAAATAAAAAACACGTATATAATTGCAGAATACCTGTCACAGGGATTAACTTTTGGCACGTCTTTACTACAAAGTTGTCTGATAGGTCACTGCCATCCTCTTCTTCGCTAGAAAACAACTGCAGAAAGTGATGATACGTTTAAGGTAAAATATCCGAATTGATCAAGAGGAGAAAAGATGAAAAAAATAAAAAGCCTAGAATAACCAACCTGAAATGATGAGAATAGAAGTATAGCAGCCAGAAGCAGATTTACTCCTTCAAATCTCTGAAACAATAGATATAGTTCTCAGGTAGACCATATAAGCAAAGTGGAATATAACACAAAAATAAAGTTACCTGCAGCGTGGCTGTTCCAAGAAGTATGATAGTTAGACGAAAGACAATTGCGCCAGCAATACCATATGTAAGCACCCGATTCTATATTTCAAAACCAATAAATCATCAAGATACATAGACATTAGATTATTCTGTACCACAAAACAATATTAATAGACTAATAATAGTTTGTCAGTAAAGTAGCAACTTAGCTATAGGCATCTTTGCCCGAAGTTAGCACCTGATACTCGACTGGCACTTTGAAGTACTTGAAAATCAAAACAAAGACAAAAAGATTGTCAACTGACAAACTTTGCTCCAAAAGATACCTGAAATTGTCATAAGATCAGACGTCGATAGAACGTAGAAAAGGATAATAAAGTGAAGCTCTTATCAAAGAATGTTAAGATCAAAGTTCGTATCATAGAATGAAGTGTGTGCATAGATACGTGCCCTCTTGTCTGAATTCATCCTCTCAGTTCTCCTACATTTTTTTTTGATATCCGTGACTGACCGGGCCAACTTCCGCAGACCTCGACTAATATCACAGGACATACCGCCTAACCCTATAACATTTGGATGCCAAGAAAACTCGTAGGAAATTAATTTCTAGGTAGGTGGAGTTTTCCTACATTTTGCACGTATGGAATAGTTCAAACTTATTACCTTTCAAGAGTTAAGACATGAATCCAAGTACCAACCTAACCAGACCTAGCAGTGCAAGTTTCATTCTGTATATTACTTCCCGTATGCGGCCATTAACAAATCCTCCTCCCAATTACCAATGAAGTTGTAACTCGCATTTTACTAAGTCCAATTCCATTTATCGTCGTACTCATCAAAAATTCGCTAAGAGAAGAGGATGGACAACATACCCAGCAAAAAATTCAGAGCCCTTGCCAACTCCATCTTTCAAACCCACTCCAATACCAAATGCCACAGCAGAAGCAACCTATAACAGAGAATGAACAACAGCAAACAAAATAAATAAATAAACTAACCACCAAACTATTCAATTACACTCAAATCACAAATCGAAGATCAAAAACTCCTTACACATAAAGCAACATTTCTAACAGAAGAAACTTTACTTTCCGGCCCCTCAATCGTTCCTGCGACGGAAGAGGTCCTATCGGCTTCTGCAAATTCGTCTCACTGTTACCATATGATGAACAAGTAACCACAAATGGAAAACATCTCACTATCATAGTATCATCCATATCTAATTAATACAAACCATTAGTAATAGAGTTTTATTTATTTATTTTTTATTATTTTTTTTTAAGGAAACAAAACATTTCATTGATGATTTGAAAAGATACATCCTATCGAAACATGCTATAATAAAACTATACCACTGAGAGATAAGATAATAGAGTTTTATGAGAGTGCATTGTATAAACTCTCGCTTACAACCTTAGCCCCACTTCATATACATAATGTAGTCAATATCTCCAAGATTAATAAATCGGTTCTCTCCTCTGCTCGTGAACGTAGCTAATACACTGTAGTGAACCTCGTAAATCATCGTGTCTCACGTTTTCTTTCTATTTTATCTTGATTGTTGTTCCGATTTCATAACACAGACATACATTATGTATTGATGTTCCGATTTCATAACACAGACATACATTATGTATTGATGTTCCGATTTCATAACACAAACATACATTGTGTATTGACCGAACTCTCACTGACCTGTAGTAGATGCATCAGCTTCCCTCTCGATTCGACTGCCGCACCGAATCAGAGATTGCGGAGCACGACGACGGCAATCGATGATAACTAAAAATACAAATCCATACATACTCGATAAGATTAACGGCGATATTGAGTGTAGATTTAAGTAGGGAAGAAGAACGAAACCTGGGGCAAATTGAGGAACATGATTGTGGATAGTCTCGATCGATGTTCGATGATGAAGATGAAGCTGTGACGGAAGCTTGGGCCATGAACAATCGAGCTTGGAAGAGATTTGAATGGCGTTGTGGAAGACTGAAGCCATTTCCAGTTCTTCGAGCACCAGAGATTGCGGCCTCACTATATCTTATCCATTGTTTTCGGGCCTGCCAAGCCGACATATCGAAGGCCTTTCGCCTCTCTTGCCGACACGTCGTTTTATATTACACCCTAAACCCCCTTTTTCCTTCTTTTTAGTTTTCTGGTAGTTTTGTTAGGTTAAACTCGACCTCTTCAAAATATAATAGTAGATAAACGTGTGTAGCTAGAACATTCCTTCAATTCCATCTACGCTCCACATCGGCTTGTGTGCATCAACTCGGGTGTAGCCCGACCCCTTAGGCGATTTAGCGTTTTTAAAAAAATAAGAATAATTAGAAATAGAGGATTTAAATTCATGACTTTATAGTCATTAGATGTACACCGATGCAATTGACGTACTTCTCTTATTTAAATCTTTAACTACTTTATCAAAATTCTCATTTGATTTTAGGACGGTTTATACATTGACTATCTATTATACTAGTGAAGTCGTTAGATGCGTGACAATTTTTTTAAAAAGAAATTAAAGGATGGATTTGAAATTTTAGCATTATTTTGTATTTATTATCGAATGAGTCGATGACGCAATTAATTATCTGGTTCGATCTCTAAAATCAATATTTGTAATTTTTTTTCCGAAAAAAAGAATATTATTATTCTTATTTTTTTCAGTTACTAATCAACTAATTTGTCTTTAGTACATTGTTGATCCTGCCTTCACCTCTCCAATTACCGGTCTGGCGAATGTAAAGAAACCACGTGGCATTAGACAAAAAATATCCCATTCTGATGCGAATTTACATTATTAACCCTGCTTTCACCCCTCCAAGATGGTTCAGAAACCTACGCCCTTCATTTTTACGCGGCGAGTCTCCGATTAGGGTTCCGGCGATCAAATCTGTTCCTCCAATGGCGACGGTAGCATCTGCAGGACTCAACGACATCAACAACAACAACAACTCCCTTGGAGAAAACCCTAACCAAACCCTAGACCCGACCATTTCTGCCTCCGCTCCGCCGTCGTCAACTGATGAACCGAAGGGCTCCGGTAAGGCGCCGGTTGAAGGGGACGGTGAATTTGTTTCTGATGTCGAGAGGAAAATGCGCCGGGCTGAGCGGTTTGGGATTTCTGTGCAGTTGTCTGAAAAAGAGAAGCGCAATTCTCGAGCGGAACGGTATCGCTCTTTTTTTGTATACTTGTGATTCGTGTTCTTGTTGTTGTTGCCATTTTTCATGCCTTCTTTATTTGTTGCTATTTTTTGTATGATTGTTTTGAAACTATATATTTTTCATTTTTTTCCTTCTATCTTTTTATGGGCAAATGTACTGATAACTGATAAGTCACTGGTAGTGGCACATTCGTTTCGTTCTTTGTTGGTAATCCAGTTCAACACATGGTTCGATCCTAAACATCCAAATTTGGCTGTCACTGGTATAAATGTAACTTAACTGTGTCAAACTGCCTGAGTAGGGATTCTTACAAGCATTCGGATAGTTTCCAACCATCATGGAGTGACTTTGTGGTCAAGAGAATCTTAAGTAACTAAGAGTTAATGTGTTCAATCTATGATTGTCGACGTCACCTATCTAGTAATTAATTTCATACTATTTTCCTTGGCATACAAATGTTGTAGATCAAACTGTATGTCTCCGGAGGATATCAACCCTGTATAATTTAGTTGGGTTCATCAGTTATATTGTTCATATTCTGGTAATGAGTTGAAATTCTACCAGGAATGGTGTAATTTTGAAATCCAAAATGATTGCAGTGGCTTATTCATATATATCATTGCACTGCTATATTTTTGTAATAGAAAACAAGAGGAAAGTTGCAGCCCTTTCTCTCTCTGCTTAGTGCTATCCCCCTCAACTGAAACTTGGAACCATTTTTTTATGCTCTTTTTATGTATCTCGCTGCTTCCTTATGTGCCTATCACTTATCGCTGCACGTAACAGCTTAATTCTGGCCCTTCTTTAGTTATAAAAGCCTTGTTGTCTTGTCGTGTCTTTGGTGTTCTGTGAGAGGCTTGGTTGGAGAGAACTGCTCAAATCTTCGAAGATAAGTTGAAAATTAGGGAGATATTGTTTGGGAACTAATTCTCATTATTAGGCTATATTGGTGTTCTCTTTCTTTTTGTTTCTATAATTAGAATATTCACCTTTTTTCCAAGTTCTGTTAAGAGCCACATTTCTCTTTTTCTTTTTCTGTAAAATATTTTTAATGTTGATTGTTTGGGATAATTGCAGGTTTGGTATGGGTACCACGGCAAATGGGATGGGCGCATCTAATAAGTCGGAGGAGGTGAAGAGGAAGGCTAGAGCTGAGAGGTCTGTTCCATGTCTTTATGGATTAATAGGTCTGTCCCATTTTTTCTTTCAACCTTGTGCTAATCTTTTTGTTTATTTAGATTTGGGCTTCCTGCATCTGTGACTAATGATGATGAGGCAAAGAAGAAAGCACGTCTTGCTAAGTTTTCATCAACGTCAAAGCCAGACCCCGAGGAGGAAGAAAAGAGGAAAGCAAGGGCTGCCAGGTACACTGGGCTTGGTTTTTTTGCTCCCGTGGTTGTATTTAATTGAAACACTTCCAGTTCCATTATCTATGGTTCATGGAGACTGTGTATGGAGTGTATAAACTTTAGAAATTTAGAATGCATCTAATCTAACATATTATTGTTTTTCTCTTTATTTTCTGGGTGCAGGTTTTCTAATTCAACATCAAACTCTCTTACACAAGGGGATGGGAAAGGAAACGCAGAGACGGTAATGCTATTCTTTCAAGTTTATATCTAGTAGAATTCAGGAATCGGTTGTGTATACTTGTCTCCAATGCTCCTGCTCCCATTGACGATTTCCATTGTTTGTAATCAGATTTCAGATATTGCAGGCAAGTCTGGAGGAGGTGCCTGAAAAGAACACTCCGTTTTGATGGCAAGATAGCTTTTGCTTGTAAATTTTTTTGGTGGTTCGTGTTTTTTGAAATCCGATTGAATTTACATCCTATCCAAATCTATAATGTTTCTTGTTATACCTGTGTTATTTAATCTGATGATTGATTTCTTTCTATGGCAGGTCTAGTATCTGGTAGGTTTCCATAATGGCTTCCATGCCCATGTGCATTCCTTTATCCTTTATATGATTATGTAGTGCAAAAGTCATCCATTCTGAGGGCAGATTCATTACTGCAAGGTGCTGTGAGACAAGATTCCCTAGGTTCAGTTGTGTCTGGATATCTATTATCTGGATAGGTGTTTTATAGTAATAGCAAATACCTCCAAAGTTCAAGCCTATCTTACTGTTTATTTAGAATATCAGATATTTTTCTGAAGTTCTTAACCCTCCAATGTTTTGGTTCTCCTCTTCAGTTTATATCTTCTGGATGTTCATGAGAACATTTGAACAGCAGTTCTAAGTTTCCATGTGGATTGGTAATATCTGACTCTGACTGGTTGAAACTTACAAATTTTGTCAAATTGGGTTTTAAGTATTAGAAAAGTTAGCACATTGCATTTCTTTGGGTGTACATCATTAGATTTCTTTTTAGTTTTCTAACTAGTTTGAACTTTTAGCTTGTTCCATTTTAATTGTAGTTTTTTTTTTTTCATGTTGACTGTAATAATGTATTATTTATGGCCAACTTTCAATCTAAGAAACCTTGCATGTATATCTTTTTGCCCTTTTCTTTTCCAGAGACATCACAACTAGCTATTATCCAATCATTTACAAGATTGAGGTTTGGTCTCTTGGCAGCACATCTCATCATCTCATGCCATCATTTACTCATCATGGAAATGATTAGTTTTTATATACAACCTGCCAGAATACTATTAAGATTAGAATGGTCATGTGTTGAATGTTATTTAGAACTGCTGTTCAAAATGTCATCATTTGATAATAATAGCTCCAACTTGAGTGAGAATAAACTGAAGATAGACCTCGAGAGGGGAAGAAAGAATCGAATCCCTTCGTATCGGATAGCCCCCCGTCTTTGGAGGTATTTGTTGGTTCTCTTAGAGAAATCTGAATGTATTGATGTCTGTAGCTGAGAATGGATTGAACTCTACAAATAGGTTTCCCATTATGTATTTGTTGTTTGGTTATTTTTTCCTTCATGTATTTAGTCTCTTCTGTTTTATATGGAATTGATATTTTGATCAAAGTTTCTTCTTCTGAGATTATATATGTTTTTTTCTCCTTGTTTGTCACAGTGTATTATTAAATTATCTTATACTTTTTTGTGATTAGTAGAACAAATCAACATACTAAGTTGTAGGAAGACACCAGGGAAGTTGGAGTTTTGCTCTTCTAAATCAGATATCACTGTTCCGTCTTTTGACTGACATTGGGATACATCCTAGCGAAAATGGGGTTAGCTAAAAAATTAATCCATACATCTATCTCAAATTTGGGACTTGTTCGTCTCTTGATTGTGGCACTAAGATACATCGTAGGACTGGAAGTGAAAATGGAGGTTGACTAGAAAATTAATCCACTCATCCGCTTCGAACTTGAGACTTGAAGAGATCACATTTTCAAGTCTAGGCACTCAACAATGCTTCACTCTAAGGTGATCAAATTTTATCTTGTAGTTGGTTATATGTTGTGGGATTTGGGATTGCTGCTCAAGCTTTTTGCTGAAGAGAATGTTTCTGCTTCTTATTTATTCTATATTTCAATTTCTTATTATTTAAGGAATTTTTAGGGGTTTTTTTACCCTTTTTTTAGGGGTTGAATTAGTTTTTCCCGTTGTTGGTTGAGTTTTATTTTTTTTTTCTTTTATTTATTAATCTTTTTTATATTGAATTCAACACATTTTAGGGGTTGAAATTTGAATCAAGTGACCTTTGGATCATAAGCACACATTTTAGGAGCTCAAATTGGAATCAAATAACCTCTCGATCATAAGCGTAAATGTCATGCTCTCGTTTATAATTTATATTCAATTGTTATAATTCAAATGAGGAATTTAAATATTCCTTTATAAATAAATAAGATTTTAATTCTCTTTGAAATTTTTATGGAACGTATAGCTTTGGTAGTTTATTCAGAAAAGACGTCGTAATATTATAGAGTAATGTACATCAACTCAAACGGCTAGGATTTAATTCGGGTTTACATATGCATCCTCTTTAAAATCTAATTACATAATGCGTAAACTAATCAGAATGTGCATGTGGAAAAAGATGCTTTGTGGATGTGGAATGCGTTCACACCCATGTACCCCACTCGCTGTCCAGACAGCTAGATTGCCGACTAACTAATCGTGCGTTCAAGGCATAATACATTTTATAAATTAAAAATTGAAATCATAAACTTTTTAATGAGATTAATAATAACTCATAATAATCATTTAAATGCACGTTCATTGCATGCTGTAATACGCTAGTAGAATAATAAACGAATAGAATGGTTTTGCATTTTTTTTTTCAAGGATTAAACTGAATCATTTGTAAATTGTAATTAAAGTATAAATTGAAATATTAAACTATTTTTTTCTACATTTTGTTATCTCGCTCTAATACAGGCTTATTTGTTAGAGAACATTAAACTATTATTGGGAGGTTAAATCTCTTTTTCTTTTTATTAAGATTACAACAATCGAGAGACGGAAAACTCGAATTTAAAACTTCTTGATCATTAGGTTTAAACTCATGCGTTGCGCTATTGCTGTTATTGACGGTTAAATCTCATTTTTTGTTTCATTTTTTTTTCTTAAAAAGACTTTTTTTGCCCTTCCCTTAAAGAAAGGGTAAAAAATATCCCTGTGGTTGTCACGGATTTACACATGTTTGTCGTTATGACACATGGGGTTAATAATTTCACATGCCATTTTAACCGTACCCTACATGTGAAGATTTTGATTTGAGAAAATAAAAACTCATTCTAAAGAAAAAGATACTCTCAAAGCATCAATTTATCATCTCAATATAATTTTATGACAGACCCTTACAAGGGATTTCAAGATTTTTGGTCAAGAATCTATATTGGGAAAATTGTATCCTTAACAAAATAATTATAAATATTTTTATTATATATATATATATATATAATAGATATCTATCCACAAGATGAATCTCGAGCTCATGAAAGTATGAAATAAATGTCACTTGGTGAAGGGAGAGGGATTCGAACTCTCTGATATTTCTATCTGTGGATGGTGTAAGGGGCCAGAGGGTCATGATCCTCAACATTTTAAATTTTTTTATTTTTGTATATATTAGCCGATTTTACCTATATTTTAATATTATTTATAGTATGTTATAAGATGTTGTTCTTAAAGTCTTGAATTTTGTTATTTTAAAATTATTTACGGCATGTATGTAAGATGTTGTCTTATCAATAAGAACAATAATTCAATAGCATAAATGTTTGCCCCATGGACAAACGGAGGAGTTGGCTTGACTTGCCTTCTATTTCATGTTTGCCCCGTGGACTTCCATAAGTCTATCCAACTCCTACACAACTCCACGCGTGGGCCCCACATTTTTATTTAAATATTAAAATATTAA
>JBBMEF010000025.1:14183636-14232687 GCA_037832685.1 Sicyos baderoa
TATATATGCCATCGCCCCAAGCATGCCAAAACTTGTTGTTTATGTGAAGAGACTATTAATCAATTTATGTCCCCAAGAGGTGACACAGTGATTGAAGACTTGGAACTTTGAAGGTATGCTTCCTTCAAAGAAGTTCCAGATTCGAGACTCACCTATGACATTATTCCTTCGATGTTTCTGGTGTCTGGTCTAGGGACGGGCGTGGTTATCTTGTTTAAAAAAAAAAAAAAAAAGATTATTGATCAATTTTTTATCAGCTATTTTTGTTAGGAAGATCATTGATTTCTATGCTCAACTAAAATGGTGCTTCCATGAAGATATCCAGTTCTTCCTATAATGATTTTGGGCAGGTGGTTAAAAGGAAAGGCAAAGTTTCATTGCCTTTCCTTGGAATGAATGCTACAATAGCTATATTTTGTAATTATGATCACACTATAATTGCATTGTCAAAAAATTTATAACTAGTTTGAACATAGTTTTAGTATTTTTTCATACATCAAAAGAAATTACATTTTGTAAATAAAGTAAATAGTATTTCTTTTTTGAGTGGCCGAAGTTGTTCGAGCCAACTTGAACTAAAACGTAGCTAAAAATAAATTAAATTGATTCTCGATTTGTCTTATGAAGGTTAAACCTAATTTATCATTGATTTTTTTTTTTTTTTTTTTTTTTTTTTACAAACATAATCAATTTGGACAACACACTTCATTAGCACTACATTAGTAGTAACATCCACATGAAGAAAAATAAAAAGAAATTAGAAGTACAAGTAAGATTGGTTGGCCTTTATTATTGACATGATTTGAAGCATAAATAATGTCCAATACCTAACTCTTGGCAAGCTAGAAATATGTTTTTAGTTTGTGCTTGATTGCTTCCAGTGGATTAGGTGATTTTCTTTTTTTCTTTTTAGTGGTGTGATTTTCTTATTTATAATTTTAATGTTTTTAAAAGAAAAAAGAAAAGGAATAATTCAAATTTAGTATAGTCTTATTTTATTTTGTTGAAATGGGACAACTAGGATGGTGGGTGGGACAGATCAATTCAATCTTTCTCCTAGTCGGCGCCTAAAAAGAAGAATGAGAAAAGATGTAAAGCAAATTTGAAAATAACCCAAAACAAACCCACCATTCTCTAATTGCTCTATTTATTATCATAATTTTCTTTTTAAGTTCAATGCAAAAATTAGAATCCATAATTTTTTTTATTAATTCATTATTTTATATGAGTTGAAATATGTCTTTATTAATGGAAAGGGACAGTTGACTTGTTGATTTTATTATTGGATGGTAATTCGATTGTAATTCAGTTCAATATTATGGTCACAAATTTGATCTTGAGAATCGATATTTGGCTCTCATTTATTTGAAAGCAGTAATTTTCTCTTTATGAGATTTATGGTCCACATCGTCTATTTGTAAATTAAAATATCTTAATTGTAGATTGAATTTCTTACCTTTATTATTTAAAACAAAAATCAAAGAGAGAGAAGGAATTTAAATTCAATGGACAAGATATTGAAATTGACACCTTGTATAGACATAAATAATTAGTTAGAAGACATGTGAAATGTCAAATCATGAACTCAACTAAATTAATTGGAATGTGTATAGTACTTGAAAATTGTCATGTATACCCTTGCCAAACCTTATACATGCATTTCTTATCTGTCACACATTTGTTTACTCAAAGACATGTGATTTTTTTAATTCAAATTTCTCATCTTTCATCATATTCTATAATTCATTCTACAGATCACCTTTTCTCATTAAAACAAACTTAGGTTCTGTTACTTCTTCCATGGCAAAAGCCCTGAAACATAACGTTTATGGTAATAAAATTACATTAAAACCAACATTAATCCTCTGGTTTGAACTTTGAACATAATTTTCACTTTCTGTTAGAAAATTAAGAGATGAAACGTGTAAATTCATGTAGTAAACGGCTGTTTAGATGGGAAATTATGTTTGGTCAAATTTTCAAACTGCCCATTACTGGAAATTTGTCAGTTTGTCTCAATGAATATGCCTGAGCTGTAATCTCTGACTCAGATTTTTCTAACACTAAGGGGAAAAGTTGAGCTGACCGGTAGTAATTGACATGTATCATAGAGGTTACAGATTCAAATCTCATTTTCGTTAAAGGAAAAGTTGAGTCTAGTAATTGACATGTATCATCGATTTACAGATAGTTTAGGATTTATGGTTTAAGGGAAAAGGTTAGCATCTAGTAATTGACATATATCATTGATCTAGAGAGGTTACACATTCAAATCTCATTTTCGTTAGGAGGGTAAGTTGAGTTAAAACCATTTAGTAGTAAGTTACAGATTCGAATCTCATTTTTTAACCGTAAAAGGAAAAGTTGTAAGCTGCCCCAGTAGTAAATTGACATTTGATCTAGAGATTACAAATTCGAATCTAAAACTCCAAAATAATTAAAGTTGCTGAGTTTTGAGAGACATAAAAGGGCAAAGGAAAGATCTTGTGCTTCTTCTTTCCCTTCCTTCTTCTTCTTCTTCTCAGCCTGATAGTTCAGTTTTGTTAAAATTGTTCTTTGAATCCTTTCAGAGTTTTGAAGATGGCATTTTTAGGGACAACCCAAAAGTGCAAGGCTTGTGAAAAGACTGTTTACTTGGTTGATCAGCTCACTGCTGATAACAAAGTCTATCACAAGGCTTGTTTCAGGTGCCACCATTGCAAGAGTACTCTAAAGGTAACTTTTTTAATCTTATTTATATATAATATATATGTATTCTTGAATGTTTCTTGGATGCTTGTATTTGGGTCTTTCTTCATATATTTGTAGTAAACTTGAAGATGAGAGGCTTGTTGATTGATGCATGTCTGTTCAAGCTATGGATATTTCCAGATCCTATCCATGATATTCAGTATCTCTAACTGATACAAAATGATCCTGTTTCCTTTTTGTCTGTGTTGGTTGATATAATTAATTTTACTTCAACCCAATCTTAAGCTTTTTGGTTGATTGATGATTTAACATGTGTACATGGTATCAGAGCAGGGCGGAAGGTTCTGTGCTCAAATCCCTATTGAGTTGTTTTATCCTGATTAATATTGATTTCTATTTGATCGGCATTCTCAAATGTTCAAGCCCAGAAACGATGATGGGTTGGTTGATATAATTAAATTTGACCAAATCACCGTTTGTAACTAATGCAAGCTCCTTCTAGTATTGTAACTTTGGCTAAAATCTTCCTTTTAAGTTAGTGATTCTCATATCCCATTGAGTATCGGATGCCACGAGTCTGTATATGTATTTTGCCTAGTCGAAACTTATCCGACAAGGAATTTTGATACCTTAGATTTTGTGTTAAGATCCTGCTTATCTGATGCACTAGGATCTTCAATGGAGCTTTGAATATTAGCTTTTATTTTAATGAAAGTTCAACAAGTGGGGGTGGGGATTTTTGAATGATATGCTATTAGTTGACATAATTAAACTTACCTCAGTCCACCAGTTTAAACTTTTGAGTTGATTGGTGGTTTAACACAATTCAACATGGTATTAGAGTGGTATCAGCAGGAAGTTATGAGTTTGAATCTCTGCCAAGTCGTTTCCTCCCCAATTAAAATTGAGTATTAGTTGACATAATTAAATTTATCTCAATCCACCAACTTAAGTTGTTTGGTGGTTTAACACAATTCAACATATGCCTTAACCAGTAGAGTTATGCTTAGGTTGGCTTAGTGCTCATAACTTGAAACATTTATCTATCAACAGCATTGATTCTGTTTTTTTGCTGTCACTGCAGTTGTTCAATTACTCCTCCTTTGAAGGTGTATTATATTGCAAACCTCACTTTGATCAGTTGTTCAAGATGACTGGAAGCTTGGAAAAAAGTTTTGAAGGTACTGGCTGTTGTTGAGTCTTTTTCCGCCTTCGATCGCGTCTGCTTGTTTAGTCTATTCCTTTTTTAAATTCAATAATATTTAAAGAAGGGGGATTCGAACATGTAACCTCGTGGTTATACAAGATGTCATTAAAGCTATGCTCTTGTTGGCATCTGCTTGTTTAGTCTATAATCTTCTTCTTTCATCTTCTTAGGTACTCCAAGAACCATTAGAACAGACAGATCTACCAATAGAATGTCAAGTTTATTTGCTGGAACTCAAGACAAATGTGTTATCTGCAAGAAAACTGTTTATCCAATTGAGAAGGTAAATGGTCATTTCTTCCATGCCTATTTTTATAAATTATATTAACTATAGTTGACTTCACCATTTACAAAATGGGTAAAAAAGTTTCCATGTTTCTTTTTCTTGTTTTTCTTGAGAGAGGATTGCAAAAGGAAGTGTTACAGTTCAGGAATTTTCCATATAACTAGAATGACTTTCTATTGTCGAGAATACGAACAAAGTAGTCTCCGAGTCTGATAATGTTGGAAGTTTTAAACCGGGATGGATAGTTGAATGTCGTCTTAGAATGACTTTCTATTGTCGAGAATACGAACAAAATAGTCTCACATTAGTTAAATAAGAGGAAGATCATGATTATATTAGTGAGGACAATAATTTTTATTGGTACGAGACCTTTTGGGTAAAATCAAAAGCAAATACATGAGAGTTTATGTTAAAAGTGGACAATATCATATCAATGTTGAGATTTATCGTGGGTTGTAGTCCCTAACAATACTTCCTTTTACGACCCTTCGTGTATTGCGTGCACGAAATAGAGGAGTGAGCTCCTGGTAAAACACACACAGAAAATAAGAAGATTTTGATCAAGTGAAAGTATACAAGTGGCTGATAGTTTGAGAGGTCTGCTCTCTCCCCTCACTCACCAGACTACTGAAGCTTCTTTACAAGTACAAAAGGTCTATCGAAACTACTCCAACAAATGATGCCAAAATAAAATTAAAAAGTGAGATCAGGTCCCCGAGGGGCAGCCTAGTTGGTTGAGGCTAGGAATTTTGAGGTATGCTCCCTCGGACGTACTTGATTCGAGACTGTTGGGAAGCGTTTAAACTAGAAACCCTCTGATGTATTCCAGTACACAACCTAGGGATGAGTCAGTTGTGCTCTGGGTATAGGGAAGCAAAGTTCCGATTTTCTGGTTTACAAAAAAAATAAAGTGAGATCATCGTTACAAAATGGAGGAGACGATGGCTCCAATATAACCCGGTATGTATGGCGGTTTCAATGAGAGATTCGAGAGTGTGTTGACTGTAGATAAAGATAACAACAGCTAGGTGATAAGGCAATCCCTTGTACCCTCCATTGGAATAATTTTTCATGTGTGTTACCTGCTTTATGACTCAGTTCCCACTTCCTATTCCAATTCACCTTCCTCACTTTCCTAGCTATTCCTCTTCACATTCCTCACTTCTTTTAGTGTAAGTCAAAATATTGATTGATATAATTAAATTTGTTCGAACCCACCAGCTTAGGCTATTGGGTTGATTAGTGATTTAACATGATTCAACATGGTATTAGAACAATAGTCTTGGGTTTAAATCTCTCCCGAGTCATTTCATCCTGAATTAATATTGAATTCCACCTACCGGACATTCTCAAAATTTCCAAACCCACAAATGAGGAAGAGTGTTGGTTGATATAATTAAATTTACTCCAACTCACCAACTTAAGTTTTTGGATTTATTGGTGATTTAACATGATTCAACACAAAATAATGAAAAGATCCTATAAACATAGATTCGTCTCCTAGGTCTAAGACAATGTAATCTCCGAATTTCTCTTATGTGATTTAGTATTGTGCTTCTCAAGTTTGTAAAACAAGTTTATTTCTTTTAGTATAACAAATCTGATCTTTTGGTTGATGATATATAATCTCTTTACTAGGCAATTTTCAAGTTGGTGCTACAACTAGTTTCCTGAATTTAAAACCTGTTGTTTTCTTTTTGTCCTTTAGGTAGCAGTAGATAGTAAATCATACCACAGAGCTTGCTTCAGGTGCTCACATGGAGGATGTGTGATTAGCCCATCAAACTACATCGCACACGAACATCGACTATACTGTCGACATCATCACAACCAGCTCTTCAAACAAAAGGGGAATTTCAGCCAACTTGACAAGCATGAAGAGATTAAAGAAAGTGACTAGTTGAGTAAAACTTGTTACCATATGCAACTGTTATCTTGGGCATGAGGAGCTGCTAAAGTTACGATTTTCTTCGATACGTACGGGTTCGGGTTTGCTTTTCTATAGAGTGTACTATAAGATAAATTTAAGTTTCAATAAATTTTTTGAGTGTGCAGAAAATCATACACAAGGTCTGCAGAAATATGAGATATAATGTTTGTTATTCTATTCAATTGAGACTATAAGCTGTTTTCATTTTTTTCATTATGAGTACTTTTTTTTGTTATACATGAAGTGAAATGCTTTGTTTCATTGGATGATTATGATCATTTTCTTTAATATGGTTGACCAAACTGTAAACCACATTCAAATATGCAGAAAGAAGCACAAATACTTGTGTCTGCAATGCCATGAAAGAAAGCTCTGATCTTAGGCAATCTTGAAATTTGGATCTGGTTGGCTAGAAAACAAGATCTTTTAAATTATGAGATATATCTCAATTATTAGTCTTATCTAACAGCTGGAGTCAGTGAATGAGATTCACACCAATGATATGAAGGTTATTGATATTTATTCTTCTGCTCTAATCCAAGCTCCTAAGGAGAATGGAAAAAACAAAGAGGGAACTTCAACTTATATGGACATATTTGTTAGTGACAGCAAACATCCACATATCTCCGCGTTGTGATATCGTCCACTTTGGACATAAGTTTTTGAAGTTGTGTTTTAGGTCATCACACAAAAGGTCTTATATCAATAGAGGTTTTGTCCCTTGTTTGTATATCCAAAATCTCCCCCTTAATTTAGCAGTGTGGAACTTTATTCACATTAGCAACAACCCTCCCCTCGAATAAAATACACTCCAAATCCTTCGAGTTTTGCCTTCTTTTTCTTTACACCAGAAAACCTCCCCTCAAACAAAGTATACTCGAATCATACCAGATTTGTCTTCTTTATTATACACTGGGAGCCTTCACCCACATTATTAAGGCAAGAGTCTGTCTTTGATACCACTTGTTAGGGACAACAAATATCCACATATCTTCTTCTCATTGATATGATATTGTCGGCTTTAGACATAAACCTCCATGGCTTTGTTTTTTGTCATCACTCGGAAGGTCACGTATCAGTAGAGGTGATGTCCCCTTCTTATATATCCAAAGATTTTCCCCTTAACTTAGTAATGTGGAACTTTGTTTGTATTAGCAACAATATTACTTTGGTTTGTTTGTATTAGCAACAATATTACTTTGGGTTGAGAAGATCAGATATCAAGTGGATTATATATATATAGTTCAATGACATGAACTCCTAACATTTTGGTTGAGGATATATATCTTAGAGCCAAAAAACCAGAGTGGCATAACAATGGATATCAATTATTGTTCTAATCAATCAACCTACAGTAGTGTTATATGGAGAGGATATGATACAACCAATTGATAAGGGAGAAAACTAGAGGTCACAATTGAAAGGTGTTTTTATTTAGTTTTATTTCATTGATGTGCTTGAGATGTTTTGGAGACCCTGATATGGTAGAGAAGGTAATAAAATCAAAACCAGGGCTGGGATCAGAAAAGTTTGGGGGTTCAAAGATCTGCAGATCAGTTGCATCCCAAAATTGCAGAAAACATTTATAAGAATATTTGAATTCTTAGTCAAATTTCAAAAACAAAAACAAATTTTTCGAAAAGTTATGTTTTTTAGGCCCCGTTTGATAACCATTTGGTTTTTTGTTTTTGGTTTATGAAATTTAAGTCTATTCTTATTCAAATTCCCTACGATGTGTTCTAATTTTCCTACAATATATCTATCTTTCCTTAAGAAAGCATGTGAATGATAACCAACTTTAAAAAAACAAAAACAAATTTTTGGAAGCTACTTTATTTTGTTTCCAAATTTTGGTTTGGTTTCTACAAATATAGGTGAGATGTAGATGTCCAAGTAAAAATAAACATATGGTAAGATAGTTGTTGTAGGCTTAAATTTCAAAAACCAAAATAAAAAAACCAAATAGTTATCAAATAAGGATTTAGTTTTCAAAATTTGCCTTGGTTTTTTAAACAGAAAAAACAGGAAACCAATAGATAGAAATGGTATTTGTAAACCAAAATAAAAAATAAATTGGTTACCAAACGAGACCTCCACGCGCACGTAGCTTTGTTTGAGAACATAATAAACAGTGCAAAATCTTAAGTGATAACTTGCCCTCATAGCTCAAATTTACAATTACACTTTGATATGATAATTCAGAATCAAGGATAAATATTAAGAAAAAAGTCACCAAATTTGCACAAATACTTGTACAAAATCTTTGCAAAACTATGATTGTTTTTTACTTTTTTGGTTGGAATCCAAGGACCCAGATGAAAGCTCCACCTAATAAGTGGAGATGATCTGCTAGTTGTTCCTCTAATAAAAAAACAATCTCTAAAGTGGAGCAATAACTTAAAAAATCCAAAAAGAAAATTAAAGTTATGAATCTTGTGCTTTTCTGCTATGGCCTGTTAATTACTATGGATTGTTTAACAGAAAAAATATAAATTATAAAACTTTAAGTAATGATGCCTTTGGGCATTGAGGAAGATTCCTCTTATTTTAAAGATAGGTTTAATCATTGCATCAGAGGTAAAATAAATATGCAAAAATGATGAAAAAAGTTTATAAAATGAAAAAGGGAAAAACTTTTTAGGGTTCTGGTAGTTGAGTGGTGATCCATCACAATCCCAATTAGGCCTCAATTATCTTATTTCACTATAGTTGTGCACGAGGCCCCTGTCACATTTGCACTCATTTTGTTTTAGATTTGATTGTGTGCATGCATGCCAACTGTCACTTTCTTCTTTCTAGTCGTAAATGAGAATGATTATCGGAAATAATTCTCTTACTTACGTTTCGGCCACTAACAATCATTCCTTCTATAATCAATATTCATTTTCTCCATAAATTCGATTTTCTCTATAATCACTTATTATTCTCCACATACTCAGTATTTTTGTATATACGCGATTGTTCGGTGAGACGTACCGCCTAACCCTACAACGTTAGGATGTCAAGAAAATTCGTTGAAAATTAAATTTTTAAATAGGTGACTACTATAAAGTGACTCATGCTCAGATAATGGTTCACTCATAATTGTTTTTTACATTCTAAATATAGGTAAAAGTTCTTTTATAATCATTCCTTTCACTTTCAAACATTAAATAACATTTTCTTTGGTTAATCATTCTCTCAACATTCTCTTCCTTATTCTCTTTTTTATTCTTAGTTCTCTCATAATTATTTTTATTCTTCTTATTCCAAAGGCCTCTTAAATAACCTCTAGACTAATCTACCAAAACAACCATTTTGGAAAGAAATAAGTAAGTAGTTGATTTTGATGCTCAACAATAATATTTATATCCAAGAATAGCAAGAATGGTTATTGAATTTCAATGGAAAGAATTCATCACTAACCTTTCTGATTCTTTTCTCTATTATTCCTTTTGGTCTCTTCAAATCAATCTAGCCGGCTGCTAACAAGAGGTTGAACATTCTGTTTCATTTTAGTAACATCTTGGTAGCGATTTTGTCGGTAAGACAGTTATTATAAGGCACTTGCTTTAACCCGGCGAATTAGTCTAACTATAAGAAATTACATTTCATGAACAATCTCAATGTAAAGCCAAGCCTCTAATACTGGTTGTATCCTCCTATAGTATATTATAAAAGATTTATAAAATGACACCCTAGCATATGAAAATGATGAGGAGTCATTATACACTCGAAAAAAATTAAAGAAACTACCATAATACGTAATATAGACAACATAAAGTAAGAACATAACAGAAATGAGTTCAAATGAACCGTGATACAATGCATATCAATATGCCAATCAACACGCAAATGCATTTTCATCAAATATAACATGTCTCTAAGTAGTCGCAACAAACAATTGTCGAAGCGAGCTTAGTCTAATAAAAATTGACATATATTTGTGACCTAGAGGTCGTAGGTCGAATTCTCTAACTCCAAATATTGTTGTTACTCAAAATTGTAGCAGATAGATTCTTGAAAGCTTCTCTGTTTTAGGCATTTCATAAATCTCCAACATATGCATTGCACACTAGATCCCATCTCTTGCATTAGGGAAATCAATCAATGCAACCAAATTGTGGACAAGTGTGTTCAACATGGCAGCACAATATAATCATGCATGCATTTCAGTGCATTGCATATCAGAGCAGAACTATATACTAATGTTTGGGGTTGATAAATTATGTTACATTGTTTTTCACAATCATCATTTTCTTCAGCATCTCTTCTACTAAACTCTCACATTTTCAATCAAGATCCAAATTTAATTGCAAGAAGAGAAAGAAGAAGATAAATTGATTTGGATAATTCTTCTCAACTGTATTCAATAGAACTTGGTTGGATGGATTACAACAAAAAATTCTACATCTATTTGTGTTAACAACGAGTTCTACCTTTTTCGTTATTGTTGTGTTATCTATCTTTTATTTATATTTTAAAAAATCAAGTTATGTTTTGAAAAACTTGCTTTAATAATTTTCAAAAACTTTGTTTTTAATATTGACTACAAATTCTAAAAAAATTTGTGGACCTAACACATTTGAAAGATCAAAACTAGTGCAATTAAAAGAAAAAGTTCATAACTCAAGGACTCTTTTTGAGTAATGATGCATAGGCTATATTCCCTAAGATCAAGTTAATCATTGCATGAGAGGTAAAAAAAATGAGAAAAAAAAAACAAACAACATTAGGGCTAAGTGAAAATAAAAATAGATAAATAAAATATTAAAAAAACAAAAAACAAGAAACTTTTTTTTATTGCTGATCCATCACACCCAATTAGCCCTCAACTATCTTATTAAACTGTAGCTATGCACTATGACACTGGGACATTGTACTATATATTTACTCATTTTGGTTTAGGTTTGATTAGCATGGACTTCTTTTTTTCCCCCTCTTTAATTATATATTTCACAAAAGAATTAACTCAACTAATTTAGATAAACATATAAATCTCAACTAACTTCACAAACAATTAATCCATGATATTTAAGTAAGTAGCATACTCCAAATTTCAAATAGCTTAAATTTAACTTATTTGAATACTAATAACAACAATATAATAAACAGTAGACGATCCATTTGATTGGTTTCAAGAAAAGAGGTTTGAAAAGACTCATTACCGTACACAAATGTGCTAGCTAACATGAAATAATGGATAAAAATCCACATCAATTCAAACTGTGTTTGGACTACCGGGAATCATTACCTTCATAATCACATTTTTCAAAAAATCATTTTTATCATTCTCTTTCTAGCTACTTCCTATTCTCTTTTCAACCCGTTTTCATACATCACATCACAATTTTTTACTTGTATCGTATTCATTATTTTATTTTATTTCATAATCATTACCTTTATTTCAAACACAAATTATTATTTCCCCATAATCATTACATTCACCCCAAACTTATAACCATTCTTCCATAATCTTTCCCCTCCCTATTCTCCTCCTCATTACCATTCTCCATTTAATCATTACCATTTCTCTTGCCCTAAACACCCCCTTAATGAAATAGAAAAGTTGCATTTTGCCTGATTATAATCTCTTCTTTTTTAACACAAAGTAGGCATAAACAAAATTAACCGAATAATCAACCCGAACATAGTTCAACACAAATTCTCGATCAACCATCATGGAGTGACTCAATTGGTTAAAGAGGGCTTTGAGGTGCATAAAGTGATAGGTTCAATCCATGATGAACACCTACCTAGGAATTAATTTCCTACGAGTTTCCATGGCATCCAAATGTTATAGGGTCAGACAGTATATCCAGTAACATTAGTCGAGGTGCATGAAAGCTAGCCCAGACAGTCATAAATATCAAAAAAAAAAAAAACAGATTCTCGATCCGGAGATTAGAAGTTCAAATTCATCACCCCACATGATGAACCCAACAGAATGTTTGGAGATTGGAGTTTAGAGGGGAACGAGTCGGAGTTGGACTCAACCCGTTCATCAAATCTCACATCAAACCTTATGGAACTAAAACAGATGAAACTATGAAATATTAAAAAGAAAATGAAACAGAATGGTAATATGCACAAGTCTAGTTTCCCATTACTGAAAAGGACTTTGAATTTACAAAGATGTTTGAAGACTGAGCTTTTTTCTATGCTCTTTTTCTCATAGATATTTGAAGAAAAAGCTTCAAACAACTATTTTAAAGCCACCAAATGTCAGCAATGTGTAGGAATTAACTATTTGGCTTCTCTTCTTTATTTGTTTTTCACTTTTTCCAACTCTTTTTTCTTTTGTTTTTCCTCTTTGGAGAAGCTTTAAAAGCCTTGAACAATCTGTGCCACCCTGTCACTCAATAGCATGTGCGAAATAGGGAACATAAATGATTAACTTCCAGCTTCTGAGATGCTAAGTAATGAAGGCTGCCATGTTCTTGACCTGGCTGTGGCTGAGGTTGTCGATGCACTTGTCCTCGGTCTGTCGTTCTACAAAAATTATATGCAGTTCATTTAGAAAGGAATTACAACTAAATCAAATGTCTAAAAATTCACTTCAAAAACCATTACGGTTGGCATAGTGATCGAAGAAAGATCTTGGCAATCGAAGAGGTTATGAATTTAATTCATGACAACTAAATATTATAAGACCTTGGTCTATTCCATGAGAATAATCGATGTGCGTGTATACTGGTTCAGAAATTCAAAAAAAAAAAAAAGATTTTGGTAGCGGGGAATCGTAGCTTTGCCCTACTACATACATGGGGCACTCACAAGTCACACTTATCCCAAAGTTTGGACCCGAGAGAAAACAACCGTTTTTTATAATTAAACTCATTCGTGTGGATCATCTAAAAGAACAAAGTTTGGAGAGCTCTACCAGCTAGGGTGACTAAAAGTTCCTTCAAAATTAAGAATTGTTTTGAAGTTTGTTAAGAGATTCACCTGAAGAGATTGTTCAGATACAGATCTTCCAGCTGCTGCTTCTAACTGGCTTTGTTTAACCTTTTCTTGTTTCCTTGCTGATAAACCCTTCATAACCTCTGAAACCCCACAAAGAATAATCAAAAGATTTCAAGATTTTTATGGTTTGGATATGAAAAAACAGACAAAGTTACAAGAGGAAGAAAGGTAGATATATATATATATACATAAAAACTGACCTTGAGAAGTGATGAGCCTGTAAACTTGGCCAAGAACAAGCGTGTCGGCCGGGCGAAGAAGCTTGATTCGAGTTAAACGAACCGAATTAGTACCTGTTTCGTTCACTTTCTTGTCAACCTCCTTGGTGTTGTTACTAGTTTGATTTGGTGTAAACATGGAGGTGGAGATGAGGAGAGCAACATAATGACCAGGATTCATCTTCATGATCTCTCTAGCAGTCACAGGCCAATAAAAGTTGTCCACTTTCCCACTTGGGTGTTGTATCACAAGTGTTGCTGCATCAATGGCTTGGCAATTTCCCATCCCTTTTGGTTATGAGAATGATGAACAAGCAAGCAAGAGGGGAGGCTGTGGAGAGAGGACCAATCTTTTTTTTATAGCCACTCACTACCAGCTTTTACCTCTTATCTCTTTAATATTGCACCGTGACAATAGTCGAGGTGCGCGTAAACTGGTCTTGAAAATGTACATTACATTACATGATGAATACATTCTCCCTCATCACTTTTCTTTTCTTTTTTCATATTAGTCTTTGGACTAACCTATGTGTACCTCAACTATTTTTACGCGATATATTGTTTAACTCTAAAATGTTCAAGTGTCAAGAAAACTCAAAAGAAATTATTTACTAGAATGGCAGTTAGAATGAATTGAATTCATAACTTGAATCTCCACATTGATATGATATTGTCCAATTTGGGCCTAGACCATCATGGCTTTGTTTTTGGACATCTCCCAAAAGACGTACGTACTTCATATCAATGGAGATGGTTATCATCACTTATATACCCATGATCGTGTTTGCATCCTGTACCTACGTGCACTTCAACTATTTTTACGCCATATATTTTCTGGCCCTATAATATTTAAGTGTCAAGAAAACTCGAATAAAATTATTTACTAAAAATGTAGTTAAAATGAATTGAATTCGTAACTTTTTGAATCTAGCACTAGTCCAACCCATGAATTTTCTCTTTCTCTATTTCATTGGTTTTTTTCTTTTTCTTTTTAGCCCCTACACCATCTATTCAAAAGGAATTGAAAGAGAGAGCACCACTTTGTAAATGAAAAACAATATATGAACATTAATAAATGAAAAAGGGGATGGATACACATTAAATGTCACACTCTCAAAGTTATGAATCCACAGGACCACAAAGAAGACAAAATTTGGCTTCAGAAAATGTCAAATATTTCCCACAACCCCAAAAAGAAAAGAGAAACTTGAATCTTCTATTTCTAGTGGTTCTCCTTGGATTGCACAACTGGAAGTAGTTATCATGTAGCCCACAAGAAACAGACCAGAATTGGAGGTGAAAAATCAAGTGGGCACCTCTAAATCTAACTCATAAATTAAAACCCTTCTGGCTTCACTTCAGACAAACAGATTTTTCATTCAAGAGAGTAATAAATCTTAACAGAGCAATTAAATAAGTTCCATAGCTCCAAGAATGAAGCTCCGGGACCCGATGGTTACACTATGGGGTTTATGAAAAAATATTGAAGCATCTTTAAATCTGATATTATGAAAGTCATGTATGATTTTTACCGGAATAGCATTGTTAATAGAGCGGTTAATGAAACATATGTGGCTCTTATCCCCAAGAAGACAAAACCCTCAAGTGTTGCAGACTTTCGACCTATCAGTCTTACCACTAGCATATACAAGATTCTTGCAAAAGTGCTCGTTGAAAGGCTTAAGATTGTTCTGCCTATGACTATTGCAGAGAATCAATGTGCTTTTGTTCAGGGCCGTCAGATTACTGATGCTATTCTCATAGCTAATGAAGCCATTGACTATTGGCGTTGTTCTAGGCAGAAAGGGATTGTTTTCAAACTTGACATCGAGAAAGCTTTCGATAAACTTAATTGGTGCTTCATTCTTAACGTTTTGAAACGAAAAGGTTTCAACAATAAATGGATTGGATGGATTCATGCTTGTATTTCGACAGTCAACTTTTCGATCTTGATCAATGGGAGGCCTCGTGGGCGCATTGTTGCTAATCGTGGTATCCGGCAAGGTGATCCACTCTCTCCTTTCATTTTTGTTTTAGCAATGGACTACTTATCGGGCTTACTTTTGGATGCTCAACAAAAAGGTATTATTGAAGGATGCAAAATAAATGATATGCACATCACCCACCTTTTATTTGCTGATGATATCCTTTTGTTCTCCGTCATTGATGATACCAAGATCCACAATCTGTTTTCATTATTAAAAACCTTTGAGACCTCCTCAGGTTTGAAGATTAATATGCAAAAATCTTATTTTTCTGGGATTAATGTTGATGCTTCTCATATCTCAGTTGTGGAATCTATTTGGAACTGCCCTCATAATGCTCTCCCTATATCTTATCTCGGGATGCCTCTTGGCGGTAATCCTAGGAGCTCTAGTTTTTGGGAGCCCATCATTGAAAAAATTCATAAGCGTCTTGGAAATTGGCAATACACCTATTTGTCTAAAGGTGGCCGGGTCACGTTAGTTCAATCTGTCCTTAGCAACCTTCCTACATATATGCTCTCGGTCTTTCGTGCTCCCATCTCTGTTTGTAAAAGCATTGAAAAATTGATTCGTAAATTTCTTTGGAAGGGGGGTGGACAACAACGGTGGAAGTTTTTTAGTGCGATGGGACATAGTGACCAAGCTTAAAGATGATGGTGGTCTCGACATCTCTAAAATCAATATCACAAACAAAGCCCTTTGGGGTAAATGGATATGGCGTTTTTGCAATGAAAAGAATGCTCTTTGGCGTAATTTGATTGCTAAAAAATATAAGACTTCCCTATGAGGGTGATATCCCCTCAAAATGCACTAATGACAACTTCAGATCACCTTGGAAAGTTGTGGCTTCCTTAAGGGATGATGTTTTCCCTAATATTATGTGGCGCATCAATAAAGGTGATAATACAACTTTTTGGTATGATAATTGGACAGGCTTGGATCCTCTTTTCAAATGGACCCCTTGGTTTTTTGCCCTCTCATCTAGCAAGAGACAAACGGTTTATGAAGCTTGGAATCCATCTACGTCTAGTTGGAATATCTTTCCTTTTAGACCTTTTGCCCGATGTGATGAGGATAGATGGCGATCAATCTCATTTATGTTGCCCTCCCCATCCTCCGACAGCTTTGATTCTATTGTTTGGAAGCCTACCAATTTTGCTGATTTTTCTGTCAAATCTCTCAAAACTATTTTTTCTAGTGACGGGCATGGAAATGGTTCTTATTATCAAAAGTTTTGGAAAAATTCTCTACCCAAAAAAATTAAGTTCTTCATTTGGTCCATTTCTCACAGAGGCTTGAATACTAATGAGGTGGTTCAAAAAAGATTGAAGATGTCCTATCTAAGGCCCCAATGGTGTTGTTTATGCAAAAGGGATGAGGAAACTGTTGACTATTTGTTCTTACATTATTATTTCTCTAAATGTTTGTGGTCTTTTCTTCCAAACTGTTTCTTTTCGACAGGCTTACATAGCAACATGGTGGAACTTTATTGACATATTTATACACTGGACATGCTCTTCTCAATCCCAAACTGAAGCTCAATATTATGGGAGCTATTTTATGGTGTTTATGGAAGGAGCGCAATGCTAGAACCTTCGATGACAATCATGTTGAAAAAAGCCCCTCGGCCATATGGGAAGACGCTATCATTTTATTTGCTTCTTGGTGTTACAAATCTTCTATGTTTCATGACTATGACATTGCCTCTATTGCTCTAAATTGGAGAGCTTTTTTGTAATTTTTCTCTGACTTTTGTATGCTGCTGGCGTACCGTAATATAAGTATCTTTTTTCGAAAAAAATGTGTAAAGATATATCAATCATACCAATCCATGCAGAGAGAAATAAAAATATAAGACATAAAAAGCTTATTGATAAGAACAAAACATGCTTGTAGCAAAGGGATATGAACCATCACACCATTGACATCAAGATTTCATTGAACATAATTAATACCTCAGAATTGCAATATTAAAGAAAGAAACTTACATAAAAGAACATATATATAAAAGACAAAATTTGCAATAATTTAAACCTATCTTTTCTATAAAAAAAAAAATAAAAGTATTCTTGCGTACATCTTCAATCATAGATAGAATAGTAAATATTTAGCATTCACAGATTTCCTCCCAAAATCTTGTGGAGTGGATTGAAGTTGAAGCAATTAATAATTTGGTTAAGCTTCAAGAGACAAACATTGTTATCATTTTGGGACAATGTTTGGTATGAACATAAGATCTCCCCATCTTCATTAATCTTGGAGGGTTGAAGGCTAGGTAACCTTTTGTTACGATAGTTATTCAACAAGTTACCACAAACAACGAATGCTTCAATCCATGAAAAATCTTCTTCCATCTTCCACACTTGATAATATCGATCCGAAGCTGACATTCGAATAGCGAGATAAAGAGCATCATTCAACAACCACAAGAAGCATCTATAGGGCCAGGGCCACCTTCCATGTGGGTTCTCAAACTGAGGAAATAAAATTTGTTCAAAACTTTCGTGTTCTAAATCTAAACGAATTATGACATATATAACGGCCGGAAATGGTGGTCTTTTGTAAACTTTTCCAACCCAATAGAGAGCTCCATTGAAGTAAGTCCCATGTCCTTCGAGCAAAAAGGGCGCACGCTTAGCAATCCATTTGCCATGGCTATTGGCGGTAGACGCATGAATGTTAACCTTTCGTAGTTGGAAGGATGTGTGAGGCCAATGAGTCTTCAAGTCTATAGTTAAGTATCTCACAATTTTGTAGCACTTTGAATCGAGAGCGAAGCCAAATGCATAATAATAGTAATCTATATCTTTCTTTTGAATAAAAGCTCGGATGTACTCATTTGTGGCCGGATTTAATATGCAAACCACATTGCGATCCATAGGAGGAGTGGATGGTAGGAAAAGATAAAATAGGAGTAAACCATTGCATGAATTCAAGATTTTGATTTTCGTACAATATGGATTGATGCTAAATGAGGCAACGACCTTAGTCGTATCCGAATGTTTGGGATTGAAATCCACAATATGGAACAAAGAACTAGAACAAGAAATTTGGGCACAAAAAAGATTGGAATTAATTGAAGCTTTTGAATCAAAGGACTTACAATCTAAAACCAGTTTGTTCCATGCTTTACAAACAGCCCTACAATTGCACAAATAGACCAAATTATTCAATTTTGAGAATATCAATTCAATAATGTCATTTGAAAGCTCTGAATTTATGTTCTTCTTCCTCTTCCTCTTCCTCTTCCTCTCCATTGCTGCCGATAATGATGATGCCATTTTATTTAGGGTTTCGTCTCTTTTTTCTATTAAATCCCCTATATATATTGATTATGTTAATTAACCAATTAGGTAATCAATAATCATTTTATTTAGGCTTTTTTTAGACTAGGGTTTCGTCTCTTCATTCTATTTAAAACCCCACATATATATATATATATATATATATATATATATATTTTTTTTTTTTTTTTAAAAGAGTATGTCCAATAGACAAATTTCTATAAATAATGTTGACCACAGAAGCTAAATAAAAGCATAATCCAAAGTCCATATCCAGGTGCAATTATAAAATTCAAAGCCTGAGATATACAAGACAAAATGCTAAAGTAGAATAACTAAATTTGTTTCTTATCAAAAAAAAAAAAAAAAGACTTTACCTCCTAAATTCAAAGAGACTCACACAATAAGATTTAGTCAGCTTACTAATGACCATGCAACAAGTATAAATTATCCCATACTCTAAATATGGTTGTACTAAACAGTTATCTTACAATAAAAATGGCCTCAAACATATAAAAACAAAATGGGTATTCAGCAGCAAACATGGTTCAGAAATTATTCTAACTGCCAACCCCATAGTTCCACCAACAACCTTCTGAAGAAGCAAGAACAATTTTCAGCTCAAAGCTTAATAATCAAACAAACCCAAAATGGCAAACCCTTTGAAGAGATGATCAAAATACTATCCACACTAAATTTTGATTGACAAAGTAAATAATAATTACTTCATTGCACTACCAAGTTCAGACTTGAAAAGAGTTATCAACCACTCTCTTACCCAAGCAAAAGTACCAAAGATGATTTTTTAGTATTATTTAGAAGATTTTGCATGTATAATAAAAAGGAGCAAAATATTTTTATCTATAGCACAAAATTAAAACTAATTTATTTGTAGCAAAAAAATCAAATTAAGTTCTATCACTTGTTGAGTTCTATCCGTAATAGAATTCAATCAGTGTTAGAATCATTATATCACTGGTTGAATTTAATCACTGATATAAAATTATCTTCTATCAATGGTTGAGTTCTATCCATTAGTGATAGATTCATTCTATTACTGATTGAGTTCTATCACTGACAGAAGATTATGTGCTATAAATGAATTATTTTAGAAATTGTGATGCAAATATAATACAAACGTTAGAATGTGTTATTGAGGGTAAATTCTTTATTATATATATGTCAATTCCAACGACAAGCAACAAAATACTATCTTTTTTTAGTTCAATGGATTTAAGAGGGAATGAATTTGAATCCATAATATCTTGGTTATCAGGTCATACATCATATTAGTTGAGTTCGAATCTTGTTGGCCAAGAGAAAAGTTATTTTTGGTTTCTATAACTTCCCCTGCAACTACATACAGCATACTGAAAGATCATTTTGGCAGCAAATTATAAACCATGGCCGAAAGTTAACTAACTAACTAGCCAGCTGACTCATGATCGAAACCAAAAGATTATGAATTCAATTTATGGTGTCAACCTATCTAGAATTAAATTTTTTATGTGTTTCCTTGACATCTAAATGTTATAGAGTCAAATGATATATCCTTTGCAAATAGTAGAGGTGGACGTAAGTTGGCTCAGACACTCAGAAATATATAAATAAAAAAGAAAACAATATGATGAAACTGACAGAGAAGAGCAAGATAATAAGAGAGGAACATAATAAAAAAGGCTTTCGACATTTCGTGTCTGAGCGAGCTCTATACGTGGTAGTCATTAATAGCATGACATGAAAAATAAACATGGATAACAAAAATCAGAAAAGAATTTCAAGTTTCTACAACAAAAAAAACTTATGCAAAATGAGAAGCAGACTGACTTCAACAATTTCTATTTGTATAAATCAGCTATATCACTTGCATTTGTATGGCAGAAGCAAAAAGATGTCAATGAGAACTAGAACATACTCTTTGATGCCCATTTCAAAGCTCGAATTCTTCGCTCCTCAAAGCCAACTCCGCAGCTTCTTCATCCTCCTCGTCGAGAACAAAGTATTCATTTCGCTCCACAGGCCTAAACATGTAGAACATCAAGATATAAAAAGCAAGGCTTGCAAACTCCTCAGCTGCATTACTCACCCACTGAAACTTGTAAGCTGCAATGGTCTTGAGAGCGAAAACGACGATCCGGGTAAAATACAAATATCCAATCACAACAATGTAGAACTGCCTAAAGAGAGTGAGCTTTGCCAAATTCCTCGCAGCCTTCCCGTCGGTCTTCGACGTCTCTCTCAGAGTTCGAATCGACCAAACAATGGGAAAAATTATAGCACAGCAGCATATGATATCCACCAACAAGAAAACCTGATTCCAAGTAACCCAATCCTTGATAAAAGGCCCAGTCTCGCCAATCACAACCGAGGCGACATTCGCCAATACTTGAAGCGGGATCACAATCATCAACACCTTCTTCTCCTTCTCTTGCAAGAAGGGCTTCAAAAACGACCAGCCGGTTCCGATCAAAACAATCACCGTGAAAAGAAGAACAACACGAATAAATTGAAAAATGTAAAACAACACATCCCAGCCGTGAGGCGTTCCAGTGCTTTTAACAAAATGTTTATCCTCAGCAGCACAAATAAGATTCAACGCTTTCATCAACAGCAATCCAGCCATCAAAAAATGGATCCGTTGAATGCTGAGTCTATTCGCGCAGCACGCGTAGATCCAAAGCACTAGAAACGCAATGTACGCAAGAGAAAACACAAAATACAGCGAGGGAAGCTGAGTGAGACCTGCAGAGAGATAATCCTTCGAACCGTCGCGATCCAGATTGTAAACCTCCGTTTGCACCTCCATGGAAACCGACGATTGAGGAACGCAATTGGAGAAGAAAAGGCTGTATTCATTGGGAGAAGAAACAGGATACGAACGGCTGAACGAGCTCTGCGGCGGCGGAGAGAGATCTCGGAAGTTAAATAAGCGAAAAATGAAACGAGAATCGAGAACACAAAACTGAGGATCCTGCTGGATCTCGAGAAGAACTTGAAGAAGCGATTCTTCGGATAAGAGGAAGAATCCAAGGCGAGAAGGATCGGTATCTTGAAGCGGGGTTACTACAGAGACGGATTTGACGGAGATGGAGACCTGGCCGGTGCTTGTGAAACCGAATTTCTCGAAGAGGATCATGGGGCGGTTGTCGGACGAGATCTTGAGGGATCTGATCTCGGCGGTGGTGGCGGCGGCGAGGAGGGAGAGGAGGAGGAGGAGGAGGTGGCGGCAGAAGGGTGATTTCGTCATTTCGATTTTCGCCGGAGATCGTTCCTATCGGAGAGTTCGACGGCGAGGTTTCGAGAGGAACGAATACAGAACGGTTGGGAGTTAGGGGAGATGAAAGGGGGGGCGGGTGAAGAAATGTGACGTTGGCGTGAATTGGACGGTTGAGGTTTGTAATTACGGAATTGCCCTTGGGCTCAGAATGGATTAAACGACGGCGTTTAGGTGTGAGGGCTTGCATTTGGTTTTGACCCATGATTGTTGGTTTGGATTTTCAGGCAGCCCAATAAGATTGGGTTTTTGTTTCTTCTTTTTTTTATATCCGTGATTGTCCGAAGCATCTTCATTTGGGTGTCAAGAAAATTCGTAAAACATTTATTCACGTAGACGATCACCATGGATCGAACACATCATCTTATGCACTCTAAGACTCTATTTGACTAATCGAACACATCATCTTGTTTACTCATGCATTATTGTAACTACCATTGAAGTTAAGATTGTAACGATATCTTTAATTACTTAGTATTGAAAGTGACCGTTATTATTAGTCGACATATTCACTTTTGGAGATCAAATCCTTTCAACTTTGACGCGAAGGCTAGTAGGCGGGAAATCTTCCTTTTAAATACAATGTTGCTTGAATCAAAATGGCTATGTCGCCAATTTTATAAAGTTGTCGCTCGAATTATGGAAAATGTGTGTTGTTATCTCATGGAAAGATTGGCAGCACCGCCTAGTTTAAGGCCAATCGATTGGACCTGACCAAGCTCCTCCTTTGGACTTTTTTTTTATGAGAGTCGACCGAGCACCAATCAGTCGAACTTGACCGAATCCCATCTCCTTTTTAGCCTTACTTGGACTTTTTCTTTGATAGTTGGCAACCGTGACGGATTGATTAGACTCGATCGAGTTTCTTTCCCTTTTGAGCCTCACTTAGACTTACTTTTGATAAACTTATTTCGTTTTATTTGATTTGAACTTATCTATTTTGCTTGATAAGGGATCTAATAAAAGTTATACTTATCTACTAATAAATAATAAATAAATAAGCAAGCTGTACTTTAGAGATATGTGAATCCTACCTACCTCCTAAATAGGGCTTAGTTGCGAGTAGTGCTCATTCAAATAATTATTAAATTATTACTAAATTACTTGGTTGGCCACCACAAAATAGTTAATTTATAATGTTAAATAGTCAAACAATTATTTTATTTTATTTTATTTTATCCATAAATTATCAAAAAAATTTGAAGCACAAAGGGTCAACACGTGGCAGCTGTTGACCTTAAACAAAGCACAGCCGAACATCCCAGAACCCGAAAACCAAAGCCAAACGTTTAAAAAAATTGCTAAAAAGCCCTGCAAAAGCTTCATAATTACACTTCTCACAAAACGCCATTCTCGTAATAATGTAAGAAAACTAGCCCTGTTTTAGTAATTACGCTCCACCATTACTTTTATTCGTCTACGGCTCACCTTCTTGAAAAAAAACTTCTGTGCTTTCTTTTATTGGAGTCCAAACTCTGAAGAACACTCCAAAAACTCGTGCGAATTTAATTGGTAGAGATTTTTTTTTTTAAAGAGAAAACAAGCTTTTGTTCGAGCTCTGGCCTTGTTTGTTCTTCCATTTCTTCTATAATTGGTGGATTTTTAGTGCATTTGCTGGATTTTCTTCTTTGGGTGAGTCCCTATGTTTGTTTTTAGTTCATGATTTTTTCTGGGTTTTGTGTAAATTTCATCAATCTTTGTTTTGTTATGATTTATTTGGCTGTTCATGGATTTTAGTTTCTGGGTTTTGTTGTATCTTCTTGCATGTGTGGATTTTGGGGTCTATAATGGTGGGATGTGATGTGACTTAGTCGTTAAGTTCTTGAAATGGGATTCTTCTCTGTTTTTGATTAGATTGTTTGATTTCTTTTCTGGGGATGCCCTGCAGATTCTTTGAAGAAATGGGAATTGGAGTTGAGGAGATTAGAAGGTGAAATTTGGAGTAACTTATGAGGAATTTTGATTGATTGAGAGAAAGTGTTTTGTTCTGTTGTTTTTTTTTTTTTGAATTCTTATTGGTGCTTTTCTGGGAATTTGATTTGAGTTTCTTGGGGTATGATGAATGTGGTGGGAAGAGTTGGTAATTTAATTTCTCAGGGTGTTTTAGCTATTGCTGTCCCTTTCCATCCGTTTGGTGGAGCCATTGATGTGATTGTCGTTCAGCAGCGGGATGGGGTTTTTCGGACTACCCCGTGGCATGTTCAATTCGGTAAGTTTCAGGGCGTGCTCAAGGGTGTGAAGAAGGTTCATATAACTGTTAACGGTGTCGAGGCTGGTTTTCATATGTATCTTGATAGCTCGGGCGAGGCCTATTTTATAAGAGAAGTTGATACAAGTGAAGGAAGTGACGGCATCGATGCCGTGGATGATTCAGTTTTAGATGATAGGGTAAGTGGTGAAGACAAGAATAATGGAAATCAGGATGTTGTTGACTCTTGTATACAAGATCATGGTGGGGTTGACACCGGTGTGCAAATGCAAGATGAACCAAATACGTCGTACTCTGAAAGGAATGGGATGACAGAAGTTAATGGTGAGCAGAGATTTTGTGTCCAAGAGGAGCGAACTCGATTGGATGATTTGGTTGAGACGTCAGATGACGGGTCAGATCAATGTATGAATATAGAAATTGAAAAATCACATGATCAAAAGTCGGAAGCTATATTAGGGAGTGTGGATGGTCAAGTTCCAACTTTTTTCTCAGCCTCAAAAAAGTTTACAGAGGAAATGCAATTAACTCCTCTTCAAAATCTTCCTGGTCTTAGCGATTGGATGGATTTTAGTGAAGGTAATGAGAAGTTCAATTCTGGTGAAGAGCCTCAGTCTTGTAACGGAAATAATCTATGTGCATCCATACGTGATGTTGATTTGTATAACATTTTCAGTGCCAACATTGATACAGATGATTTCAAGCACCAGCTGGAAGCTTGTGAAGGAGATGATGAGCATGATTTTCATTCACAAAGCCAGGTGCATATTACTTCTGGAAGCGATATGTATCGGGTTTCTAACTCATGTATGGAGTTACCAGAACGTTGTCAATTAGATTCTGAAGATGTCACTTGCTCATTAGCAGCTGATAATTCAGAAGTCAAAGGCATTGAGAATCATTCAAGAGTCGATGAAACTGTAGAAGAGCGTGCTGTTAATGTCATCAACACTGAGTTATCTCAACCAAGTGGTCATGATTTTTCGAGCACTTGTTTGTCTTTCGTTACACCTATGACAGGCATCCTGGCTGAGAATGTGTTAAACTTGGAAAATATGGATCAAATTGATCTACCAGTTTACTTTGATAGTGATAATACGCAATTGAAGAACGATCATGCGATCGAGGCAGTTGATCATGAAGATGGGGGATTAGATAGATCTGTTCTTGATGATGAATGCACCAAACATGAGCTTTCAAAATCTCGTGCAGAAAATTTGAATGGAAGGATAGATAGCCTCCAATCCACAAGTAAGTTTTCTGTTACTGGCTTAGCAATTCATCTGTTGATTCATTCGTACAGAGTATTCATTTAATTCGTTTATGCCTATAATCAACAGCATTCGAAATTTCACTTTGTGGAAGTAAGCTTTATTCCGGTATGGGATTAAGTGCTGCTGCTGAAGCGTTTGATGGTCATCGCATATCGGCTAAGGTATTTGGAAGCTCTGCCACATCAATTATAAGGAATGAGAATCTAGTAGTTCGATTTCGAAGGAGGTATTGGTATTGGGATAAAGTGGCTCCAGTAGTGCTGGGAATGGCGGCATTTGGAATGGATTTGCCTATGGATCCCAAGGATTCGATTCCCGTGGAACAAGATGACCCGAATAAGCCTGAAAACGAGGAAAACGAAAATATTTCTGCTTCAACTGGAAATAGATGGAGTCTTTGGCCTATTCCATTTCGAAGGGTAAAAAAATATGAGCTCAATGGAGAAGACACATCTAACGAGGACGTGTTTCTTGACACAGAATCTGAGTTCGAGAGTCCAAATCTAACATCCCAAGACTACAACGATTCTCCTCACAAGCGTATTGTGAGGACAAACATTCCTACTACTGAGCAGATAGCATCTTTGAATTTAAAAGAAGGTCAAAATAGGATTGAGTTCACCTTTCCTACAAAGGTTCTTGGAGTGCAAAAGGTTTCTCATTGTCTAGCACATATACTCTATGGTCTACATATATCGATGTGACTCTTTCGTATACTTGGCACTGAACCCCGGGTGCATTAACAGGTCGATGCTCATATTTACTTGTGGAAATGGAATGCACGAATTGTTATTTCAGATGTCGACGGGACGATTACCAAGTAAGTCTAAACTTTATAGCTTGATTGGTCATGCTGCAACTTGTTGTTAACTGAATTACGCTTGTATGTGAACTATTTCTCTGCAACATCTTAGGTTGTCATGCTTGGAACTTACTATTTTTTTAGGATTGTTTTTATTTAACATCAAATTTATCAGATGAAAAGACTCAACTTTCTGCACTGGTGTCTCACAAATGTTTTTGTAGCAAATGACTATATAATTCTTTTTTCTTCGGATGTGTTGCAATTATTCGAATAATGAATGTAACTGGGGCTTTGTATACATTTTTCTCAGGTCTGATGTCTTAGGCCAATTCATGCCTTTGGTTGGAATGGACTGGACACAATCTGGGGTGGCTAGACTTTTCTCTGCAATTAAGGTGTGCATTCACAATTAATCATTCTAAGTAACCAACTTTTAGTTATTCACTGTGAATTTTGGTTCTACTACAGGAGAATGGATATCAGCTACTATTTTTGAGTGCTCGTGCAATCGTTCAAGCATATTTAACGCGGAGTTTCTTGCTCAACCTAAAACAGGTATCGATAAACGCCTTGTAAGCATCATGAAATAATCTCAACCTTATTAAAGTTTGACCATCTCGTTGAACATTTCAAAGCCTAACCCTTATGCAAGACATTTTCCTACAAACTGACTTCTAAGTTAGTGCTTATATAGTCACCTAGCATAACTAACACAACTAACCAGAGTTAACTAAGAGGTCTATCGCGGACCGGAAAACAGACTATTGGAATGTTTAGTTTTATTTGAATTGAGCTCTATAACTCAATTTGGCTGTTCAAAACTTCAAAGTGCTGTAGTTTTTGTTTTTCATTTTTCATCTATCTGGATGCCAGCTCAATGATTCTTCGGCCATTGCAGGATGGAGAAGCTTTACCCGATGGCCCTGTCGTCATTTCTCCAGATGGGCTATTTCCTTCGTTGTACCGAGAAGGTAAAATATTTTTTTTGTTGTGGAAGTGGCAGTGTGCCTAAAACTTCGTCGTGTCATTGAGAACAGGAGCATTGATATAGTGTTAAAGGCTCGACATCGATACAAGGAACTAGTAAGACAGCATTAAATTTTTGGTACATTCAAGCAAAATCGACCTCTGACATTATATCGGTTCTCCTGTTCACATTGCATTTTCTTCAATTTATTTTGGTTCCTTTTTATTGATATTTGGGTTGTTATTATGTTTGAATCTATCTGATAGACTTATTTTGTTTCTTTTATGATGATGAACAGTCATTAGAAGAACACCTCATGAATTTAAGATTGCCTGTTTAGAGGTAAATGAAATATGAAAAATGTTGAACCTTTGAAGTTACGTTCAAATAGTTTCTTCTGTACCAGTTCTTAAAGTTCCCAATTTTTCGATGAAATCTGCAGGAGATTAGAAGACTTTTCCCTTCCGACCATAACCCGTTCTACGCAGGCTTTGGTAACCGAGATACCGACGAGCTGAGTTACATGAAGATGGGGATCCCAAAAGGAAAAATATTTATAATCAACCCTAAGGTATTAAGCTGGCTGAGTGTATGATTTTATTACCATGTTATTTTCATTTTGATCCTGCAAATTGTATCACCTTGTAGGGAGAGGTGATGAACAGTCATAGCAACAATGCCAAGTCATACAAGTCCTTGCTTGTACTCGTCAACGAAATATTTCCACCAGCCTCGTCGGTCGAACAGGTAATAATAAGAGTATGTTGTGAGTACTTTTAATTTTGGTAAGAGCTTAGCTCAACTGACATGATGGATAATGGTTACGAGCTTAGCTCAACGAAATATTCCCAATATTGTTGACTTAAAAATAAAAGACAATCTCTTTGAAAGTATAAGATTAGAATTTTTTTTTAAAGTTCACGGACCTCTTCACACAATTTTGAAAGTTTAGACTCCAAATTCCATAAACCAAAACAAGTATTTGAGAGTTATTTTTTTAGCTTCCAAACTAAATCATAGGTTGGAGTAGTAGTTGTAGGTTTAAATTTTAAAAACTAAAAATTTAAAACTAAATGGTTATCAAACGGGGCTTTAGCAATTGAACTTGTAATTTAACGGGTACTTTACAATTGTTTTATTCTAACCACTATAGAATGGTCTAGTGGTCAAGAGGGACTTGAAAAACTAAGCGGTGATGGGTTCAGTCCATGGTGGCCACCTACTATTAAATTAATTTTCTACAAATTTTCTTGACATCCAAATGTCGTAGGGTCCGACCATATGTCTCGTAACAATAGTTAAGGTGTGTAGAAGCTAGCACAATACAAAAAAATGTTTTGTTTTAGTTTGTCACATCATACACTTCATCAACACATTTTTCTCTTAATTCATGCAGGAAGATTTCAACGAGTGGAATTACTGGAAAATACCTTTTCCTGATGTTGGTTAGGAAAATTTGAGATGTATAACCATAAGGAAATTTTGCTGAGCAGCTTGTTGTGTTAGGTTTATGTCTTTGCACAGTGATACTAGTCGAGATGCGCGAAAGCATCCGGACAGTCACGGATATATAAAAAAAGACGGATAATTTTCAGATTAGTTGATCAACATCGTAAATATTATTTATAGCTTATCGGCCTCGAACAATTATAGTTGAACAATTGTACCTTAGCCGTTGAGTTATGGCCGGATTGGTCTCTTATTTCTGTATGTACTCTATTTATATTGGCCGATATATTTGTTGTAATTCAAAAACATTTATAAATTTTATTATCTTTTGGCCATGTATATGTATTCCTTATTTTTCATCATTTATTAATTTTGACATGGAATCTTTTAAAAGTTCTTTGACATTTGTTTCTTGAATTCTATGTAAAAATCATTGTTTGTAAAATATTTTTGGTTTTTTTTGTTTGTTTATTATACATGAATGATTATTTTTTTAAGAGTTTTTTATTTTATTTTATTTTATTGAGCTAAACTATAATGATACTCGTAAAGAAAATTGAGGATGTAAAAAAGAACCTAAGACTCAGCATCTCGGACTATCCAATAAGTTGGGTTATAATTTTATTTGGATTGAGTTGAGTTATGATTTTTTAATTTCTGTTGGGTTGAGTTGGTTATAAAGTCGACCAATTTTGGACCGTTCAATCCGAACTTAGGAATTATATTATACATATACATATGTGAGTATGTGAGAGAAAAATTAACTAATGAGATAGATTCTTAGTATCTTAATAAATAACATGCATTGATATAACATGTAATCTAGGTTAAGTATAATATTCATTTGTTTATATAAGTTGTTTTTATAGAGGAAATAGGAGATTAACACAACTCGAGAATCCAAACCAATTTGAAAAATACATGGTTGAGTTGATGTAATGCATATAGTTGGACGATTAACCAACTCGAAACTTTAAGTTAGTTCTAAAAGTTCTCTTAACCCAACCCAACTCGAACTATGTATACCCCTACCGAAAACAAATTATAATGATTTTAAAAAGTGTAAATGCACTTTTAGTTCCCAAAGTTTGGAGTTTAGTTTCAATTTGTTTCTTATGATATAAATTTGAACACTTTTTCCTCTAACACTTCAATAATACTCACTTTTAGTCCGTGAAATAATGAAATTGTTAGTTACATAAAGTGACATTAACTTAAATGATTGATTAGACTAATTTTTAATCTCAATATATTTATAAAATGAATATTTTATTGGGTTTTTTTGTAGGAATAGACCAAATTGAAGAAGTATTTACAATATTAGATTAAAAAAAAAAAAAATTAACAATCATAGTCAAATATATGGTATACTTTTTATACGGTATAATTAATATTAATATCTTAATTATACTATAGGATGAGTATTATTTATATTGTATATTTGACTATGGATGTCAAATATTTTCAAATTTTGCTATATCTGTAATTATTTTGTGAAATCGGATTATCCAGAACAATTACCCTATTTTATTTTCCACATAAATTTAATTTTTTTAAAAAAATAAATATAAAAGTAAATTTAAAAAATTCAATAAAAAAGTGGGACCCATTCCGGTAATCGTTACAAAAAAATTGGAGCGAAAATGGAGGCATAGGAATAGAGCCACTGCCTCCGAGAACAATTGCGGTTCTCCTTTCTCTTCCATTTTCCGATCGTCTCTTCCAAAAGAAAGTTTCAATCTCAACCTCTCTGATCTTATCGGCCGCCACCGGCATTGCAGAAATTCTGCCTGTATTTGTTGCGAAAGAAATCGCTCGAGCATCGATCGGAGGTCTGTAGTAGTTTTAGCAGAGACGCAGGGACCTGGAGAGGGAAGGGCGTCAATGTCGTGGCTTAGAGCAGCGGTCATCAAGGCGGTGGAAGCCGGTGCTGGAGGGAAGGATAACATCACCCGCACTGTCCGTAACTACGCCGGCTCCGTCGCTTATCATGCTGGAAACGCTGTCGTCGGAGGCGCCAAGATCATTCAAGATCGCATGGTAATTCTTAGGGGTGTACGAAAGAACACAAAACCGGAGGAATAGGGTTAGGTTGGGTTATAGTTTTATAATTTTCGATGGTTGATTCAGTTCTAGGGTTTGATCAATCTTTTCTCGATCAACCAACACGATATAATTATATAAGATAAGTTCTTAGCATGTTAATAAGGATGACCTTATTCAAGTATAGTATCGCGCATATTTTTTTTTATAGAGGAAAAAGGAGAATAACACAACCCAACAAAAAAAGTATAGGGTTGGGTTAGGTTGAGTTTCTCTAATAAAGATTTGGACGAATTGGAGAATTGACGAACCCAAAAATTTGGATTGGTCCAAAAAAGTCGCCTAACCCAACCGAGGACATGTACACTCTTAGTAATTTTATCCTCATTTTCCAAAACATGTCATAGTTGTGAATACTTGAAGTTTTTTTCCCCTAGGGCATGGAACTCTACGGTACTGGTCTCTGTTTCGTATGTGGTTTTGTTAGTAGAGTAATATTATGTATGCGCGCATTGCCAATTATTGCTTAGTATCCGCGTGCATTGCTCGTTAAGTTTCGGGTTTGTTTGTGAGGCAGGGAAGGAATATGCAGAGCTTTAAACTGACAGTAAAAAGGCTAGAAGAAATCTCTGTTTCGTCTAGAGGCATAGAAAGAGTTCAGCTACTGAGAAGGTGGCTAGTTGCACTCAAAGAGGTGGATAGATGTTCAACAGATTCTATCGAGGATGATAAAAACAGTCCGACGGATCAGCTTAACGATGAAAATAAAGATTCTCTGAGGAGATCTACGTTGGTGTGCATATATAAATTAATGTTGTTGTGTTTCCATAACATTTTTTTGCTTGTCTGGTTTGATTGAAGGATTTGTAGTTGTTTTTATGTTTGTTTTCTCCCTCCGACACTGAAATTCGTGAAATGTTGCTCAGATCTATTATGGTGATCCAGATATGGAAGGTGAGCCGAGAACTTTTCGTGATGTATTTCTTACAAGCCAAGCTCTAGAAGGCATTACTGTGTCTATGGTGAGTTGAAACGAACCCAATAAATTATCGTGAGTTGGCCAAGTGGTCATAGGAGTCTTAGAGAAATAATAGTGAATATCATACTGTCAACCAAATGTAGTAGGGTCAGGTGGTTGTTCGATGAAGTTACTAGAGACACTCATCCATATAAAAAATGCATGCCAATAGAAATATGCTATGCTGGTAAGGTAACCATTTATTTAGTTCTCTTTCTGTTTGAATGCTGTAAAATAATTTGATGTGCATAAAAGGACTAAGACTTTCTTTTACTTGTCTGCATTTTATATGTAAATATAAGCATAATTGTTCCCTCACCTGGGTGTTAGGATTATATGTTAGGTTTATATGTGTAATATATATTCTGTATAGTTACTGCATTCCTAGGTTTAGGCCCGTCAGGGTTATCTTGTACTCTATAAAAGACATTGCCTCTTCTAATAAAGATACAACGACTATTCAAGTCAAATCTCTCTTGATTACACTGGTAATGGAGGGATTTCTCATTCTAAACTACTTTAGGGGGTTTTGGTTTTGTCTGATCTTGGAGTTTAACCGCAGGTTTACCCTTTTCTATGACTCAGATTCTCGAAGAACCTAACGACGAAGAAGAATCACTACTTCTAGAGATATATAGGTGAATATTCATTCTCAATTACAACTTACGCGTTCATTGTGTCGTCCAGCTGAATTTCAGAAAGCCTTCTCACATTATTTGTGCAGAAGAGAACAAAGAATATTAAAAGTTGTTGGTTTTATGTTTATTTTAGTATTTTTATCGTTTTAACTATTATTAGGTCATCTTTTCCTTTTATGATTTGGTAGTATCTTTTCTATGCCTCATGATCATTTTCACACTCATTAAACTTCAAGTTCATTGTGTCAAATATCATTAGACTTTAAGTTCCCTTTGTCATGGCTATATTCAGGCTCTGTCTTTCAGGAGAAAAGGAGGAAGTGCGCCGAGCGGTGATGGCGAGCGTACACAATTTAGCAAAAGCTTTTGCAGAATACCAAGATGAAGTTCTGGTAATGTAATGTAGGCATGAATTAATTTCAGCATAAAATTAGGTGTCACTTCCCTTTGTCACTCCCCCACTTTCAGGCAAAACGAGAAGAACTGCTTCAATATGTCCAAGATGCAATTGCAGGGCTCAAAATAAATGCTGATTTTGATAGGTGGTGAATATAGCATATCTTTCTTATTCCTATTCTATGCTCTTCATTTACATTATGTTTGCTTAGATTTTTATTTATTTATAGAATTACAATTGAACATATTGAAACCTACACAACAAGGGGGGATTGGAGTTAGCTATAAGGAGAGTGTATGGGACCATAAATGAGACTTCCAAGTATGAATGATAAAATAGGGAACTTCTGTGGATGATGCTAGAGTTTTAGTGTCCAAAGCGAGCGTACGGTCAACTTTATCATACACCTCATACCTTTCCTGCTTAGGGTGTGTTTGCGGCAAGAGAAATGGTAATGATTAAGGGGGGAAATAAAATAACGAATGTGATGAGAGTGAAAAATAGTGATGTGATGTATGACAAGGCCAGTCTTTTTTTCCGTAGAAGTGTTGGAGAGAGAATGAAAAGTAGTTAGAAGGAGAATGAAAAAAGTGATTTTTGGAAAACAGAATGATTCCCGGTGGCCCAAACACGGGAAATCATTCTCATTCCTACCCCTTAGTGTCATTAAGATTATATTTGTTTTCCTTATAAATCTCTGACTGATTAGCAACCGTACCATTCCTCTATGTGACCTCGAGCTTGTCATTACCCAGTGAAGAAAGTGAAATTTGCTAAAGAAAATCCACTGTAAGAGAATGGAACAGCCCACTTTGAGTGAAGGGATTACAAAAAGCTTCAAAACATTGATTCCAATTTCACACCATCGGAGCTTGTAAAAAAATCCAGTTCAACCACCAAGGTCACGGGTTCGATCCCTGGAATCGGTATTTGTAATCCCCCTCCCCCAACCTGTACTTAAAAAAAAAAAAAAAAACTAATTGAAGGCTTTTTATTTATTAGATGAAAGGACAAAGGAGTTTAGTTACTCCTTAAATTTTAGATTAAAGAGTTGGTTGGTGGTATCTGTTACCTTAATGACTATATCACGCTTTGTGGAAATTAAGTCAGAGAGAAGCAAAAAATTTTGATTTGCTAGTTTCTTTGGAAAGTTATACGAGGTTGATAAAATTCAGCGGCTATTTTGACTCTACAACATTTGGAAGTGAGAGATTTGAACTTATTACCTCTTTGTTACTAGGTTATACATCATGTCACTGGAGCTATGTTCTTGCTGGCGATAGAATTTAGCACCTAATGACTTAATAAATGGATACTGGCACGATTAGGTCTCTCCTAAAGTCTTGACTTTCCTCTCCTTTCCCTCTATGCCAGATCCATGGGAGGATACCTGGTATACGAGTTCACTCCTTCGAATGTATAGCTTATTCACGAGATGATCCCTCGGACGTGCAACGAACCGCTGTTAGAATCCAACTTCCTAATAGTTTTTGGTTTGTATTTACCGTGTTATCTTATTGTACAAAAGTCTCAAACCCTGGCCCGAAACCTCTGTTACACTTTCATATTGTCAATATAATTATTTTTGTTTCCTATAAAAGAACAATCATTTTTCTCAAACTTGAAAGCTAGTTTCCTGCTTCCTCATTCCAAATATCAGAGGTGGTTTTATTTTTTGAGTGAGCCGTATAAGTTCTTGAGAACACAGTATTCAGAAGCATATCATTAACCCATGCATCCTCCTGAAATCGATACTAGGCATTGAAATTTAATCTCAATTCATCAGTTTGTTATGTACTTTCAACCATCATGGGGTGGCTCAATTGGTCAAAGAGAGTCTTGGGGTGCTAAGGTGATGGGTTCAAATCCCATGGTGGACACCTACCTAGGAATTAATTTCCTACGGGTTTTCTTGGCATCCAAATGTTGTAGGGTCCCCCGTGACACTAGTCGAGGTGCACGCAAGCTAGCTCGGACAGTCACGGTCCACGGATATCAAAAAAAAAAAGTTTGTTTGTACTTTCATTCTTTTGTCTTAAATTTTTATTATATGATTTGGTAATGATGCTAATGACAAATTTGTGGAGAATAGAAAAATTGAATTATACTAAATCACCAATCAACCCAAAAGCTTAAGCTTGTGGGTTGGGGTAAATTTAATTATATCAACCAACACTAATTTTGTAATTTTGTTTTCATCTAAGAGATTTTTTACTAGGATTTATCTACTGTTTCCCCTTATATCGGCCTCCCCCTTCTCTCTTATCCATCCATCATGTACTTTTTTTCGATAGGTCTTTGTAATATTTTGCACGTATCAATGAAATTGTTCATGCTTCCTATAAAAATAAAACCATGTAAGGGAAGGGGGGGAGGAGAGAGCTATATCTTTGAATTATATTGAACATACATGGAAGTGTATTCTATTCCTTCTTTGACTATCAATAAATGACTTCTCTTGTGGCTGTGCTAACAATGTGCTAATTTGTTTCAATATATTATGTTGTTTAACTAAACATCATTGCTCCCTTCCCCCAAATGTTGTTGAATAATTAAAGATAATTGTGTGGGTTTGCAAAATTCTCAATTGAAGTTTTCATTGAGCTGATTCACATTCTAACTCTTAGATAATTTATTCATTTTTCTGTCAATTTCCTGCTCTCAGAATAGATGCTAAAGCATGCAGTGTGAAAGAGACACTTGATGAAAAGAAAGGAGAGCAGCCACCTTCAAGTGGAAACCATGATGATGAAAGTACTAGTTCTAAGGTGGATATGAATTTAATTTATGTATAAATACAACAAAGATATGGACCTTGCATTTAATGTTGTCATTTTTCTAGTTAACCATCTTTCATTATTTACTTCAGCTTTTAAAGTTTTTAGTAACCACTTCTAAATCTTTGCTATTGCTTATTGTTTCTTTTAGTTTAAGAAAGTATTATATTCCATACAATCCCAATATGCAAATTACAGATTCTATATGAAATACTTTCACAAGTTCAATTGTGCTCCAAGTTGGAGGAGCTCCTACTAAAGAAGAAGCTCGCGAACGAAGGTTATTCTCCAGAGCTTCATGCTGATAAGGTCTATTTTTCCTTCCCCTCATTCTCGCATTCTGTAGAGCAAAATGTTGGTGCTAAAAGTAGGGCTGTTTTTTGATACGATAAGTTAGGTCTAATTTCTAGGTTTACTATAAATAGGATAAGTTAGGTCATTGTTAGGTATTGAAATAGTTGTTGTCTTTTGTACTCTGGCTCTAAAAGAGATTCTCTCTAGAGATTATCAATAGAAATAGTGGTAGATTCTATCACTTTTTTGTTTGGATTAATTTATTCGGACAGTATAAACATTTTAAAAAGGTTATCAGGAGAAAGTTCTGAGATAAGAAACATGTTCCTCCATTGATGTAAGAATCTTGGTCCCAATGTTAGATTATTATTTGTATGGACCATCATGGTGATGTCTCCAAAAACTATTTTCTTTCTCTTAATATTCTTCAAGTTGGTGTAAGTTGCTTTTTCTTTATAAAAAATTTGGTAATGCAAAATCTTTCAGGTTCCTTTATTTATTTATTGATTGATTTGTATTGCAGATTGAGAAACTGAGAATTTTGTCAGAATCTTTGGCTAATTCTACCTTGAAAGCCGAAAAGCGTATTGTAGACCACAGGTTTGACATATTACTGATGCAGATTTATGGCGTGCTTGTATCGCTTTATTGTTTCTTTCATGTTTGTTGCCCTTATAAGGGTTCCATGTGCTAATATGTCATATTTGTGACTATTTTTAGATGACACAAATTCCCATACTCATGAAAGAACACTAAACGTAAGTCTGAGAGATCGTCGCCAAGGTTCCCAAAGGATGGCACAATGGTTGAAGACTTGGACTCTGAAGGTATGCTCCCTTCAAGGTCCTAGCTTCGAGACTCACATGTGATATTACTCCTTCGATGTATCTGGTGCCTGGCCTAGGGATGGGCGTGGTTACCCTTGTTTCAAAAAAAAGAGAGATCCTCGCCTAGGAGTTAAAGTATCACTCAGATTGGCCTGAATAACAAAGGACAATAGTAACAAACATATTTACTACGAGAGAACCAAAAAGGAGACTAAAGCTTTCACAATTTAACCCAAAAATATCATTTTTTCTATGGGGATTTTGGAAAGTACTAGTTACTTGCAAGCCAAGTGCTCAACTTAAACCCTTAATTACATTGGCTCTAAGGCAGGTGACTATTTGGGGTTTTCAAGCAAAAACAAAGGAGTCAGAATGAAAACAAAAGAAGGCAAAAGGGACCAAGAATTATTAAATTCTTACTCTTATGTTCTTTACAACACAAAAGAGACCACTAGAAGATTGGGATCTAGCTACAACAAATGAGCTCTACCTATTTTTTTTTTTTTTTTTTTTTCTATTGATGATCAAGTTCATTGTATATCAATCTAAGGGATTTGGAAAGGCACATCTCTATAGTGTTCTTATACAAATCCCCCTGAATTGATTCCCTTGATCTCCTAGGTATTTTTTTTTTGGCTTGCATTAACCATAGGGTTGCATCTCATTTGTGTTGCTTTTGCCTTGTTTCTTCTACACTGTTTTTGGCTTTGTATTCGGCCATATCTTTTTGTGAAAGAGTGCGGACATCCATCTCAAAACCAATTGGTAATGAGAAGAGTAGTCCACCTACCTTATAAACACTAAGAGATATCCTCACCTTATCAATGTGGGATTCTCAACATGCCCCCTCAAGATGGTGCCTCTTTTGGGCTACCAATCTTGAATCGGATCTCAATTTCTTTTTATTGGACCGTATACCCGTTTGGGCTTAATGGGCTCTGATACCATGTGAAAGAGTGTAGACATCCATCTCAAAACCAATTGGTACTGAGAGGAGTAGTCCACCTACCTTATAAACACTAAGAGATATCCTCACCTTATCAATGTGGGATCCTCGACACTTTTTTCTGTTTTCTTACTTATCATTGAAGGGTTTGGCTTCCTATAAAAAATTGAAAACAAAAGATCATATGTTGCCTCAAGTGAAACTGTGAATCTGTAAGCATTCCATTTTTGTCATGCTAAAATATCAAGCTGTTTCAAGAATCTCAATTGTCATTTCAGGTAGTATCAAGTATGAGAGTGTCAGAGAATAAATATGATTTATTATAAAGCTGTTACATTATACTTATACTTGTGTAGTGACAATATCTTTGGTTGATAGGGATGTCTTATACTTGTGTAGTGGAGATATTTCTCCAACTTTCTGTCTCTCTCTTATTGAATGTGTTTCTTATCTTTTATGCATGCTATTAGCAGAGAGCAGAAAGAGGAAGCAGTCAACTTTCGGGTAGCGAAATCGAAGGAAATGCTCCAAGCTGAGAAGGTAATCTTCCTTCTAAAAGAGATAATTATCCCTTAGAGAAGTTGATAAACCAAACAGAAAATATCAGAAGGCAACTGGTAAGGACTTCCTCTTTTGGGCTATAGATTAGTTAGCATTGTTTGGTTTTGATATCCTGTTATCAAATTTATGATTTTTGTCAACTTCTTGAAGCTTCTGGCTGTGAGAATTTTCTACTTGTTTTCTCTCCTTCATTGATTTTTTTTTCTTGTGCTGGGGATTTTTAGTTCCATGAAATGATTGTGGAATACTGCTCAACTCTTAGATGTTATCTTTGTGAATCACTCTTACTTAGACCCCGTTTGATAACCATTTGGTTTTTGAAATTTAAGCCTATTCTCACTCAAATTTCCTTCAATGTGTTCCACACTTCCTACAATATATTCATCTTTTCTTAAGAAAGTAGGTGAAGACTAACTAAATTTTAAAACACAAAAACAAATCTTTTGCTTTCAAATTTTGGTTTGGTTTCTACAAAAAACATATGGTAAGATAGTTGTTATAGGCTTAAATTTAAAAAAAAAAAATCAAAAAACCAAATGGTTATCAAACGGGACCATAGTAAATTTCAATCTCTCTCTGCTCAACTCTAAGATGTTTTCTTGTGCTGGGGATTTTTTTTTTCTCCCTCTCTGTAGTTATTTTCTTGTTGTTTGGAAGTAAATCTTTAAGAGCTCTAATTATAGAAGAGAGGGAAGAGTTAAGTTGGTTGAGGTGGGTTGCTATCTCTTCCTTTTCATGCAGCATGTTCCATAGATGTACATTATTTATTTATTGGTTGGAAGTCTTTTACACGAGTGGTCACCAACAAAGAACACAAAACACCGGAATCTTGTTTTGGACACGATAGGACATGGACCCCAAATGTTTGAATGAACAAACTCAAAAGGAGAACTCGCTCATTTGTCCATTCGTGGACTGGAGCTAATATGATGAAACTTTGGCATACTGACACGAGCCACAATTTAAAGATGATAGACTGTTAAATTGAGGTATACTTTCGTCAACAAGGAGAGGGAATTGATAGCACAATGGACTGTCATTCAACCAATTGTTCTTCAAAAATTATGAATCAGTGGAGCATAGTTGAGGATGCTCTTCCAAGTGAGGTCTAGAATTTTCTTTGGGCTTGGGCTTAGATATTTAACAATCAATTGCCTTCAATCAGTATCAATGTGAAGAAGAATGCAGAAGGTTCGAACAAAGAAGATGAAAAAGATGCACTGATTGAACACTATTTGTTTCAATTAGCTGAACGGATTAAAGGCTATCAATTGAACTGATTGAAGTCTATTAGTTGAACTGATCGAAGGTTATAAATGTGAACTGTTTGAAGGCTATCAACGAGAACTGATTGAAAGCTATCAACGAGCTAACTGATTGAAGGCTATCAACTGAATTGATTGAAACGTGGGCAATTTGGTCATTTTACATGGACCGGCCAATTTTTCTTCTACACCTAATTATTTTTTAAAAGTGCTATTGATGGTATTTCTTTGGTTTTTTCTTTCGCTTATACATGAAAAATCCCCAAATAAAAACATTGTTTGTTAGATGATTATTAGTTTTTGTACTAAATTAATAGGGAATTTGCCTCCAATAGCATATTTTGTCCACTCAATTACAATTATAGCACAAATCTAAAACTAATTCATATATAACAACCTTTTAATATAACTTTTCAATTTCCAAATTTACCCTTTCTCCCTTTTACCTGCCTTCATTCTTGTCATTTCCTTTTCTCCCTCCTGAATCCTCCTCACATTTTCAATTTCTTTTCTTCATGGATTTCTTCTTTGGGTTTAAGATTTTCAATCGACTTTTTTGTGAGTTTTTAGGTTTTTATTTATGAATTTCAAGTTATAGCGATTTTGCCCCTCTTTTGTAACTTAATGTGAAGAAAAAAGAAGAAGAAGAATGAGAATTTAAAAACGTTATATCAATAAAATTAATAAAAAATGATCTGATTGACCTTGTGAATTTTTCTTTGCGAATTATTTTTTGGTTCAACTGATAAAAGTATATCAGCGGCCCTAGCAGAACTCATAGAAGTCTATCAGCGGCAGTGATAGAAGTCTATCAGCGGAACTGATAGAAGTCTATCAGCATAACTGATAGAAGTCTATTTTCGCTATCAATACTTCTATCAGCGGCACTGATAGAAGTCTATCGGTGGGAGTGGATGCAGATTCGTCGTGAAGTTTCAGAAGAAGAAATTGGAGAAGTCAGATTTGCCGTAATTTGAAGAGACGTTCGGAGTGGATTGAAAGTGGGTGGTTGTAGAAATTGAAGAAGTCGGATTCACCGGAGTTTGAAGAGACGATCGGAGTGGATTGAGCGTGGGTGGTTGTAGAGATGCAAGTGAGGGTAGAAACAAAAATCATGGGGAAAGAAACGTGTGAAGAAGTCGGAGTGACTGCGAGTGGTGTGTAGAAAGAAATCGTGAGGAAGAAATCGTGTAGAGAGAAGCGGAGAGAATGAGAGGCTGCAAGTGAATTAGGGCAGAGACAAAATTGGGGGAAGAAATCTAGACTTCATGGGTATTTTAATCATTTCACAAGCCCTGGATAACTTTTTGCTATATATGAATAACTTTTAGAATTATGCTATGGAATGAATTATTTTGTTTTTTTTAATATACATGCAAAAACCCCAAAATAATAATTATAATACTTTGTTTTAATTATTGTCTTCTAACTATTATTACAGATTGGAAGGCCTTTCTTTTGTAGTCTTTTCGGGCCTTCCCCCAAGGCTCTTGTTTTTATGTCTATCAATATATCTTAGTTTCTTTATGAGAAAAATCATCATTTTTATATAAAAATATCCGTAAATATTTTTTCAAATTATGCTACCTATTCACAATTTCCAATTTTTGATGATGAGAAATGTTTTTGAGAGGAATTAAAGAGTTACAGAACTCTTGTGACTTGTAGTTGGGCTCCCTCCCCTCTTTTCACTTCCTTTTATATTGTTTTTGAAACGGGACACAAAATATTCATTGATAAAATGAACAAAAGTACAAAGGAAACAAAGCTTAGTTGCATAGCTTGGATTAAAAGTGCTTCCCATCATGATTGTGTTAGCATAGTTATCACTTATCCATTTCGGTTGGTTTATGTTAATTTTAGTATAATAATATTTTAATCTTGTTAATTAAATTTTCCTTTTAGGACGAGGTTAAATCTTATTTTCTCCTTTTATATTAGATATTATCTTTTCCTTTTATAATTAGGTCTTATATTTTCCTTTCATAATTAGGTCATCTCTTGTACTCAATTTAAACCCAACATTGGGTTCATTATTAAATGAAGAATTTAGAGAATTGGAATTCACATCTTTCAACAATTTCATTACTTATTTATATTATTCATATTGTAGTCAAACTTCATATTTGGTATTTTTCAGGAATTGGCAGATGAGATTGGAGATCTTCAGAACCAAAAGGATCATCTGGAAGCTGAATTAAAAAAGGTTGGGTTTCTTATTCTGCCATGTTGAACAAATTTTGTTGTGAACTTAAACCATATGGTGATTTGTTGTGAACTTTCTTCCCTTATCTATTTTAATGGGAAGTTGGTATACTAGTCATGAGTAACTACTTTAGTGTGTGTAGCAATGTGTTTGATGAGAATCATTGATGTCTTAACAATACATACTCTGTAGCTTCACCCTCCTTAAGATAGAATAACACCGATACCTGTACCCGAGGTATCGACATGAACTTAGAACGGGTGAGAATTCTAGTAAAAACCAAGACTTTCATGTCATACAGATCTTCTTGTTTATGCTTTCAAAGCTTTCCTTTTGTTTCAGTCTACTGAAAAATCTTTGTTTTTTGACACAACCTATAAGTGGGGTGATGATGGAGCTAAAACCACAAATGGATGTTTTAAAATAAATGGGAAGACCCAGAAAATTTTTGGACTTTCTTCATGGTTTGAAACTTTTCCCATTCTTTGATAGCTGTAACTACATGATTATTTACTGTAACACCCTTGCCACTTATTTTAAAGTTGAAGATTCTATGGTTAATGGTTAGTGACACTAGTCTCAGATGGGTCAAATGCCTCTCCCTTTGTTTTTTCTAGAAGTAATCGTAAAGATTTGTATTGAGTTTTGTTGTATTATGCCTTGAACGCATCAATGCCCTACGATTAGTTAGTCGGGGGTCTTGCTTTTTTCACTAGTCTCAGATGGGTCAAATGCGTCTCGCTGCATTAGGAAAACAATTTTCCGCATTCTGTAGCGTGAACGCATTCTCTCTTTCCGCGATTGCACGCCCGCATTCCGTATCCGCTAACCACACACCGCAAAGCATTATGTTTCTGCAGCGCATTCCAATTAAGTTTACGCATTTTGTAATTAGGGTTTAATGAGAGCGCATATATAAGCTCGAATTAAACTCTAGCCGTAGATGACGTTCATCATTCTGTAATTTATAAATCGCCTCCTTTGAATAAAAATTGTTCTCCCTCTCTGCATGTGGACTAGCTAATACAACGTTAGTGAACCCCGTAAATTCCATGTGTTGTTTCTGTTTCTTCTTCTCTCACGTTTTCGTTATATGTTTTAGTCTTCGATTTGATTGTTGATTGCCGTTTTCATAACAAGTTCCTTTTTATTGACCAATGAAAAGTTTTGAAAAGTTTTGAGGAGCATTTAGAACTTTATTATACCTCTACAACTATACTAAAAATATGATGATTTACGCGGCACAACTCAGTTGAATTTTAGTTTCAGTAACATTTAGGTTATATTCTCTTATTGATGACTAAGTTGTAGATAAATATTTATTTTTCGTGTGAGTTATAGGTGTCTTATCTTGTCCTTCGTTAATTTCATTCATCAATGAAATAGAGACATTGTTTCCTCTTTAAAAAGAAATTAAATTTTAGAATTGGATTTTCAATGTCAGTTCATCCAATCTTCACTATGCAATTTTAGCTGTCTCGTTCAGTGTTCGCTCTTGAGCCCTCTTTGACTCATCCTCTTCCATGGGGATTGTTGAGTTATGTTAAAACACCAATCAACTTAAAAGCTTAAACTGATGGGTTGAGGTAAATTTAATTATATTAACTAACAGTCCTTTGAGAAATGTCCTACAAGTGGAATTTAATTTTAATTGGGGAGAAAACGACTTGGCAGAGATTCAAACTCAAGACCTCCTACTCTGATACCATGTTGAGTTATGTTAAACCACCAATCAACCCAAAAGCTTAACCTAATGGGTTGGAATAAATTTAATTATATCAACTAACAAGGATGTATGTTTGGTTTCAGGTCAACAGTTTGTTGACTACCGCTAAAATGCGCCTTCATAATGCAAAAGAAGAAAGAGAGCAATTTGATGAAGCGAGTAACCAGATACTTGTGCACTTGAAGACAAAGGTAATCAAGCTGTTGGCTGTGCACTTGTTTGAGTTAATATCCTCTTGCAATAAAGTGTATAATTTCCTACAGGTAGGTGGTCACACCTACCTAGGAATTAATTTCCTACGAGTTTTCTTGACACCCAAATGTTGTAGGGTCAGACGGAATGTCTCGTGACATTAGTCGAGATGCGCGAAAGCTCGCCCGGACAGTCACAGATATCAAAAAAAAAAAAAAAAAATTCAAGGGGTTTTTTTGGTTTCTCTCTCTCATTAGTTCCTTAATTTCTGTTATGATTTTCTTTGGTTATAGGAAGATGACCTGTTCAAATCTGTTGCTTCATGTAAAGAAGAGGCCAATGCTGTAAATGCATCTAAAACCTTTTTAGAGCATACATGGAACCTCCAAACATCCCAAAGACGACAAAACGAGGAGAATGTCGAGTATGTTAATTATTTTTTTTTTCTTAAATGTGATTTTAACTTGAGTTATGGTGCTTGTTTTTTTAGATCAAATAAATGGAACACCTATATATAGGAATGCAATAGGAAACTCTTATAACATTAAACTGCTAAAGAGGGCCTAACAAAACTAGCTTAATTGATACAATTAATACATGAACAAACACATGTGAATAAATTTACTCTAACACTCACTCCCAAGTTGGAGTAAACAATCTATCATGCCTAGTTTGTTGCAGAGATGATTTGTTTTTGCACCATTTAATGCCTTGGTGAGGATATCTCCCACTTGTTCTCTAGTCTTTTCATAACTTGTAGAAATCAAATGTCGATGTATCTTCTCACGAATAAAATGACAATTCACTTCAATATCTTTAGTTCTTTTGTTAATTGATGGGTTAAAAGCAATATGAATAGCTGCTTGATTATCACACTGTAATTTAGCCTGCATAGTAATTTACACTCCTATTTCAATCAGCAATTGATGTATTCATACTATTTCATATGCTGATTGTACCATAGCTCTATACTCCAACTCCACACTTGAACGAGAGACCACATTCTGTTTCTTGCTCTTCCATGACTCTAGATTGCTTCCTCCACATGCAATATCCAGAAGTTGACAATTCTATCTTCCTAAGATCCTACTCAATTAGCATCTGAAAAACACTCAATATTTGTGTGACCATGATATTTATACAAGATCCATCACTTGGGTGCATATTTTAAATAACTTAAAATTTGTTCTTGCCCAATGACCCAATGATCCACGGTAGGTGACCACATATAGTGACTTACCACACTTACTGAATATGCTATATATGATCTTATAACTGTCAGGTAATTCAACTTTCCAACCAATCTCATGTATCTCTCACGATCTTTAAATGACTCATTCTTTGGTAAGCTGCAGATTAGGTACCATTGGAGTATTATACAGTTTTACCTCCACCTTTCTTGTTTCAGATAACAATACAAAAAGATACAATGCTTGCTTCTCATATCTTCAATACCCAAGAAATACTTAAAACATACCTGATGTTGTCAACATCTACAACCAACAAAGTAATACCATTCTCTGATCATTGATAAAACACACAATGGCCAGACATACTTTTCTTCATTCCAAACTGTTAAAAGGCTTGATAGAATTTACCAAACCATGTTTTTGGACTCTGTTTCAAATCATACAACAATTTTCAAAGTCGAAATACCTAGTCATTCTCCCCTTGAGCAACAAACTCAAGTAGTTGCTCCATATAAACCTCCACCTAAAGATCTCCATGCAAAAATACATTATTAATGTCAAATTGCTACAATGGCCAAGGTTGAGATGTAGCCATCGAAATAAACAATCGATTCGATGTCATCTTTGCTACTAGATAAAAAGCATCGCTATAATCTATTCCATAATTCCGAGCATAGCCTTTGACAACTAAGCGTGTTTTTAACCAAGCAACTGGTCCATCAGAGTTAACTTTAACAGCGAACACACATTTGCTTCCAATTGGTTTCGTCCCTGCTGGATGAACCTCTAAATCCCAAGTGTTATTATCATCAATGAAATAGAGACATTCTAGTATGGTTGAAGTGCTGTCCCCAAGGGGGTGGCACAGTGGTTGAAGACTTGGGTTTTGAAGGTATGCTCCCTTCAAGGTCTCAGGCTCGAGACTCACCTATGACATAACTCCTTTGATGTCTTCCGGTGCCTGGCCTAGGGATGGGCGTGGTTACTCTTATTTCAAAAAAAAAAGTATGGGTGAAGTGCTTGATTCTTATGTGTTTATTTGAATTTTTTGAAGTGGGGAGCTGGAAAAATATGGAGATTATTTTGTGAAGTTGGTCATGGGCCTTCTCTCTTCTTACAAGGTACCAGTTGGGGGCTATGCTTATCTAGTTTCACTGATTTTTATCTTCAGCTTCTATAGGATATGTATGGTTTATTGTTTTCTGACTGTCCTGCCTATTGCCCCATCCATCTATTCTCATTAGGAAAAGTTGGAGCCCTCACTTTCTTGTATCAGCAAACTTGAGGAGAAGTTGAGTTCCATGAAAGGGTATGGTTTTTTTACTTTTTTCTTTTTTTTTTTCAAAAAAAAAACTACTTTTGTTAGGATCTCAATTGTCCAACGTTGGAAAAGTGGGGAGTCCTACAAGCATTTATAAGAGATATTAGTTACTTCCCTCATTGCCAATTGGTTTTGAAGTGGAACCCCATATTCTCTAACATGGTATCAGAGCAGGAGGCCTTAAGTTTGAATCTCTGCTAAGTAATTTTCTCCCCAATTAAAATTAAATTTCACTTGTTGGGCATTTCTCAAATTTCTAAGCCCACAAGTGAGGGGGAGTGTTAGTTGATATAATTAAATTTACCCCAACCCACGAGTTCAAGCTTTTGGGTTGATTGGTGATTTAACATAATTCAACAATTTTATTCTTGAGAATATTGTGATATAATAAACCAGACCAACTTTCCTCAGGCCAGATGTCATGCCCAATATAGATGGTAGAAGTTTAGATGTCAATAAACAACGGAAAAAGCTGGAAGAGGAATATTTAGATATGGAATCCAAGGTATATTATTATTATTATTGGTGGTATTTTATTTATTTATTTTCATTATCGTGAATAGAGCTTTACCCCACTTTATATACTTGGGGGCATGCGTGTCCATCCCAAGGCTCAAACTCGAGAGACAATAAAAGATTTTACAATTAAATTCATTCATAAATTATGAACCTTGGACTGCCAAGGGAGCATAGGTTGAAGACTTCAAGTCTCTATCAACCAGGGCCGCCCTCAGAGATTTTATGAATACTTAGAACTTCCTTTTCATTCTTTTTTTTTTTATATCCGTGACTTTTCGGGCCAGCTTTCACGCACCTCGACTAATGTTACGGGACATACCGTCCGACCCTACAACATTTGGATGTCAAGGAAACCCATAGGAATTTAATTCCTAAGTAGGTGGCTACCATGGTTTGAACCCATCACCTTATGCACCCCAAGGCCCTCTTTGACCAATTGAGTCACCCCATGATGGTTTCCTTTTTCATTGATAAGGTGCTAATATGGTCCATTTTTCTTTAATACTATGCTGCATTTGCCACTCACAATCTCTAATTGGTGGCTAGTGTCTAGTCTTTCAACTGTGCATTATGTTGTTTTATTATCTAATTTAATTTCTGGTCTGTTTATTTTTCTTACTTTCTTCACTGATCAGTTTGTTTCCACCTTAAGCACTGTGGATACAATAAGGATGCAATTTTATGAAACAAAAGGAGTTGTCAGGTACTAAAATATTGTGTGTTGACTAGGCAATGAAATAAGATGCATTGGTTGTCAATTTTTCCACTTTATATCAGCCCTTGACTACACTATAACTTGAACTCTTGATCCAGGAACTTTGACCAGAATGTACAAGAGACCTTTGATGCACTTGAAAAAATAAAACAAGAATTTGAATCCATCAAGAGGCCCAGATTGTTGATTGAAAGTCTAACACAAAGACCAGAGCTGTTACCACCAGTCAATGACAAGTCTCAAAGAAATTCGACTTCTGCTTCCACGTCCGAAAAGACATCCGGAGTTCGAATACTAAACTTCGAAGAAATTGATGACTACTTAACAAAGGGAACAAAGAACTTTAGCATGGAAGCCGAAATGGCAAAACTAGACTCCGACGAGGGCGTGGATATATGCGACTCGATCGACGAGATAAACGACTGGGAATTCGATGAACTTGGAAGGGACGACTATGGTACACCATCCAACCATCAAAGAAGATGAAACTCCATCTCCGGTATGTGTGTTGTTTATATTCAATTAATTCTTTACAGACTGGAAGTAAAATGTAAGAGCATGCATTAAATTATTGTAACGCTTAATGATTACCCCTCCTAGCTTATGATAGAAAAATGTTATTTATCAGGAAAAATTCCTGAAGCAATAAAGTAAATGTAAATTCTCTATATTGATATGAAATTCTGTATATATACACACGATATCCTTGAAACAAATGAAAAAAGTCAACTTTGTAAAAATATTTCATACATATCAAGTTTCACTTGTTGAACTCTCTCGGTTTCACTCGATGGAAGCCTATCAATTTCATTTGATTCACTTGATTGAAACTTATCTGTTTCAAGTTTTTTTCTTTTTTGATATCCGTGACTAATGTTACGGGACATACTGTCTGATCCTACAACATTTGGATGCCAAGAAAACCTGTAGGAAATTAATTTCTAAGTAGGTGACCACCATGGATTGAACCCATCAACTTATGCACCCCAATACCCTCTTTGACGAATTGAGCTACTTCATGGATTGAACCCATCTATTTCAAGTTTCACTCGATTGAGGCCTGTCTATTTCATTTGATTCCCTTGATTGAGACCTACCAATTTCATTTTAAAGAGTTTTCTTATTTTATTTTATTTTTAATATATTTTTGGGGGGTGGGAAGTAGACATCAAGAATGTCCTGTTTACTGTAGATTATGTACTGTCTTGAAGCTGAAATGGAGCAATCATTTAAAGGTGGGTGGGGTGGTCCAGTTTTTGGTTTACTATTTGAAGAGTGGAGTTTTTTATGAGTAGAGAGACCACACACACACAAACACAAAGTGGGATATTTGAACAGTGGTTGGTTGTAGCCTTTTTATCTACACTATATATATAAATCAATGAGTATTTACATGTGGAGAGGCTGAAAACAATCTGTGGCCAAATGTGTTCACAGACCCACTGCTTATTTGGTTATCACGTGACACCACCTCATTCAATTATACCCACTCGGGTGTGCTTTTTAGCTCTATATTTTGTGTATACCTCAACTGATCTCATCGACATGAAACTCTTAGAATATTAAATCCTAGATAGGTTGTCGCGTAGATTGAATTCATTGCCCTAGCTCCTTTTTAGAGGAATTTTATTGAACTGTGTTTTGGGAGGAAAGTCTACCTACCAACAATTTGTGGAATATGTACTTTTGTTTTTTTTAATTTAACTATATATATAGAGATGGAAGATTCGAACATGTAATCTTTTGGTAAGGTTGTACATGATACCACTAAAACTATGTTCTTGTTGATATACGGAGTTAGGGGTGAACATGGGTTGGGTTGGGTTGGGTTGGGTTGAGGTGATTTTCAACCCAACCCAAAAATTTGGGTTGGTCAATTCTCCAACCCAACC